>CM033641.1:23914009-24273511 GCA_019512145.1 Engystomops pustulosus
GATAGATAGATAGATAGATAGATATTAGATAGATAGATATGAGATAGATAGATAGATAGATAGATAGATAGATAAATAGATAGATAGATAGATAGATATTAGATAGATATGAGATAGATAGATAGATAGATAGATATGAGATGGATGATAGATAGATATGAGATAGATAGATATGAGATAGATAGATAGATAGATAGATAGATAGATAGATATGAGATGGATGATAGATAGATATGAGATAGATATAGTAGATAGATAGATAGATAGATAGAAGTAGATAGATAGATAGATAGGTAACGAAAGCAGGCAGCACTCCAAATCGTATGGTGAAAAAAATCTTTCTTTTATTCCATGCTCAAAAGTACATCATAGTGCAGCAACGTTTCAGCTCAAGGAGCCTTTTCAAGCCTTGAAAAAAGGCTCCTTGGAGCTGAAACGTTGCTGCACTATGATGTACTTTTGAGCATGGAATAAAAGAAAGATTTTTTTCACCATACGATTTGGAGTGCTGCCTGCTTTCGTTACCTACCTTGGAGGACTTGAGGCCTAGTCCTAGTGAGCCTGCACCCACTACAAATTACTTTTTTCGTGTGCTGTTTGGACTTTCTTTACGTAGATAGATAGATAGATAGATAGATAGATAGATAGATAGATAGATAGATATGAGATAGATAAATAGATAGATAGATAGATAGATAGATAGATATTAGATAGATATGAGATAGATATGAGATAGATAGATAGATATGAGATAGATAGCTAGATACATAGATAGATAGATAGATAGATAGATAGATAGATAGATAGGAGATAGATAGATAGATATTAGATAGATAGATAGATAGATAGATAGATAGATAGATAGATATGAGATAGATAGATAGATAGATAGATAGATAGAGTAATGAATAAACTCCTCATGAATATAAATGTAGAATAGTAATTTTATCTACAAATATGTCTATGGAAAGTTTACATTAATGTGCATAATAATTATTACCAGAAATGAAATATTCCTTTTCGTACACATATGATAACATGCTGAAAACTGGTTAATATATAAGAATTATTGCCTCTATGAGAACCGCAGCGTTTAGGGCTAAATATAATGTTTTACAGCGAGTCTTCCTAGAGACTGGTATAATATCTGGGGAGCTCCCTATAGTTCACAAATTAATATTACAAGTGAAGTATACAGGGGGCATCTGGTTCTTGTTAGTGTGCCATAAGATTGCCAAAGCTGATTTACTAAGCGTACTGGGTAGTCTATTAAAATGGATTGATTAAAGCATACCTGACATTACTGCGCCTCCATTCTGGAGACAAATCAATGGCAGCCAAGGAAAAACTTCACATAGTACGGGAGACCTTCACATGCACTAATGATTTTCTACTGCGCTCATAGCCCCAGCCATAAATATCCATCTAAATGATCAGCGCTGAAACCTAAAGACAAAGCACGTAAACCTGAACAAGACGCTCAATCGCTATGTTTATAGTTTAACAAGCGTTGCAGCCCCTCCACTCCGCGCAGAAGATGATGATCCCTGGCGCCTGGTGTTTGGACCAGTTCACATGATGCATAAACCACAACCTTAATAAAGGCAAATACATGGAACCGTATAATAATAGAAAACATCTTCCATTACCTCCTTATTGCTTGTTATCCTGTTCTCATATAAATGGGGGGGTATGGTTGTTGTTATTATTATCACTAGTTTTACTGTTTTATGTGGATTTCTGACCTTCTGTTATTTATTGAGAATTCAATATTCATAGAAAAAAGTAAATTAATAGTTAATATACAACATACAAGAAAATTATAGATAAATATGGATACAAAATTTACAGAACAAAATATAAGAGAGAATGATGATAGAAATAAAGGTAGATAGTTATGTAATGACCCACAATGGAGGTCCCTACTAAACTCTGCACCCAGATACTTGGTTAACTCGAAATGGCCCCTCAAGGTTTCGTATGCTGCCTTCAAACTTGTAGCACTTTTAAGGCTGGGTCACCCATTGAGAGCCCCTTTATCTATGTGCTCATCTATTCTGTGGTAACCTACTGTCCAGAAAGGGTGTTTGCAAATCCATTTCATTCTGCTTAGTTACCTTATGGTTGACTATAATTTTGCTTTGCTATAACCATTGGAGTAATGCAGGCTGTCCTATTGGCTATCACCCTGGAACTTTCCAGAGGCTGAGTCCTAGAATTTATTATCAGAGCAGACATATTTCCTAGGTTATTCATCCAACCTACAGACAACTGTGCCAGGGTTGCGGTACTAGTTCCTGCCACTACAACAAGGGAAGATTTCAGCCAATAAGATGCCTAACAGGACTTTTCCCACCTTTTGTCAATCTATATTTTTACATCTCATTTTCTTTGTAGTCTCAGCTCTTTGTCAAATTCAAAACCTAGTTAAAAATGCCATAATTTAAAAAAAAAATGTTAACAATTTCATTGGGAAATAAGCCCTTGTTTCTCTGTGTAAATAAAAACGGTTTTGGACAATTTCTTTTGAAAGAATGATCAAAAATCAGATGATCAACTCAGGTCCAGGTCCTGGAACCCAAAGAAATATAGGTATTTTACCAAAAAGAGTCATTTACTCTGCAGCAGATACGTCAAACCCCAGGAGCCTTAGGGGGCCATAAGGTGCCGATTTTGTATATAGGGCCCCGTAGCTTTCAGTTATGCCTCTGGAGTGCACCAGAATAGAAGAAACTCCTATAAAGCAGCTCCTTTTTTCTGGAGGGGGGCCAAAACAGGAGACCCCACTACAACATGTAACTGTCCTAACTGTGCAAACATATAGAGGTTGTCTTCATGAGAAATCACTTGTATGTTTTCACCTGAACTTCCCAATGAGAGACCAAAGAACCCATTGAAAAAAAAAGAGAAGTATTTGTCCAGTGGCAACAAGTTAGTCCCTATCTACAAGATAGGGCCTAACTTCCTGATCGGCGGGGGTCTCAGTGATGGAACCCCTATGGATCATGAGAACAGGGGTGAGTTGTACCCCCGTTGCCCTCCAAAAGAATGAGGTGGAAGGTCAGACATGTGTGCTGCATGGCGCTCAGCTATCTCTTTCCGAACCAGAGACATTAATAGAGTAGTCGGGTACATGCACCAATGGCCGCTCTATTCATCTGTGGTACAAAGGACCCCTGTTCTCATGATCCATGGGGTCCCAACACTGAGATTTTCACCAGCAAGTTAATCTCTCTTGTGGATAGGAGCTAAGACATTGTCACTGGATATCCCCTTTAAGAGTAACATTGTAGCTATTATTTAAGCTTCTGCTGCTATTACACAGTCCCAAATACACATCAATACAATTTCCTCTTTTCGGAGAGAAATGAGCTGGTGTTCATTTTTACTATTTCTTACATGATCCATGACAGATATTACATGTATGTCAGACCTTACTGTTTGCTTCATGGATCTGTCGACTTTCCAGTTTATTTGAAGTGCAATGTTATTCTAAAACACTAAAACATTGGAAACCAGGGGCCACATTTATCACTTTTGTGCGCCTAAGTGTAGTAGTTGCGCCTAAGTGTAGTAGTTGCGCACTGTTGCGCCAGAATTATCACAAGCTACAACCATCTGTGATAAGTTAATTTCCTGCCTCTTATTAATCACTTTACTTTTAAAGGAAACCTACCACTGCCTGCATTATGAAATCATGCGAGCAGACCACCCGGTAGGCTACTTAATGCTGATGCCGGCACATAATTTTGTTAGGCACAGCAATCGTTAGTTTAGCTAAAAAAAACTATTTTCTTACATATTGAAATGAGCCCTCCGGTGCTACCTTGCGCCATCTTCGGGCTGGCGGTGGCTTCCGATGTTTAATTATTCCTCCTTAAGGTGCCGAGAGCCGTGACGTCACCAAGCTCTCGGCACCTATCGCCGGCCGACTGTGCGAGACTTAGTGTCTGCGCATGCGCGATAGTTTAGGCGCAATGTTAGATTCAGGCACTTACATGTGATCCTGCTACAAGCTCCTCTCTGCTTCTCCCACAGCCCAGAATGAGAATAACACTCACAGCAGCACCCAGGTGTGTGACACCCTGCACCCAGTGACCTCCTCAGCAGGGGCTTCTCCTGGAGGGGATCCCCCAGTGCTGGTATCTTGCTGCACCCCTGTATTTCTGCACAGTATCCCCCTCAGACACACTGGTGATACTGTGCAGAATTACATGGGGGACACTTGTATGTCGTATCTGCAACATTCTGCAAAGTTCTGCAAACTTCTTTTCTCTCTTGCTCTGAGCTCAGCGTTTTGCAGAATGTTTTGTAAATAGAAGGTGATGAACTGTAAATAGAGTTTGCAGCTCCTGTCTGTAATGTATCTAATGTATCTATTATCTGTTCCAGTGTCTGGCTGAGCTCTGCTGCTAGAAATGAGCTCTTCTGCAAAGGGGCTCAGTGCTTTCCTCTCAGATAACGCCACCTTCGGGCTGGAGTGTTTTTGCGCGCGTTTTTGCGCCTAAATGAAAACGTTGCAAGTGATGAATATCATTAGGCGCAGCAAAACATCTGGATTGGTAAGATAGATGAGGGAAAGCTGGTTATTTTTGGTGCGCGGCTAGTTTGGCGTTTAATCGCAAAAATAGCGCAAAAACGGTTCGTCTGAATGAAAAGGCGCAAAAACAACAGAAAAAACAAGTGATACATGTGGCCCCTGAAGTTCTTCCAATTCCATTACTGCTGCATATTATCAAATGACCACTAGGTGGAGTCGTTCACTCTGAAAATACAAGTCACACAAAGCTTCAGTGTTACCCGATTATCAGCAGCTTAACCCTAAACCAAACTCTATCAAGGTGTCCATGGAGCCTTATCATTAGATAAATATTCAGAATCTTGTACACTAAACACAAGGAGAGACTAATTAGAAAATACAGAGGGAGCGCAGTAGCAAAACTCACCCAATTTATACAGAATTGTACAGGGCAAGGGCTGAACGTAGACCCGCACAGTATACAGCCCTATCCTAGAGGAGTCAGATCTAAGGACAACTCATCCAGTATCTCCACTGAATTGTCACTATCATTATAATTTTATATTATCCAGAATAAAACATTCTAAATAAAAGTCACTTTATTATTCATTTGATTCTTTAAAGATTACTTTTTATCCTCCACAAATGGCATTATTAGGTTCAGCTCATATTACCATTTAAACCTCAATTTCTTACCTCCACTAAAAAAATCAATAGACAGACATTTAGGAGGAATATATCCAGGGCCAGATTATAGGGAGGGCTCCAGGAGCACGTGCCCCAGGGCCCCCACTACCTTACTCATAAGCACTGTCTGACAGTCAGCTCACCCGATCTGTGAGAAGAGGAGTGAGAACTCACAGGGAATCAGTGGCACTGGTGGCAACTAGGACCAGTAGTCAGTACTACTGCCGCCATGCCAGTTAGACCACCAGCCAGGAAAGATGTAAGTAGGAGGAAGTTTAGAATATTAATGATAATTTAGAATAGTAATGTGTCCCACTGTCTGGGCTACATTCAGTGGGTACCCTCACCAGATCTTGTGCCCAGGGGCCTCCATCTACCTTAATCTGGGCTTGAATGTATCATAAATATGATTCAAACCCAGACAGATCTAAGACTCTGGCCTCCTCAAAAATATCTGGTGCCATGGCCTCAATCGTCTCAGTCCATCCGGGCATAGAACTAAACTTTAGCCTGCCCAAACATGCCACAGGCGCTAGTGGGTGCATTGCACAGTCTGGCACCGCCCCTTCCTGTCCAACCAACAAAGGGGGCAGAGTAGTAGTAGCGGCTCTGTGCCGGAAATAGCAACTTAATTACAGCTTGTATTTCAGTATTCAGGTGTACACACTGTGATAAATGCCCCCTTATGATGCCAGTGTTGGTTGTGTGTGGCATATTTGTTAGTGTACCCTCAGGTAAGTAGATAGATAGATAGATAGATAGATAGATAGATAGATAGATAGATAGATACATACATACATACATACATACATACATACATACAGTGACAATCTCATGTATATAGCAGGTGTGGAGTGTCACATGACACAAACCACACCCCTTCCCAAACAAAGTGCTACTGTACAATCAAGTCTAGTTGCATTGTAACAAAATTTATCCAAATACACATATTTGTGCCAAAACATGCATAAAAGTGCCACCTCCTCATCCTCATAGACTGTAAGCTCTTGTGTCACCCCCTCATCCTCATAGACTGTAAGCTCTTGTGTCACCCCCTCATCCTCATAGACTGTAAGCTCTTGTGTCACCCCCTCATCCTCATAGACTGTAAGCTCTTGTGATCAGGGCCCTCTCTCCTATTGTTCCATATGACTGTTTCTACTGTGTAATATAGGAATATATTTATATCTTTCCCCTATGATTTGTAAAGTGCAACGGAATTTGATGGCACTATATAAATAATATAATATAAATCTCCAGTGGAGATACTGGATGTGTAAGCATGGACAACATCTGTAAAGTGAAGTGATATAAACTATAGATAGAAAATACTGCAACTAACAATGGCAAAACACAAAACTACATAAAATGCAATACAATTTATCTGAGTCTGATGCATGCTTTTTGGTTGTAAGTTAGTGGGTTATTTGCGCAAACTTTTTGCACCTTTTTCCAGCAGTTCACCAGAGTTTGTTGTGTAGCAGTTTCCTGGTTTGCACCTAATTTGTCTTTTTATTTCTCCTGCTTCCAGATCTTTTCACCTGATCTAACATTCATTTGCACATCAAAGGGCTCAAATAATTGAGAAAAAACTGTCCAGTCCTTACCATGCATAGGAAATTGTACAAGTGGTATGAGTGGTGCAAAAATTTGATTGATAGATAGATGGATAGATAGATAGATAGATAGATAGATAGATAGATAGATAGATAGATAGATAGATAGATAGATAGATATATGGATAGATAGATGGTAGATAGATAGATAGATAGATAGATAGATAGATAGATAGATAGATAGATAGATAGATAGATAGATAGATAGATAGATAGATAGATAGATAGTAGATAGATAGATAGATAGATAGATAGATGATAGATAGATAGATAGATAGATAGATAGATAGATAGATAGATAGATAGATAGATAGATAGATAGATAGATAGATCAAATGAGATAGATAGATATAGAGATAGATAGATATGAGAAGATAGATAGATAGATATAGATAGATAGACTAGATAGCAGATAGAGAGATAGATAGATAGATAGATAGATAGATAGATAGATAGATAGATAGATAGATAGATAGATAGATAGATAGATATATAGATAGATAGATAGATAGATAGATAGATAGATAATAGACAGATAGATAGAGAGATGGAAGATAGATAGATAGATAGATAGATAGATAGATAGATAGATAGATAGATAGATAGAATAGTAATGTAGTAAACAAGAATATTAAGTAAAAATACTTACATTCCATTAGACACATTCCACTACAACCTGAAGATCTAGAACCCTGCAGTACACACAGACATGGGCTAATAGTATATACAGAGAAAATAACCATAGTCAGTACAATGACTTCCCTGCAGCATTTCTCCAGCATATTCAGGATCATTGCACTAAGGTAACAATATATAACCAACATCTCTAATAAAGATACATCCACTAAAGAAATCTAAGTTGTGATAATTTGTATCCCACAGAAGAATGCGTGTAATTTAATTTCTTTTTGAATTTTTTTTAATTATTCATGAAAATACATTTGTAAAACCCAATATCCTTTACAACACACAATAATGTTTTATAGTTCCTTAAATCCAGGCACATATGTAGATTTTACCATGTTTACTGATGTTCTTTGTTGTACTTTTTTCTCCTCCTGAACGTATCTATTAAATAAATTGAAGAAAAAAAAAATTTAGCAAAGAAAAATGTATTATTACGCTTCGCTTGCTTTTTGTTTGAACTATATAGTGTTTTTGGTGTGTTGGCCACAGAGTATTGCAGCCTTAACACAACACCAATTTCCACTTTCTATGTTGTAGCTATATATGTTTCGTTACTTGTACACTTTATTATGTTGTTTGTTATCAATACAGTAACTTTTTATTCACTTCTTGTTTTTTTTAAGAACTAGAGAACAAATGGCTGACTTTATTTTCCAGATTTGTAACATTTTTTTTGCTTTCTTTTCCTTTAATGGCACCACCTAATATAATATCAGTACAAATATAAATCTTGATAACATCACACATTATAATCATTTAATAACATTTTAAACAACATATTTGAATTTAAAGTTTGACAAGTTAACCAATAATACATAGATGGAGAAATAAAGAAAATACTAGAACAGAATAATAGAGATAAGCATAGAAAATAATAGCATACTTAATAAGAGGTTATTCTTGCTCCCTGCCTGTGCAGGGCTGTATGGTATGAGGCTATAATGTAAGCCAGGCCCTGAGTTATGGCAGGCTCCCCACTTATCAGATGCTGCAGCCAGTGCTGGAGGTAGGAGAACATTGCTGCCCGCACACATCAAAGGGGGACAGTCCCCAGCACAGGGGGCAGAGGACAAGGTAGGTGGGGGGGGGGGAGTCTGGTACCTGCAGAGGTGTGTGCATGCCCCCCCTCCCCATATACAGCACATGAAAGGCACAGGGCATTGTCCTGCAGCTGGGGATAATAGCAGGTTTAATGTCACTTTAGCTGGGAGCAGCCATTGTCCCTCTCTCCCTGGTGCCCTGCCCTGGGTTTGATGTTGGTTTTTATAGAAGGCACATACAGGGCCAGGGGATGTGCCAGGGGGTCATAGTGTGAAGTCAGCTGGGTGATTCCTGTGCATATATTATGGGTAATATAGATAAATAGTTCATACACAAGACAAGACAGGAGGATTTATATATATATATATATATATATATATATATATATATATATATTACTATACTTGTCTCCTATTATGAGTAATATATGTATCCATCATCACATATCTACCCATATCGATCATTTGTCCATCAAACCTCATATCTGTGTATGTATCTATGTATCTACTCATTTTTCTATTTATGCATCGATCTATCTCGTTATTTATATATTATCTATTATATGTCTGTATGTCTGTATATATATATATATATATATATATATATATATATATATATATATATACATTTTGTCACTGGATCTCTTCTTCTAGGTATCTACTTATTTATTGATTTCCGAACGGTTCATCTTATTAAGTAGCTGTGTACAGTATGTACAGTATCCATCCATCTTTCAGTTTTACTATTAATTTAGCTATGTATCAATCAATTTCACATCTAGTTATCTGCAATCTCACATCTATCTACCTATGTTGCATCTATTTATCGTGTATGAAATCTTATTACTATCTGTTTAACTCCCATCCCTATTTCATATCTATCTATATATTTATATCTATGTCATCTATGTCCTATTTATGTACTATCTATCTTCTGACCATGTTATATATATTTATCTATCTTTCTATCAATCAATCGCATATTTATACATTATCTATATTTCTCATATCTATCAATCTATTTTTTTATCAATCTATCAATGTTATAAATAATAATAATTGTTATTAGTAGTAGTATCTGTTTATCTAGTATCTATTTATTTGTCTTGTAGTTCCTGCAGTCACCCCCTGATCATACATCGCTCTCCTCTTCCTCTTCTTCCCTTCCCCGTATTTTACTTATGATCCCTGTTTTCCTTATAAACCCTCTAAACATTATAAAACTGTCAGATACTTGACATCCAATAATAGATCCCTGTATTGTTATGATTGATTTCAGAGCACTGGATATCAACGTGTTAATATATATATATATGACATAAGATGTGTCTTCCTATAAAGTTCCAAGTTACATAGATATATAGAAGATAGATGGATGGATGGATAGATAGATATATAGATGATTGATAGATAGATAGATAGATAGATAGATAGATAGGAGATAGATAGATAGATAGATAGATAGATAGATAGATAGATAGGAGATATAGATAGATGATAGATTAGATAGATAGATGATAGAGTAGATAGATAGATAGATAGATAGATAGTAAGATAGATAGGAGATAGATAGATAGATAGATAGATAGATAGATAGATAGATAGATATTAGATAGATATATATAGTTTTTTTTATTATTATAGATAGATAGATAGATAGATAGATAGATAGATAGATAGATAGATATGAGATAAATAGATAGATAGAGTTATTTTTTATTATTATAAATAGATAGATAGATAGATAGATAGATAGATAGATAGATATATGCATACATAGATAGATATGAGATACATTCTTGTAATTCCTAGTATAATTGCTATTACTAGTATTATTATTTTGTAAAATTATTTTATAAACAATTTTATGACATATTATAATCAGACATATAGATTGTATAATTAGTACACTAGCGATGTATATGATGTCATACTATATGTCAGAACATTTTATGGGATTTTCATAATACTGTAAAATAATAATAGTGCAAATGACCATTATAGCGTAACGAACGTGTATATGACGTCATAACACAGCATAAGAATTACAACGTATCTTTATATAGCATCATGAGAATAATAATGTGATAATCTGTGAGTATGACTAATGTAATAATCTACATGGACATGAGATGGATATGACACGGTGATATATAGTGTTAAATAAGTATATATGATATCACAGCATTGCATAGTAGCCATGTGAGGCTAGATGATATTCTATAGTGTAATAACTCTGTATAGCATATACATAGCATATATATATATATATATATACATATAATATATGTATATATAGTATGTATATATTTAAGTGTGAAGTGTAGTAAAGAGTATATTGTCTAAAAATACATCAGTGTATATGACATTATGTAGAATAACATTGTATGTAATATAACTTAGTAATATTGTATGTGATGTACTTACAGGATATTACAATGATAAAATAATAGTGAATAGAAAGTTCCAGTTTGTAATATCAGAGTAATAATAGTAAATAACAGGGTACATACATATTATATAGCCTAATAATGCACAGGACATTGGTGCACATGGCCACCATAGACTATAATAACAGAGCACAGGAAGGTTATATATACAGTAATAAAATACACAGGATACTATTATGTACTGTAACAACAAAGCAAAGGACAAAATGATACAGTGCAGTGACATCCCACACATACAGTGCACATAATACTTCTATATAGTGTACGACTATGCAGAGGGCTATTATATATGGTGTGTTATAAAGTCATAGGAAATGTTATACTGAACACATCATCATACAGTATAGAATTATTGTGCAGAATATAATTTGTCGTGTAAAAATACTACATATACTATCACATTGTTTAAACTGTGTACATCACATAATTATATAGTGACAATGCATAAGTCATGTAAGTATGTATTAATAATGCACATATCATGTGGTATAACATAGAATATGGGGTTATATCTGTCTGCAGAACATCGTCATATAGTGTAATATCTGTGCAGATAAAGATACAAGATTATGTTAAATTTGTCTACATGGCATTATTATATTATATTATATAATAGTAATAATACAAGTGTAATATTACTGCACCTATAGGTACATTATAGTGTTATACCTGTGCAGAGGACATTAGTATATCATGTAATAAACATGTAGAAATGATAAGCATACAATTAGTGCACAGATAGAATATTGTCTTGTATTTTGTAATATTAGTGTAACATCAGTGCAGATATAGTTACAATATTGTGTTATAACAGTGCAGAGGACATTATTATGTACACACTGGTATTATACATTATAATATCAGTGCAGGAAAACTCATTACATTGTGTTATAACAGGACATTATTATATAATATAATAATAATGGTGCACATTGCTTTATCATTTTGTGTAATATCATCATTATGACGATCATTATGCAGTATAATTATGAGGCACATTGACTGATAGCATGACAAGACTCAGGACATGTCCATAATGATTATGATGTGTGCATTTTGTTATTGCTGTATGGTATCCCCCAGTATTACATCATGGAATAATCCATCTCTATAATGGCTGTGTCTGATCCAAAAATCATCTTCAACTACTATGTGACAAGACAATAGACCAACGAGATAGTGACGTCACCATTGTGATGATTATGTTACTAAGTGTTTGTCAGTATATTTGAATATCTAGTATATGGGGCCCATACCTTTCACATAAGTACTTAGTAGTAGAAGCGATGAGTCTGTGTTGTACCCATCTTTCTTATAGGACTGCAGGATTTCTTTACATAGGACTGCAGATCACACCTGCATCACACCTTATCACCTTATGCACAGATTATGTCTCCATCCCCATGTACGACATGTACGATCTCCAGAAGACACGGCCGGTAATCCTCACACAACCTGTGGACGCGTCTCTTCAGCATCTGTCACATTAAGTCGTGATGGAGATTATAACAATCTATCACTGAATACATGGATTTCCAGTGACACATTTGGAACCAAGGGAATGTTTTATATTACTGTAGATCTACAATTGTGATCGACGATCTACAGATGGAAGGAAAGGAGAAAGATATCAGTTCTTACTACAGCTATTACATTCTCACTATTACATGCAGCAGCACTGACAGTATAGCAGGATTAATGACAGTATAGTCTACACTATTCAAGTATATATAATATTATTTATAGCATAGAAGTATATATATATATATATATATATATATATATATATATATATATATACAGTATCATCTATACTGTACAAGAACATATATAGTATCAGCTACACTATTTAAGTATATCAATATAGTATCATCTACAGTATACAAGTACATATATAGTATATATATATATATATATATATATATATAGTGTCATCTACACTATGTAAGTATATACTGTATATAGTATCATCTAAACTATGAGTAACACTATGTATAGTATAATCTACAGTATAGAACTATATATATAATATCATCTACACTACAAAAGTATATATATATATATATATATAATATCATCTACACTACAAAAGTATATATATATATGTATATATATATATATATATAATATCATCTACACTAAGCAAATATATATAATATATATATATAGTATTATTTACATATACAAACATAGTATTATCTAGACTATAAAAGTTACATATATCGTTATCATAAACTATGCAGTATATAAAGTAAAGTCTACATATAAATATAGTAATCCCCATTATACAGTCGCTCAGTTCTGTTAACAGTTTCAGATGGAAAGTTACAATTAGTACTTGTTCTGTAACTTGTAAACATGTATAAATGCTCTTCTTGTTTTTTCATCTTTCGTGCTTTATCTGCACGTTCTCTCTCTTCCTTAAAATCTATCTATCATATCTATCTATCTCTATCGTAACCTATCTATCTATCATATATTTATGCTACATCTATCTATCTATCTATATCTATTATCTATCTATCTATCTCATATCTATCTATCTATCTATCTAGGTTTTTACCTCATATCTATGACCACTATCAAGCTTTCTGATATCTGATATCTATCTTATTTATTCTGTTGGAAATCGGTTCTAAATTCACATGTAACCTCGATAAATATATGTTCTACATCTATCGCCCTCCTCTTTATTTATTATCTAAGACACTATTTATCATCTATTATCGATCTACTATTATCTATCTCTATCTACTACTATCTATCTATCATCTTCTCATATCTATCTATCGATCTATCTACTATCTATCTTCACTATCTATCTATCTATCTATCTATCTATCTATCTGTCTATGTCTGTCTGTCTGTTCTATCTATCTATCTATCTTCTTTCTATCATTATCTATCTATCTATCTTCACTATCTTCTTTCGGTCTTTCAATCTATCTATCTATCTATCTTTTTCTATCTATCTATCTATCTATCTTCTATCTATCATCATCTTTTTCTTTCTTTCTTTTGTCCTTTCAATCTATCTATCTATCTATCTATCTATCTACAAAAAATCACGTATCTCTTATTTATATACCATCTATTTCTCTCTATCATGTTTAATTATCTATAGACAGTATCTATTCATTTCTCATATCTATCCATCTGAAACATATCGTCTACGATCTCCTATCTAATATTTATCGCCTCCTATCTGTGATCTCTCTCCTGGCTTGTTCTGTGTATCTCTGACCCCCTTGTGTAGTCAGGGTTAGGACTTTCCCTGTCCCCCTCACCTCCTCCTCCCTGGGTCTGTCCGGCGCCATCACCCACAATCCAGCAGACAGCCCCCCCTGTGCCCTGAGCCCCGGGGGACTACAAATGTCTCAGCAGTGGGTGCTCTTGCTCTGCCCGGGGCACAATTCCCCCTCTTAAAAGAGCCGACAAAATCTTTCTGCTCCTTTGTAGGAGAATTCCCCATTGAGAAGAAGCAGTGAAACCGTGTGATTCCAACTTATTGTTATCACCTATTATTAATTGTTCTCATCGGATTTAATTGAGCAACGAGGGATTTTAGCCTGGGGGCATTTAACCCTCTCCTCTGGAGGGGCTACAGCCTGTGGGAAGGAAGGGGTTAAGTAATACTGATTGACAGGAATTATTTGTCATCGCAGGGATCAGAAAGAGGGGTACAAGAACTTGGATATGATTGTACTTATGGGTATTGGGGTACTGGGGGTGCATGTCCTAGGAGTGTAATAGCAGTTTACTGGTATGAAGAGTGCAAGCCTATGAGAAACTATGATATTTGGGGCACTGGGGTGCATGTCCTAGGAGTTAATAGTATTTTACTGGCATGAGAGTTAGGAAGACTATAGGGATTTATGGGTATGGGTGTCATTATTAAAGGAAATGCAGGTGGCTCTATAGGTTCAGTTATGACCAGTAGGGAGTTCTTATGGGTATTTAGGGTACTAGAGGTGCGTGTCCCGGTAGTGTAGTAATAGTTTATTGCTATGTTGGCAAGTCAAGGAGAAATTATGGAAATATATCTCCAGTTTAAATAATTAGCAAAGGAAGTATAAGGGTTTTATAGGCTCAGATTGGATAGGGGATGCCTAAATGTGGCTATGTAGTAGAAGTTTATGGGGCAATCCTAGTAGGAATTATGGGTTTTGATGATACTGGGGGTGCATACCCTAGGAAGGTAGTAGTAGTAGTTTATTGGCATGGGTGGCAGGCCAAGGAGAAATTATGGATATTGATAATCAGTTTAGGAATTAAAGATTAGTATATGGGTCTATGGCTATGAGTGTCCGGTTTAGAAATTATGGAGGAGGAAAAGGAGAATTATAGGCGAGCAAAGTAAAACCTTAACATGCATTGGTATGGGGTAGAAGGAGTAAGGAGGTCCATGGGGTACTGAAGTCATCTGCTTTGTCAGGCCTGTGGGATGGGGGTTAAGGAATGCCTGGCACTGACAGCCCTGACTTGCAAGTGATTTCATCCAGCAAGATTTTCATTGTCTCCATGCTCTGGACAGAGTACAAAAGGTGTGACAAGCATGAAACTGCTTCCCAAACCATCAATGAATGAGTTTTCTTACCCCAGGACCTTCTCCTGACTTCTGTCTTTTGATCTCCTCCACAGCTTCCCCAACTCAAAGTTTGGTACAAGATTCTAATCCTCCTGTGTTACCGTGATCTTCAAACACTGCAGATAGGAGCAGATCAGAGCTGCAATGTTTGTGTCCCAACACATCTTATCTACCATGTGGACATATACATAGCCCCTTTACAGTATATCCATAGAGGAATACTCAGCTACTCGGCATAGGAGACTCTGACAGAATGATCTCACTTCTGAGGATGACGAGAAGCTTAATAATAATAGGAGCAGTCATTATGCTGAGTTATTGAAAGCATCACTGATATTAGTGACTCTAAAAGAAGTTCCTTTGCCCTGACTATAGTCCTAACTGGAGCCAGCACTGTGTCTGCTGGCAGAACCTGCCTCATTACACCAATTAGTCTCTGTCGAACTCTAAACTATGTGCACATCACTGCAGACAGCCAGAGCATAGGTACACATGTATACTGCAGTGTAGAAGGAGTATATATCAAGTCTAACTGTCAGTCCTTGGAATATTAATAATCATAACAGCAACTGGAAGTCTGCAGACACCAAGAGCCCTGCCCCACAATATACTACAATGTAGCAGCAATTATCGATCTCTAGATCTATTTGTCTATTATTAATAATCGTAACTACAATGAAGTAGTGTTACACATACGTCCAACATAGCACACCATAAAAATACTGCGCAATCTCGTAGTATCATCTATTATGTATCTCCTATCTACCTATGTATCTATATACCTATGTAATTTTAATAATCATAATATCATAGCAGTAACTGTAGTGCAGAGAATCAAGAGCAGTGCCCTACATTTATACTGCAATGTAGCAGTCATATCTATCTATTTCCTATCTATTAATAATAACATAACTATAGTAAGAGTAGAGGTACATACAGAAAACACAAACCACAGAAAAAATTGGCATTAAATACTGCAATGTGGAAGTAATATCTATCTATATACCTACTCAATCAATCAATCTATCTATGTCTATTTATCTGTGTATATTATACATAATAAATCATAGCAGTAACTGTGTGCAGAATCAGCAGTGGCCCTACAATTATACTGAAGTTAGCAGTCATATCTATCTATTTCCCATCTATTAATAATAATCATAACTATAGTAGAGTAAGTAGTACATCAATCCAAACACAAGGCATACTGCATGTAGAAGTAATATTAAAACTATATCCTATCTATCTATGTTAGTAATCTTATCTAAGTAAGAGTAGTGGTACAACAGAAAAACACAACCATAGAAAAAAATTGGCATTAAAATACTGCAATGTGGAAGTAATATCTATCTATATACCTATCAATCTAATGTCTATTTATCTATGTAATATTAATATCATAACACTAGTAAATGTAATGTGAGGCAGTTAAAGGGCACAGTCCTACAGTTATAATCCTGCAATGTAGAAATAAAACTTTCTAGAAAAATTATAACAACAGCAGCACAATCAAAAGCAAAGATATGGAAACCTTACCAAAACTCCCAAAAGTGCTGCCTTCTTTTTTTTAATTATCTATCTCTATTTAGTAATTATGTCAGTAAAAACAATGGTGCAAACAACCCAAGGTTTACAAGTCTTTCAATATACCGGTAGTAGTAGTAATAACTATCTATATCAATGTCTTTCATGTAGATTTAATCATAATATTGCTGTTACAACAGTTCAAGTAATGGTACATGCAGTCCAAAAGCACAGTCGTACCAATATTCATGCATGTAGAAAGCACATCTATCATCTAATATCTATCTATCTAATATCTATCTATCTATCTAATATCTATCTATCTATCTATCTAATATCATCTATCTATCTATCTATCGTTAATAATCGTAAGTGGTAAATATTGAGTATTGTCGGCAGTCAGGAGAAAAGCAATTACTGTTATATATTCTACTATTACTACTAACAATATAATAGATATCACAATAACGACATAGTGTAGACAACCATACAATCATAACACAAGTCTACAAATAATATGTATCACAGTAATAAAGGTATTTTCATCACCATAACACTAGAACTAAGTACACACTTCAGACCGTCAAAAGACAAGACTATGTTAATGTTCATGTATCTGCCACAAACGTCCTTGTTTATAAAGAAACTTTATTCATTCATATCATGATGAAAGGCATCGATTAGAACGTACAAGTCATCAAGACTTAAAAAAAACGCTAGAGTGAATAACATCACCTATATTTTATCTCTCCATCTGTTAAATAATAGAACTAATATTATTAGTAATATAAGTAATAATAGCAAACGACAAAATGATCTATCCACAGATCAGAATCTCTACAATCTTAGGACATCAAATAGAAGAGTTTTACATAAACTAAAGTTCCATGAAAGTGAAGAGATACAGAAGAAACAATCTCAGACAACTACTGTCAAAATACATAGCTATAATGCCCCACCATGTAACACAACTACATATTTGTTAATTAGTTAATTTAATGGAACATTTATTTTCCCTTTAAGTACACATGAAAAACCCTAACCCGCCCTGCCTCTCACTACAGCAAGTCCTATCATTCCCTATCAATAAGTAATTGTATCTTTCTCTTCTAAATGGCGTCAAAAAGTAAAAAAATGAAACTACATGGATAGCAAAACTAACGTAAAATAATACTGTAAACTCAACCCCCCCCCCATCAGTATGTGTGTGTCACTGCAATATCACAAAATCCATTCTCTCCTTGTCTAAAAACTGAATTTATAAAAATATTCTGCACTTTTTTGTTGTAAACAGTGTCATAAAATGATAAATTTGGGTTTATTTTTTTTTCTGTGTTGCTTTAATTAAATTACACAAACCCTTTGAGGGGAAATGATAATCTACATTGTCAAAAGCAAATGTAGATTGGTTACATGTATGTTATAAATTGAATGAAATATATCGATTTGTATCGAGTCCTGGTGGCCCTGAATAGGTAGATTTTTTTGTATCAGATTTTCTTTAAATATTATGAAAACAATAATAAATAGTAATAACAAGAATAATATACTACAAATACAGTTTCCTCCACTGTTTTTAAGTCTTTTTTGACCCATTTGGATCTGACGAAAGAACACTGAAACCACCAAAAACTCTTAAAATTAATTTATTTAAACAATAGAACTATAATATAAATGATAATAAATTTCAAATAACCAGTATATTATACAATGCTATCCCTTCCAAAGGGATGAATGCAAAAAACAACAAAAAAAAAAACAACAACATAAAAAGGCAAACAACAGTGCTTTATATAGAAATACATCATCTCTTACATGGAAGAGACTCACATTTCTCTTAACATATATATATTCCTTTATCACAAGTCACCTGCTGAACACCATTGGACCGCGATCTATTCCAGGTGCCCTTTAAACCCCTTGCTACGTCTTTAGGCTCTCCAGATGTGGAAACTACAACTCTCATTGTGATTGCTCTCAGGGTATAACAGGAGTTTGTAGTTTCAGAACAGTTGTGAGGAGTCACTAGCGTATAAACATGTACTTGTAGCTCATGGACAAATTTAGGATATTTAATAACCAAATTTAGTCGACTTGAGTTGAGACATGGAGATTGGATTTGGCTTTTGGGATTTCCAGGAAATAGCATCAGGGTTCCCTAGTCAGATGCAGCTATAACAAGGCGATAATGGCCATACATGTTGAGTGATGGAGTATTCTTCTACTGATGAATCCCCTAGGAACTCATAATAGTGACATAAGATTATGGTGAGAGAAGATTTCACACAAGTCCTGCCAAGTCTGAATTGGGGTCAATGCCCCATTTATGAGAGATGGTACAGGCTGTACCAACATGTGGCATATACAGTCCCATGGGTGATACTGGCAGGGTAGGCCTCTGGAGGGATGGAGCTCCATACATGAAGCTGTCAGGTACAGCTCCCAGGGGAAGGAGATGCAAAGCTGGTGGCAACATGGGCTTGGCTGCCAATTTTGAGTTTTTCAAGTTCTGCTTCTTGAGCCCTTTGGCTTTTGCTCTTCTATTTGGAACCAGATCTTGACCTGATCTCCGTGAGGTTGAGAGAACTGAGAATTCTGCTCTTTCTGCTATGGAAAGATATTGTTTCTTGTCTGAATTGTTCCTCAGGCCAGAACTGAGAGGTGGTAAAGGGAGTCCTGGCTTCCTGTTGGTTTTGTGCTTTCTCAGAGTGCAAGCTGGGGGGCTCATCCTCCGAGACGAGAAAGAAGAGGGTTTAGATATAATGCTTAACCAAATAAAATCCAACAAAGTAGTTATTGTATCACTTCAAATATGCAAAAAAGGTATATATATATATTTTATTGTTGTTACTATGAATATTCCCACTGGTGATTTTTTTCTGCTATGGTGACCAAGTTTTCAAAGTTTCAAAAGCAATGATACAATTTTACATATATATGTTATATAATTGTTTATCATTGCTTTTGAAACTTTAAAACTTTGGTCACAATAGCAGAAAAAAAAATCCCACCATGGAAATATCATAGTAACCAACAAAAACACGGTTAAAAATGTGTTAAATGTTACGAATTCACTATACTACACTGATACAGAACTCATATAGAGTTATGAAAGTCAATATATAAAATGTCAGAAATATAAAACTGAAACAATTTACTACAGTGTAATTTTTTTTTTTTTTTTTTACAAAACTAGACTTATAGTAAAGAAAAATAAGTATGGTAAATACACAACATACATAAATAGAATAATCTTATGTTTAACATAAAATCCTCTATTACTTATAGTTGGTTACATATAAATGTAAAAAAAAAACCCAACTCTACTATGTTTCAACTAATACTACAACTATAATAACTGTAGCATACATAATTGGAAATCGATAACAGTTAGGACTAATACAAATGTGTCGTTGATAGCTTAAAGACATAATACTACTACTACTAAATATATAATATAATAATACCATTCCGAAAAAAAACACAAAAAAAAACTTTCCACACTACTAGTACATAGTGCTACGTAAAATAATTACAAAAATATCGGTTTAACGTAGCAGTTTATTTTCTGGAGTTATGGCTGCTTTTTTGTGCGTTAGTATGTCTTATTTTTTTTACATTTATTATTATATTATTTTGTAGAATGGTGGATCATTAGAAACTACACGCACAATCGATGCATACTCTGGAAAAAAAGTTTTGAAAACTTTTTAAGACACACAGCAATGGAGACATTGAAGGGGAAGTGGGTCTCTTGGCCCGGTACTTACTGTTGTGGATGGGGGAGAATCTGGGGGTTTCTGCATCAGGGCTCCTCTCTCTGTCGTGGCTCTCTGACTGACAAGTGCTTCTTCTGGAGTTTTCATGACCCGCTACATGAATTGCGTTTGGGATCATGGGGGAGCTGGGTGTGGTCCTGCAGCAGGGAGCCCATCCTGGGGCTATGAGATTCCAGCTAATGGGAATAAAGTGGGGACTGGTAGATATGTCCCTGGCCTCTGCCAGGCTTGTCCTATCCGCCATCATGCCTTCCACACGAATGCAGGACTTGCAGCATTCACCTGGGCTTGTTGTCCAGCCTTCTCCTCCACTGCCATCGTTAGGGCTGTCCTGCTGCTGGCTGTCTTGCTGTAAGAAGACTGTTCAACTTTTGCTCCACCAGCTGGAAAGAAGTCACCAAACACCGGGGGCCATACAGAAGAGATCCTATGCAAAGCTCGAAACGCAGAGAGCATGTTGCTTCATGGAGAGTCCTCAGCAGCGCCAGCTCCTTGTCATACTCCAACAGGAGACTCACACTTTCCTGCAATAACGCACAAGTCAATAATTGGGTATGGTCCCAATGGTGGAGCAAGGGGGAGGGGGAGCTTTCGGATAGGCCCCTTTACACAACACACAGCTCCAGATCCGCATCTCTTTTATACACTCAACCAATTGCCCCTTTTTTGTGATTTGCACCTTGTTGTTGACTTGTTAAATAAAGAAATGCAATATCAAGTTGTTTAACAGCAGCTGAAAATGACCCACCACACATGAAGGGAGGAATTATCCTGTTTATGATGACTCTTAATCCAACCTTCCAAGGGGCCAGGAAACTTTATTGATTCTCTATTTCCTGTCCCTCCTTAACTCCACACCCTGCAATGATACAACTAACACAAAGTCCACAAACAGGAGACTTCCAACTTTCATTACTGCCTACAAGGTTCTCACCAAAATCCTACTATCTATCCTCATCTATCTATCTATCTAAATCTATCTATCTATTCTATCTATCTATCTATTCTACCATATGACTGTCATTCCTATCCACCTACTCTTCATATCTATATCCCCCAAAACAAATGCTATCTTCTATTTCTCTATACATACTATCTCTACTATATCTATAATTTCATAAACTATTATCTATCTCTTTATCAACTTCTATCTATCTTCTATATATCTTTCTCGTATTATCTATATCCAATATTTAGCATCTATTAAAGTTTTTTTTTTTAACTACCTATCTACATCTCGATATAATACTCGCTATTAAATATCTTCTGACCTATTTTTATCTTTTATCTGCCATATACTCATCAATCAATTGTTCATCTTCTCTTATATTCTCTAAACATTTAACGACGGAATATAATTTATATGCCATTACGTTTTATCATATTATAAATCTAATTTCTGTATTTAGTCTTACTTATGTATAGATGTCTATATGCCAGTAATGTGCTTTAATGTTGATAATTTAACTATTTATCGTTCTCTGGAAAACTTTCCAACATCATAAACAATATCATATCTACTTATAATAACCCAACAATCTCGATGTTTCTTTTTATCCCCCTACGATCTATTATCCTGTCTGTTCGTCATCTATCTCTACTCGATATCTATCTATCTGTCTCTATCTCACTATTATATCTTATATCTTATCTGTCTTCTAGCTACTACTATCTCTATCATATCTACTTTACTATCGTTCTAAGTAGACTGTATACATGTAACAAGCTACGTATATCATGATATATTATATATATATATATATATATATATTATTATATATTTAGGCCTTTGTAATACATGATTAGGATTTCACTTGATGCATTAGTATTGTTATGACTCCTTTCCTGGGACAACCTTATTGATATCACCTTGGTTTCCTAAATCCCCTATAAACACATTAGAGCTGATCCTTATTTGCAGATAATTCTATTTTTTACGCGCTAGATTTATCTATTCATATTCAAGACTGCTATAAACCATTAACCAGGATAATACGGAGCAACAGAACCCTTTATTAAAGCCATACTAATACAGTACAGCAGATATTCTATTCAACCAGAGTAACATCTGTGTAAAGGCACTAGCAGTAACCCTACGTAAAGAAAGGATGGTAAGGACTATCACCTATAGTAGATCAACATAAACTAAATATACATATGCAACATATGGCCTGTTGTCAGGATGTATAATAATACCAGTATCTATCGCTTCTATATCAATGAGAACATCTATGTTAATTATATCTATCTATATCTATCCCTCATATCTATCTATCTATCTATCTATCTATCTATCTATCTATCTATCTATCTATCTATCTATCTATCTATCATCTATATCTATCTATCCTCATATAGCTATCTATCTATCTGTCTATCTATCTATCTATCTATCATATATCTATCTATCTCTCTCTATTTCTCTACTGTCCATTTGTATTTCATAATATGTATTTACTCGTCTATCTATCTACTCATATCTATCTCTATCTATCTATCTATCTATCTATCTATCTTTGTCGTTCTAACTCTCATCTACCATACCTCATAATCTATCCAATTTTTACATATCTATTACTCTCTTTTTTTTCGCTATTATTATCATTAATTTCTAATGATATATTCCAATCTAATCTAATCTATCCGACCATTCTTCTACATATCTATTATTTTCGTTTCTTTTTTTCTTGTCTTTCTTCCTTCCCACTTAGTATCTATTACTCCAGCATGTCTTGGCTTAGTCCCCTAGTGTCTCTGTTGGGTTCATGTTTGGGTCACCCTCCTGGGCTCCTTGCTGTGAGTGGGCCCAGGCTTGGTCTAATTGGCTACGTATAAACAATTGTGCACCATTAGTCGTGGCTCTATAGTCACAAGTGATGTTGTTAGAGCGCCACAGCGGCTGATCAAGGCTGAGGCTGGGAGGGACCATGGTAGGAGGAGTGACTCCCATCTGGAGCCCTGCAGGACAGCAGCCCCATTCAGCTTGAACATGCCTTGGCCCGTCCTTCCCAGAGCTGTCCGACTCCTGGTTTCATATGGAAAAATGCAAACACACTCACTTCCGTCCCCATCCATATCCACCACACAGGGATCCCTAAACCAGTGTGATGGGGTAAGCTTGATAGAGCCCCTTATCCAGGACATTGTAATTGAGATGTCAGCGGCAGTCTCCCGCTCCTGAGCTGCATCTTAGGATAGTCTGAATGATAAGGTACAGTCTGCCTGTCTGTCCTGCTGCCACTCCAGCACACAGAATCATTATCTTATCTCGTCTAATGATCTCGAGATCCTTTCATTAACATGTGCCCGTCTATTAGACAGTAATTAGATGACTACCCAAAGACTGTGTGAGTATGGGGGCAGCACTCATCACCCTCACAGATGGCAAATACCACCAGGGACAATGAATGCATTTCATTACTGATTGTCCCCACACTTGTACAAGTCATATTAAGCCGGAAGGTCCCATCCTAAGTCCCAAGAAATCCCTGTACACAGATAACCAGGCCTCCATCTATCCCATCCATCTCCATCCATCCTCCATCGTCATCTATCTTCTATCATTCTATCTATCTATCTATCTGATCTTCTTATCTATATATCTCTATCTATTTTATTTTGCATATCTTATTTATCTATCTACTTCTATACTTCTTCCTCATCTATCTATTAATCTACTTTTTTATTCTTTCATCTATTATCGATCTATCGATTCAAGTATGTTCTTGTTTCTTTCTTCTTCTTCTTTTTTCTTTCTTTCTTTCTTTCTTTCTTTCTCTCCGTCTTCATCTCTTCTATCGTCTTTCTCCTATCTGTTCTTTCCTATCTTATTATCCTCCATCTATTATTTTATTATTAGTCCTCAGAAATAACACTTGTTTTGGCAAAATATGTTTTAGTAAGACATAGGAAATACACCGGGGAATGACTTACATACACACCTATTAGACTATTGGTGAGATGTTGAGTTTCTTAATGTCCCATGTTACCCTCCAATGCTAGCACATGTGGGGGGATATCCTCAGGCCCTCATGGGGTGTAGTTAGTTTTACCGTATCAGCTCCGTGTGTTGGTTTGGAATTGAGCTCGAGTGGGTCCTGGCGCTGGAGAACAATATTGAACAATTAGCATCCCAACACGCTTCTGTTTCCTATAAGAGATGTCCCTATCAAAAGCCAATTACCCAAAGCGTTTTTCTCCAGTGTGAATGCAACAAATGACGCTCGGGCTGAATATAAAAGCTCCTAAAGTCATCTGAAGACATTGTCCTGCCTTTTGTAAACTTTAGCTTTGTGCTGATGTCGTGGAGTGGGAAGAAAGACTTCACAAGACAAGATCCCATTGTGCCTGGTGACTGGAGACACTGGGACCCTGGAAGACTTTCAAGACTTGCAACCTCTAAAACTGGAGAGGAGAGAGGCAAACATTCCCTGTCCCACTATAGGTCCTCATGTTGTGGACATCTTGTATACAGGCTGAACCTGGATAAATACACAAAGATGAGTCCTAACAAATAACCTGAGATAGAGGAGCAGATCCTATGATAGGGGCTATCAGACTGGCTGGTGGGCTACAAGCCTAACCCACTCCATGTGACCTCTATCATGGGAGAAACTGTCATATACTGATGTTATTAACTGAACCTTCTTTCTATCCAATCAGTTTCTACACTTCTAATACTTATATTGCCATATAACCACCTCTATACATCACTGAATGGTCTTATCTATAGTGGCAACAGCACTGACAGTTTTTTTTTTTTTTTTTTGGATTGGGGGGGTTTTTGTGTTTTAAGAGAGCGACTGGCACTGATAACAGAAAGTCCGTTCACATCCCCTATTCACCATGACCATAATTACATATTTCGTAAATAGCTTATCACTGCAATGTATGTTTGGGCATTCCTGTAGGTGTGAATTATGTGCTACATTTTAGCAAGATACATGTTCATTCTCTATGAGACTGATTGACCGATATTTATCTGAATGATACATTGTAATAAATCTGACAAGAGGTGGATGTGTACAGCTAAGGGATCTTCCTTGTTCCTACCTTCCAAGGTGTATCTCATGTTCACTTCTGCATGTAATACCAAGCAGAGTGATCTTTGAAAACCTAAAATGTGAAACAATAATATAATAAAGAGCCCACTATATATCGACCTTTTAAGGGTGAATTGTTCTTTGGACATTGTTCAATGTTGGGTCCTAAGAGAGCCGTTACGAGTTATGTATAATACTCATTGGGATCTTACTTTCACGATAGCATCAAGCTTGTGTTTCCTGTGCTAGGAAGTGATCTTTATCGTGCAACTATTTTGTATTTATTATTTTTGGGCGCTAGGTGTTTTTTGCCACCTATTTTAGCTAGTAGCTTAGCTAGGTAACTTTTACCTAGTTTTTGTGATTTCTAATTGTGACACAAAACAGCCTTTATGATTGGCGCACCGTAAGTAAGAACAAATAAGCAAAATGTCAACCACATTGGATTTCCCTCTGAACCAACGGGTGTTTTCTCTAACCCTTGTGTCCCTTTTTATTTTTCGTTCCACAAACACATTCATGAAAGGGGTTTAAAAGTTGATATGACTTCCTTTGTGTTGATCTCAACAAATGTGTTAGGGAACTTAAAGATGCAGGCAATGGGCACAAGTATTTCGCATCTACGCAAAAAAAAGAACTGTTCGGATAATTTATAATGAGTTGCGCAGAAAGAACAGATTTTTTTCCGACTATCCCACTCCTCCATCTTGTTTTTGGCGCAACGTGGGCGTGGCCTATAACATTTCCCCATTATCCTCCACATTATGTTGTATTTTGCTGGCATTTTTAGGGCTAATTTAGGCCCATAGCCCATGAAAAAATTGGTCAGAGAGCCCAAAATTAGGCACAGAGCATGTAAAATTTTGGGTGGGGCGCACACTTCATAACTGTCAGCATTTTTTGCGCAACTTTAATACTTTTCGGGCTGGCATTCCAGGACTGATCTCCCTCCGATGCCGACAGTCGTCCTTGGGTGGCCACAATAGTAATCCCCCCAAGGTGTTTTGATCAAAGAGCTGGGCCAAAATTATAGTGACCCCAAAAAAAAGTTGTAAGTGTTTTGGAAAGAAGCTAATAGGCAGTGACATAAAATAATATGGCGCACAATGTGCAGCAACAAAAATGGCCCCCAAAAAATTGCCACATGAATTCCCCTTATGTCTTTACCACCTCGCTGTATCTCCATTTCTGTAGCTCAACAGGACCGCACTTGTGTTGCAGATCCCTAAGAGTTGGATCGGGTGCGATCAAGGGTTTGTGTCGGAAAAACGCAATTTGTATCAGAGTCCATCATTTTCAGTCGAGCTTGTTTCATGTCTCCAGTTTTCACGCGCAATATTCAAGGCAATTTCAAAAGCGTTTTTCAAGCGCAAGAACATGTGAAAAACGCAAGTGTTAAAAGGTGCCTAAGAAGTCTGATGTTATCCTGAAGAGGAGATTCTATCTTTACTAGTTAAATATGACACAAAAGTTATTTGTAGTACTATGGAGCCAAGATAGTGTCTGAATGACACTCCACCTGCAGCCCTCCAACTGACTCATCTCAGGTAAAATATGACTTTTCTTTTCTCATTTTCATATGACTTTAGAATAGGAGACTTTTAATAGGTAAACAATGAGATATCACATAAAGCGGAATTGTATAAAAGAACATTTCCAAACCTGCCCTGAGGGGGCCTAAATGTAATGGGGTCAAATCTGGTGACAGGTTCCCTTTAATAAAATTTTGTGCACATTGTTCTGGACTGTACATTTGATTAAAGTTCTTCAAGACTTTTCTACATCAGGCTTTGTGAAGCAAATGGATTATTATGGAACATGATTACCGCTGATGAGCTCATGAAGAGCGACAGGCGTCTGCATCCACCCCAGGCAGTTTTTTGAGTTTTTCTCATAGATTTTTAAGAAGCTTTTGCGATCAGGGCTGTCACTCCTAATTTATTGCTCTGTAAAGTCGTATTAATTCTTTCTATATTTCCCCCATGATCTGTACAGAGCTGCAGATATATGGCGATTTTTATTATGTTGCACATAAAATGGAACCTTCTCTGAAATCTTCAGCTCCAATTGTAAATACAATAAACTTTCCCACTAATGGACTTGTGCAAGTCCCCATAGAGGAGCCGCATCCGCAAATATTCGGATTGTCCTTCTCGGCTCCCCATGTTGGATGGCTTCCTGCCTGACCATAGACAGTCTGTCACCAACATTTTCCACAAGGCGTCATTGTCCAGCCGGGTGCTGGCCCCAGTGGAATGCAAAATTCAAGTGGCCCAATTTAATTTTATCGCGACATATGATGCACTTGTTGAAAGATGAAAGGGGAGGGCCTTTCGTCTCCTCCAAGAACTCTATAATTATACATAATTATATCCTATTCAAGCAATAGCTCCATCGGGTGGAACGAGGCACTGCTGCCAGGAGTAACAATGTCCTTACTTAATACGGTTATCGGGGGACGGGTATATATATAATATCATCTACACTACAAAAGTATATATATATATGTATATATATATATATATATAATATCATCTACACTAAGCAAATATATATATATATTTATATATAGTATTATTTACACTATACAAACATAGTATTATCTAGACTATAAAAGTATACATATATCGTATAATCTAAACTATGCAAGTATATAAAGTAAAGTCTACATATAAATATAGTATCCCCATTATACAGGGTCGCTCAGTTCTGTTAACAGTTTCAGAATGGAAAGTTACAATTAGTAACTTGTTCTGTAACTTGTAAACATGTATCAAATGCTCTTCTTTATTTTCATCTTTCTGTGCTTTATCTGCACGTTCTCTTCTTTCCTTAAATCTATCTATCTATCTATCTATCTATCTATCTACCTATCTATCTATCATATATTTATCTATCTATCTATCTATCTATCTATCTATTAATCTATCTATCTATCTCATATCTATCTATCTATCTATCTACGGTTTTTACCTCATATCTATGACCTACCTATCAAGCTTTCTGATATCTGATATCTATCTTTTATTTATCTGTTGGAAATCGGTTCTAAATCAAATGTAACCTCGATAAAATATTTTCTATCATCTATCGCTCCTCTTTATTTTATTATCTAAGACATCTATTTATCATCTATCTATCTATCTATCTATCTATCTATCTTCTATCTATCTATCTATCTATCTATCTATCTATCTCATATCTATCTATCTATCTATCTATCTATCTATCTATCTCATATCTATCTATCTATCTATCTATCTATCTATCTGTCTGTCTGTCTGTCTGTCTATCTATCTATCTATCTTCTTTCTATCTATCTATCTATCTATCTATCTATCATCTATCTTTCTTTCTGTCTTTCAATCTATCTATCTATCTATCTTTCTATCTATCTATCTATCTATCTATCTATCTATCATCTATCTTTCTTTCTGTCTTTCAATCTATCTATCTATCTATCTATCTATCTATCTATCAAAAAATCACGTATCTCTTTATTTATATACCATCTATTTCTCTCTATCATGTTTAATTATCTATAGACAGTATCTATTCATTTCTCATATCTATCCATCTGAAACATATCGTCTACGTATCTCCTATCTAATATTTATCGCCTCCTATCTGTGATCTCTCTCCTGGCTTTGTATCTGTGTATCTCTGACCCCCTGTGTGTAGTCAGGGTTGAGGACTTTCCCCTGTGCCCCCTCACCTCCTCCTCCCTGGGTCTGTCCGGCGCCATCACCCACAATCCAGCAGACAGCCCCCCATCCTGTGCCCTGAGCCCCCGGGGACTACAATGTCTCAGCAGTGGGCTGCTCTCTGCTCTGCCCGGGGCACAATTCCCCCTCTTAAAAGAGCCGACAAAATCCTTTCTGCTCCTTTGTAGGAGAATTCCCCATTGAGAAGAAGCAGTGAACCGTGTGATTCCCAACTTATTGTTATCACCTATTTATTAATTGTTCTCATCTGGATTTAATTGAGCAACGAGGGACTTTTAGCCTGGGGGCATTTAACCCTCTCCCTCTGGAGGGGCTACAGCCTGTGGGAAGGAAGGGGTTAAGTAATACTGATTGACAGGAATTATTTGTCATCGCAGGGATCAGAAAAGAGGGTACAAGAAGCTTGGATATGATTGTACTTATGGGTATTGGGGTACTGGGGGTGCATGTCCTAGGAGTGTAATAGCAGTTTACTGGTATGAAGAGTGCAAGCCTATGAGAAACTATTGATATTTGGGGCACTGGGGTGCATGTCCTAGGAGTTTAATAGTATTTTACTGGCATGGAGTTAGGAAGACTATAGGGATTTATGGGTATGGGTGTCATTATTAAAGGAAATGCAGGTGGCTCTATAGGTTCAGTTATGACCAGTAGGGATGCTTATGGGTATTTAGGGTACTAGAGGTGCGTGTCCCGGTAGTGTAGTAATAGTTTATTGCTATGTTGGCAAGTCAAGGAGAAATTATGGAAATATATCTCCAGTTTAATAATTAGCAAAGGAAGTATAAGAGGTTTTATAGGCTCAGATTTGGATAGGGGATGCCTAAATGTGGCTATGTAGTAGAAGTTTATGGGGCAATCCTAGTAGGAATTATGGGTTTTGATGATACTGGGGGTGCATACCCTAGGAAGGTAGTAGTAGTAGTTTATTGGCATGGTGGCAGGCCAAGGAGAAATTATGGATATTGATAATCAGTTTAGGAATTAAAGATTAGTATATGGGTCTATGGCTATGAGTGTCCGGTTTAGAAATTATGGAGGAGGACAAAGGAGAATTATAGGCGAGCAAAGTAAACCTTAACATGCATTGGTATGGGGTAGAAGGAGTAAGGATGTCCATGGGGTACTGAAGTCATCTTCTGCTTTGTCAGGCCTGTGGGATGTGGGGTTAAGGAATGCCTGGCACTGACAGCCCTGACTTGCAAGTGATTTCATCCAGCAGATTTTCATTGTCTCCAATGCTCTGGACAGAGAGTCAAAAGGTGTGTGACAAGCATGAAACTGCTTTCCCAAACAATCAATGAATGGAGTTTTCTTAGCCCCAGGACCTTCTCCTGACTTCTGTCTTTTGATCTCCTCCACAGCTTCCCCAACTCAAAGTTTTGGTACAAGATCTAATCTCCTGTGTTACCCAGTGATCTTCAAACACTGCAGATAGGGAGCAGATCAGAGCTGCAATGTTTGTGTCCCAACACATCTTATCTACCATGCTGGACATATACATAGCCCCTTTACAGTATATCCATAGAGGAATACTCAGCTACTCTGGGATAGGAGACTCTGACAGCAATGATCTCACTTCTGAGGATGACGAGAAGCTTAATAATACTAAGGAGCAGTCATTAAATGCTGAGTTATTGAAAGCATCACTGATATTAGTGACTCTAAAAGAAGTTTCCTTTTGCCCTGAGCTATAGTCTAACTGGAGCCAGCACTGTGTCTGCTGCAGAACCTGCCTCATTACACCAATTAGTCTCTGTCTGAACTCTAAACTATGTGCACATCACTGCAGACAGCCAAGAGCATAGGTACACATGTATACTGCAGTGTAGAAGGAGTATATATCAAGTCTAACTGTCAGTCCATATGGAATATTAATAATCATAACAGCAACTGGAATGCTGCAGACAGCCAAGAGCCCTGCCCCACAATAATACTACAATGTAGCAGCAATATCGATCTATAGATCTATTTGTCTATTATTAATAATCGTAACTACAATGAGAGTAGTGTTACATACAGTCCAACATAGCACACCATAAAAATACTGCAATCTCGTATCTATCATCTATTATGTATCTCCTATCTACCTATGTATCTATATACCTATGTAATTTTAATAATCATAATAATCATAGCAGTAACTGTAGTGCAGAGAATCAAGAGCAGTGCCCTACATTTATACTGCAATGTAGCAGTCATATCTATCTATTTCCTATCTATTAATAATAATCATAACTATAGTAAGAGTAGAGGTACATACAGAAAAACACAAACCACAGAAAAAATTGGCATTAAAATACTGCAATGTGGAAGTAATATCTATCTATATACCTATCAATCAATCAATCTATCTAATGTCTATTTATCTGTGTAATATTAATAATCATAATAATCATAGCAGTAACTGTAGTGCAGAGAATCAAGAGCAGTGCCCTACAATTATACTGCAATGTAGCAGTCATATCTATCTATTTCCCATCTATTAATAATAATCATAACTATAGTAAGAGTAGTAGTACATTCAATCCAACACAAGGCATACTGCACTGTAGAAGTAATATTTAACTATATCCTATCTATCTATTGTTAGTAATCTTATCTAAAGTAAGAGTAGTGGTACATACAGAAAAACACAAACCATAGAAAAAATTGGCATTAAAATACTGCAATGTGGAAGTAATATCTATCTATATACCTATCAATCTAATGTCTATTTATCTATGTAATATTAATAATCATAACACTAGTAAATGTAATGGTGAAGGCAGTTAAAGGGCACAGTCCTACAGTTATAATCCTGCAATGTAGAAATAAAACTTTTCTAGAAAAATTATAAACAACAGCAGCACAATCAAAAAGCAAAGAGATAGGAAAACCTTACCAAAACTCCCAAAAGTGCTGCCTTCTTTTTTTTAATTATCTATCTCTATATTAGTAATTATGTCAGTAGAAAAACTAATGGTGCAGACAACCAAGGTTTACAATCTTTCAATATACCGGTAGTAGTAGTAATAACTATCTATTTATCAATGTCTTTCATGTATATTTATCAATAATATTGCTGTTTACAACAGTTCAAGTAATGGTACATGCAGTCCAAAAGCACAGTCGTACAATATTCATGCAATGTAGAAAGCACATCTATCTATCTAATATCTATCTATCTAATATCTATCTATCTAATATCTATCTATCTATCTATCTAATATCTATCTATCTATCTATCTATCTATCGTTAATAATCGTAAGTGGTAAATATTGAGTAATTGTCGGCAGTCAAGGAGAAAAAGCAATTACTGTATATAATTCTACTATTACTACTAACAAGATATATAGATATCACAAATAACGACAATAGTGTAGACAACCATACAATCATAACACCAAGTCTACAAATAATATGTATCAGTAATAAAGGTAATTTTCATCACCATAACACTAGAATAAGTAACACTTCAGACAGTCCAAAAAGTACAAGACTAGTTATGTTACATGTATCTGCCACAAACGTCCTTGTTTATAAAGAGAAACTTTATTCCATTCATATCAATGATGAAAGGCATCGATTAGAACGTACAAGTCATCAAAGACTTAAAAAAAAACTGCTAGAGTGAATAACATCTACCTATATTTTATCTCTCCATCTGTTAAATAATAGAACTAATATTATTAAGTAATAATAAGTAATAATAGCAAAACGACATAAATGATCTATCCACAGAATGCAGAATCTCTATCAATCTTGAGGACATCAAATAGAAGAGTTTACACTAAACTAAAGTTCCATGAAAGTGAAGAGATACAGAAGAAACAATCTCAGCACAACTACGTCAAAATACATAGCATATAATGCCCCACACATGTAACACAACTACATTTGTTAATTAGTTAATTTAATGTGAACATTTATTTTCCCTTTAAGTACACCATGAAAAACTCCTACCCGCCTCTGCCTCTCACTACAGCAAGTCCTATCATTCCCTATCAATAAGTAATTGTATCTTTCTCTTCTAAATGGCGTCAAAAAGTAAAAAAAAATGAAACTACATGGATAGCAAAACTAACGTTAAAATAATAACTGTAAAACTTCAACCCCCCCCCCATCAGTATGTGTCGTGTCACTGCAAATATCACAAGAAATCCATTCTCTCCTTGTCTAAAAACTGAATTTATAAAATATTCTGCACTTTTTTGTTGTAAAACAGTGTCATAAAATGATAAATTTGGGTTTATTTTTTTTCTGTGTTGCTTTAATTAAATTACACCAACCTTTGAGGGGAAAATGAGAAATCTACATTGTCAAAAGCAAATGTAGATTGGTTACAATGTATGTTATAAATTGAATGAAATATATCGATTTGTATCGAGTCCTGGTGTGCCTCGAATAGGTAGATTTTTTTGTATCAGATTTTCTTTAATATTATGAAAACAATAATTAAATAGTAATAACAAGAATAATACTACTACAAATACAGTTTCCTCCACTGTTTTTTAAGTCTTTTTGACCCATTTGGGAATCTGACGAAAGAACACATGAAACCACCAAAATACATTAAAATTAATTTATTTAACAAATAGAACTATAATATAAATGATAATAAATTTCAAATATACAGTATATTACATAATGCTATCCCTTCCAAAGGGATGAATGCAAAAAAACAACAAAAAAAAAACAACAACATAAAAAAGGCAAACAGACAGTGCTGTTATATAGAAATACATCATCTCTTACATGGAAGAGACTCACATTTCTCTTAACATATATATATTCCTTTATCACAATGTCACCTGCTGACACCATTGGACAGCAGATCTATTCCAGGTGCCCTTTAACCCCTTGCTACGGTCTTTAGGCTCTCCAGATGTTGGGAAACTACAACTCTCAGTGTGATTGCTCTCAGGGTATAACAGGAGTTGTAGTTTCAGAACAGTTGTGAGGAGTCACTAGCGTAATAACAATGTTACTTGTAGGCTCATGGACAAATTTAGGATATTTAATAACCAAATTTAGTCGACTTGAGTTGAGACATGGAGATTGGATTTGGCTTTTGGGATTTCCAGGAATAGGCATCAGGGTTCCTCTAGTCAGATGCAGCTATAACAAGGCGATAATGGCCATACATGTTGAAGTGATGGAGTATTTCTTCTACTGATGAATTCCCTAGGAACTCATAAATAGTGACATAAAAGTTATGGTGAGAGAAGATTTCACACAAGGTCCTTGCCAAGAGTCTGAATTGGGGTCAATTGACCCATTTATGAGAGATGGTACATGCTGTATCCAACATGTGCAGTATACAGTCCCATGGGTGATACTGGCAGGGTAGGCCTCTGGAAGGGATGGGAAGCTCCATACAATGAAGCTGTAGGTACAGCAGTCCCCAGGGGGAAGGAGATGCCAAAAGCTGGTGGCAACATGGGCTTGGCTGCCATTTTGAGTTTTTCAAGTTCTGCTTCTTGGAGCCTCTTGGCTTTTGCTCTTCTATTTTGGAACCAGATCTTGACCTGAGTCTCCGTGAGGTTGAGAGAACTGGAGAATTCTGCTCTTTCTGCTATGGAAAGATATTGTTTCTGTCTGAATTTCCTCTCCAGGGCCAGAAGCTGAGAGGTGGTAAAGGGAGTCCTTGGCTTCCTGTTGGTTTTGTGCTTTCTCAGAGTGCAAGCTGGGGGGCTCATCCTCCCTGGAGACAAGAGAAGAAGAGGGTTTTAGATATAATGCTTTAACCAAATAAATACAACAAAAGTAGTTATTGTATCAACTTCAAATATGCAAAAAAGGTATATATATATATTTTATTGTTGTTACTATGAATATTCCACTGGTGGATTTTTTTCTGCTATTGTGACCAAAGTTTTCAAAAAGTTTCAAAAGCAAATGATAACAATTTTAGCATATATATATATATAATTGTTATCATTTGCTTTTGAAACTTTAAAACTTTGGTCACAATAGCAGAAAAAAAAAATCCACCAGTGGAATATTCATAGTAACAACAATAAAAACACGTGTTAAAAATGTGTTAAATGTTACGAAGTCATACTAGTACTACACTGATACAGAACATCATATAGAGTATGAAAAGTCAAATATATAAAATGTCAAAAATATAAAACTGAAACAATTTACTACAGTGTAATTTTTTTTTTTTTTTTTACAAAACTAGATTATAGTAAGAACAAAATAAGTATGGTAATAACAACAATAACATAAAATAGAATATATTATGTTTAACATAAAAATCCTACTATTACTTATAGTTGTTACATATAAAATGTAAAAAAAAAAAAAAACACAACTTCTACTATGTTCACTAATACTACAACTATAATAACTGTAGCATACAATAATTGAAATCGATAACATTAGGACTATACAAATGTGTCGTTATAATGCATTAAAGACATAAATACTACTACTACTAATAATAATAATAATAACCATTCCGAAAAAAAAACAAAAAAAAAAAACATTTCCACACTAATATACAATAGTGCTACGTAAAATAATTACAAAAATATCGGTTTAACGTAGCATTTTATTTTTCTGGAGTTATGGCTGCTTTTTTGTGCTTTATTATGTCTTATATTTTTTACATTTATTATTATATTATTTTGTAGAATGGTTGGATCATTAGTAAACTACAAGCACAATACGATGCATAACTCTGGAAAAAAAGTTTTGAAAACTTTTTAAGCACACAGCAGATATGGAGACATTGAAGGGGAAGTGTCTCTGGCCCGGTACTTACTTGTTGGGGATGGGGAGAATCTGGGGTTCTGCATCCAGGGGCTCCTCTCTCTGTCGGGGCTCTCAGACTTGACAAGTGCTTCTTCTGGGAGTTTCATGATCCCGCCTACAGTGAAATGGCTGTTGAGGGATATTGGGGAGCTGGGGGTGTCTGCAGCCAGGGAGCCCATCCTGGGGCTATGAGATGTCCCAGCTAATGGGGATAAAGTGGGGCTGGAGATGTCCCTGTCTCTGCCAGGCTTCCTATCAGCCATCAATGCCTCCACACTGAAAGGCAGGACTGCAGCATTCACCCTGGGCTTGTTGTCAGCTTCTTCCTCCACTGCCATCTTTAGGCTGGTCTGCTGCATGGCTGTCTTGCTGTAAGAAGGACTTTCAACTTTTGCTCCACCAAGCTGGAAAGAAGTCACAAGAACACCGGGGGCCATACAGAAGAGATCCTAGCAAAGCTCAGAAAGCAGGAGGACATGTGCTTCCATGGGAGATCCTCAGCAGCTGCCAGCTCCTTGTCATACTCCAACCAGGAGACTCAGCACTTTCCTGCTAATAAAGCACAAGTCAATAATGGTATGGTCCAATGGTGGAGCAGAGGGGGAGGGGGCAGCTCAGGGATAGGCCCCTTTACACAGACACACAGCTCCAGATCCTCAGCTCTTTTATACACTCAACCAATTGCCCTTTTTTTGTGATTTGCAACCTTGTTGTTGACTTGTTAAATAAAAGAAATGCAAATCAGATTGTTTAACAGCAGCTGAAAATGACTCCCAACACAAAGGGAGGAGAATTAGTCCTGTTTATTATGACTCTTAATCCACCTTCAAAGGGGCCAGGACTTATTATTCTCTTTATTCCTGTCCTCCTTATCTCCACACAACTGCAAATGATACAACTAACACAAAGTCCACAAACAAGGAGACTTCCAACTTTCATTTACTGCCTACAAGGTTCTCACCAAAATCCTATCTATCTATCTATCTATCTATCTATCTATCTATCTATCTATCTATCTATATCTACATATGATCTGTCATTCATATCCACCTATCTCATATCTATATCATCTATCTATCTATTTATCTATACATATATCTCTAATATCTATAATTTCATAAATATTATCTATCTCTTATCAACTTCTATCTATCTTCTATATATCTGTCTCGTAATTATCAGTATATCCATATATTTAGCAATCTATAGTTTAACTACCTATCTAATCTCTATATAACTCTCTATATAAATATCTATCTACCTATTATTTTATCTATTTATCTTCCTATATACTCATCAATCAATTGTTCTATCTTTTATCTTTATATTCATCTAAACATTTAACGGAAATATAATGTATATCCATCTACAGTTGTTATATTTATAAATCTATGTATCTGTATTTATGTCTTTACTTATGTATAGAATATCTATATGTCCAGTATGTGCTTTATGTATGAATTTATCTATTTATCTTTCTATAGAAACTTTCCATAACATCTATAAATCAATATGCATATCTACTTATATAAAACAACAATATCGATGTTTCTTTTTATACCCACCTACGATCTATTATCCATCTGTCTGTTTATCTGTCATCTATCTATCTATCTATCTATCTATCTATCTATCTATCTATCTATCTATCTCCTATCTATCTATCTATCTATCTATCTATCTATCATCTATCTGTCTATCTATCTATCTATCTATCTATCTATCTATCTATCTATCTATCTATCTATCTATCGTTCCTAATATAAATGTACTGTGTACTGTAAATAGCATCCGTATACTAAGATATATATATATATATTAGCCTGTGTAATACTATGACGAGGATTTCATTGATGCATTAGTATTTTATTGACTCCTTTCCTGGGACAACCTTATTGATAGCACTTGGTTCCTAATCTCCTATAAACACATTAGAGACTGATCCTTTATTTGCAGATAATTCTATTACAGCGCTGATTTATCTATTATATTCAGACTGTCTATAAACCATTAACCAGGATAATACGGAGCACAGAAACCCCTTTATCCATACAATATACATGTACAGCAGAATATTCTATTCAACCAGAAGTAACATCTGTGTAAAGGCAACTAGCAGAATACACATCGTAATAGAAAGGAATGGTAAGGACCATCATCTATAGTAGAATCAAACAATAAATCAGAATATACAATATGCAACATATGGCTGTGTCAGGATGTATAATAATACAGTATCTATCGCTTCTATATACATGGAGACATCTATGTTAAATTATATTATCTTTCTATCTCATATCTATCTATCTATCTATCTATCTATCTATCTATCTATCTATCTATCTATCTATCTATCCATCACATATCTATCTATCTCATATCTATCTATCTATCTATCTATCTATCTATCTATATATATCCATCTTTCTATTTCTCCTGCATTTGTATTTCATAATATGTATTTTACTCGTCTATCTATCTATCTCATATCTATCTATCTATCTATCTATCTATCTATCTATCTATCTATCTATCGTTCTAACTACTCATCTACCTACCCATAATCTATCCAATTTTACATATCTATTACTGTCTTTTATTTTCGCTATATTATCATTAATTTCTAAATGAATATATTCTCTAAATCTAAATCTATCTATCCCAATTCTACATATCTATTATTTTCTTTCTTTCTTTTTCTTTCTTTCTTCCTTCCCATTAGTATCTATCTACTCCAGCAATGTCTTGGCTATGTCCCCTCAGTGTCTGCTGTTGGGGTGCATGTTGGGGTCCCCCTCCTGGGGCTCCTTGCTGTGAGTGGGCCCAGGCTTGGTGCTAATTGCTCGTATAAACAATGTGTCACCATTAGTCAGTGGCTCTAATAGTCAGACAAGTGATGTTGTTTTAGGCGCCAGCAGCGGCTGATCAAAGGCTGAGGCTGGAGGGACCATGGAGGAGGAGGTGAACTCCCATCATGGAGCCCTGCAGGGACAGCAGCCCATTCAGCTTGAACAATCCCTTGGCCCAGCCTTTCCCAGAGCTGTCCTCTGGTTTCATATGGAAGAAATGCAAACACAATCACTTCCAGTCTCCCATCCATATCCACACACAGGGATCCCTAAAATCCAGGGATGGGGGAAGCTTTGATTAGAGCCCCTTATCCAGGGCATTGTATGGAGATGTCAGGCAGTCTCCAGGCTCCTTGAGCTGCATCTTAGGATAGTCTGATGATAAGGTGACATGTCTGCCTGTCTGTCTGCTGCCACTCCATGCACACAGATCATTAGTCTTATCTCTCTAATGATGCTCAGAGCCTTTCATTAACAGTGACCGTCTATTAGACAGTAAATTAGATGACTCCAGAAGACTGTGGAGATGGGGGGCAGCACTCACCCCTCAACAGATGGCAAATACACCAGGGACAATGAAGATTTCATTACTGACTGTCCCCACACTTGTACAAGTCATATTATCCGGAAGGTCCATCCTAATGTCCCAAGAAATCCCTGTACACAGATACCAGTATCCATCCATCCATCCATCCATCCATCCATCCATCCATCCATCCATCCGTCTATCTATCTATCTATCTCATATCTATCTATCTATCTATCTATCTATCTATCTATCTATCTATCTATCTATCTATCTATCTATCTATCTATCTATCTCTATATCTATCTATCTATCTATCTATCTATCTATCTATCTATCTATCTATTATCTATCTATCTATCTATCTATCTATCTATCTATCTATCTATCTATCTATCTCTTCTTTGTACTATACTTTCCATACCCTATATCATATTCTATCTATCGATTTCATCAGTATGTTCTTTCTTTCTTTCTTTCTTTCTTTCTTTCTTTCTTTCTTTCTTGCAAAAAGATCTCATACATTCAGCTACAATCCTGGAATATAAATTATTTTTTTCACAGCTCTACTACTTTTAACAGCACACACAGTATGGATAGCAGATCTCCAGGGCCGATACCTCACTGTGGGAAATTTACTTACCCGTCTGGAGGAATTCACAGAAAGTGCATTGTCCGACGATAATGCACTGTGCCGCAATTCACTAAGATTGTGCGCCCGATATCCTGCATGTGTCGCTTTCCCGCTCAGGTCCGCAGGAGTTCTCCTTCTTCTTCCTGGTGCATGTAAGTGCTTGATCTTGTGGCACAATTTGAAAGTTAATGGCGCACTCAGTCAGTCGGAACGTCCGATGGCTTGCCCCCCAATTTCTGTCACATGAAAGCTGGCGCAGCTGCGTCAAAATTCAATCGCGTGCGCCAAAATCCCCTGCTAAATATCTGTCACAGTCATGCAAAACCCAAAAAACCTCGGAAAGTCTGACGAGAGTGCGATCCGCGGACCCTTAGTAAATAAACCCCACTGTGTCTCCACCTTTGCACATTGTAAAGTGCAACTTCAGATTTTTTCTTCTTTTTGTTAGTTTTGTTAATTATTCAATTATGCTGTTGTCATAACATAAGTAAAAATCCTAAAACCTTTACTGACAAATTTCTTTAGTCCTATTGGAGTGGATAGCTGCTACATCCAGGGTAATTTATCAGATCTCAAAAGTCACAATTTTTTTATGCAAAACACTCCACTCCTGCTAGGATTGCATGTGGATTTTTAAAATAACCCAGCAACTAATAATCAATATTTAACTCAAGGTAAATTATACAAGCCCAAAACTATGAAAAAACAGGCTCCACAATACAGGCGGTCCCCTACTTAAGGACACCCGACTTACAGACAACCCATAGTTACAGACAGACCCCTCTGACCTCTGGTGACCTCTCTGGATGTTACTATAGTCCCAGACTGCAATGATCAGCTATAAGGTGTCTGTAATGAAGCTTTATTGATCATCCTTGGTCCCATTACAGCAAAAAATGTTTAAACTCCAATTGTCACTGGGGCCAAAATTTTTTTTGTCTGGATCTACAATTATAAAATATACAGTTTCGACTTACATACAAATTCAACTTAAGAACAAACCTCCGGACCCTATCTTGTACGTAATCCGGGGACTGCCTGTACAGATAACCCCCTTCCCCCTATAGCAGTGGTGGCGAACCTATGGCACTGGTGCCAGAGGCGGCACCTCCAAGCCCGTCTCCTGTGGTCACTCGGCCCCCACCCCACCAGGAACCTTCTGCTGGCCCCCACAATTCTCAGAGACGGAGAACCTGGAAGAAGCTAAATGATGCAATATCGCCTCTTTGTCCCTCAGGAGGCCATTAGGATTGAACGTTGTTGAGGAACAGGGAGCAATTAGTTATGCTTTAATTTTTGGTTGGCACCTTGCAATAAAAAAGGGGGTTTTGGGTTGCAGTTTGGGCACTCGGCCGCTTAAAGGTTCGCCATCACTACCCTATAGTAAGAAGAGGGATCTGGACATGATAGCTCTCAGGGAACACAAAGAATTTTTTTCCAATATACTTCAGTGTTAATTGAAACATTTGACTAATCAGAAAATCTTGTTTTGTTCATTTTCTACAATTTTTTTCATTTGGGATAGGGGCAGTTGCGTTAACTCTTATGCTAATTGTAATCTTACATCAAACCCTAACAATGCCTGTAACACTATCCCAACTCCTAATGAAAAATTACCAAAATGAGGTCAGAGGTTTAAAAAAAAAAAAAATCTGTGTTTTAGTGGATTAGAGGAGGTTATAGAACAATTTCCAGATCAACTGTAGCAACATGGGGTCGTATCAGTTGTGAATGGGACCCAAACCCAATCTTTTATAAAAAATTTTTTTCAGTGAATTGACTCTTGAATGATTTGATCATTAGATTTAAAGGAATGTAGAAGATTAACTTTTTACGAGCAAGTCCATTTAGGACAGCACCCTCTCCATACTAGACAAGTGTTTGCTGCATATAGAAACAAACACCCATGGGTAACACCCAATATAAGTGCCAGCATTTATTGTGGGCATTAACTCTTCAACTACCACCGGCAAAGATATCGGTGGTGCTTGGGCATCTCTCTATTGGTTTTGGTTGACGCTCCTGTGATGTCATCAGGGAGAGATGACATCAGTTGTCATGTCAGCCTGGAGTCTTTATAAGTTATTGATGCAGATCTGTGACAGTGTGCCAGTGGCACACTTTTACAGATCTATAGCACAATCTGCACTATATGGAATGGGTAATTAGACTCTCTGGGGTTAAATTAAAAAAAAAAATAAATAATAAAATAATTTTTTTTTAAGAAACCTAAAAGTTCAAATCACCCCCTTTCCCTAGAACTGATATAAAAATGCATACACAAACAATCAATCGTAAACATGTTAGGTATCGCCATGTCCAACAAGTCCTGATGTATCAAAATATAAAAATGGTTATTCCTCCAGTGAACCCCATAACAGATGTCCAAAACAAATGTCGCCCAAATGTCTGAAACACCAGTTTTGTTCCGATTTTGCAACACATAAAATAAATCAATAAAAAGGTCATCCAATCCCCAAAATGGTAGCAATGAAAATGGCAGCGCATCTCAGAAAAAATTTAGAAGATTGCGAAACAAAGATTTTTTTTTTACGGAAGGTGTTAATTTAAAAAAAGTCTTAAAACACAATAAAACTTATATAAAATTGGTATCACTATCATCATACTCACCCTAAGAATAAAGTAGATGTGTCCTTTGAAGCGCAATGAAAGCCATAAAAAAACAAGCCCCCAAGAAAATGGCAAATGCATTTTTTTCACCACATATGGATTTTTTTTCTTACATCCCAGTGCACGGCATGGAATATCTGATACCGTCACTACAAAGTACAACTTGTCACGCAAAAAACAAGCCCTCACACAGCTCTGTATAGATTGAAAAAACAAGTTATAGATTTTTAAACGCAAATTGCCAAGTTCCAAGTCGTTAGTGGGTTGAGTAAATCTTTTATATTTTATTTATGTATTGAATGTAGATATAAGAATCCTTTCTATGTACAGGCAGTCCCCGGGTTACATACAAGATAGGGTCCGGAGGTTTGTTCTTAAGTTGAATTTGTATGTATATTTTATAATTGAAGTTCTAGACAAATTTTTTTCTTTTGGAGTTTCAAAATTTTTGGTGTAATTGGACCAAGAATTATCAATAAAGCTTCATTACAGACACCTTACAGCTGATCATTGCAGTCTGAGACTATAGTAACATCCAGAGAGCTTCACCAGAGGTCACAGTGGGCAGAGGGGTCCGTCTGTAACTATGGGTTGTCTGTAAGTCGGGTGTCCTTAAGTAGGGGACCACCTGTATGGGGAATGTAGCTCTTCTCTGTAACCTCTTACCATAAGGACGGCGCCTAACCCTCTGTCCTACTGTAAGGATCTCACTTGCCAGTGAAGTATGTGGATACATTACAGAGGAATGTCTAATAGCTCCATGTCTTCATGCGCTCCGAGCCGGCTGTCTGTGTATCAACGGGTCTCCCTTGTCTTTGCTGACAGTGATTTAGTGTTCCTAGAAGACATGTCAAATGAAAACAACGCGCCAGATAGCAGTGACATGGCGCACTCACTACATGTGTATAATGGGAGAATTGTTTCAAGGCACATTTACGCTCATGTATGAAGTGCGGAAAGGAGTAAGTACATAAGAAAATGTGGTGGCCAATTAGTACGACATATTTATAAGTACCATATTTACTGCCGTGACCCCATAATAACTGATGTGACACACACAGGAAGCTGATAGGACCCAAAGTCTGTGCCAGACCCCAATGAATGGTACAGTTCTTCTCATATGGGAAAGAAACACCTTATGGGCCCCCTTACCTTCTTGGGCCCTGTTGCGATCGCACTCTCTGCACCCCCTCAAGTTAAGCTCCTGGTGAAAAATGTTTAATTCCATGACAGGCCAGACTTCTACATGTAGCCACAGAATTATGATTTAACCAACAGGTACATGAATATTTCTTAATTACAGCAACACAGTGATGCACCAGCCATGAGGTGAGTTGAGCCTCTCGCCTCAGGCAGCACCACCTCCAGAAAAGCAAGGGGCAGCATCAGGGGTGCATTCCCCTGCTACAAAGTAGGTGCTGACACTTAAAAATAGTGTTCCTCTATGCCCAATGTCAATAGGGGTGGAAGATATTACATAGGGAACAGAACTTCTAAAAAAAAAACTGATATATTTCTACTGCATGGGGTGGAATTGGGGCTCTCCCTAGGGAGAAGAGAAGAGTTCACACCTGCAGGAACATCTGTATGAAAGGAAATCAGTAGATGTACTGCCCATAAAGAGAACCTAACACATAGAACAAAATGCAGACTAAGCCGCTTGCTGCTTTGTCCCTGATCAAGTTAGTGTTGCCTTTTTAACCCTTTAATGACGAGGCCTGAAAAAAGGGCTTTTATGACTGGGGCATCACTAGTAAATTTTTGTACGTAGCGGCTTTTTTGCGCGCTACCTCAAACTTTTTGTTAGTAACACACATATGACTAGTTAAAACTTAACTAAAAAACATTTTTTTTTCATTCTTTTTATATGGGGTTAAATTGACCAAAAATTGGAAAAGAAAATGTACAGTATATTTTTTTTTATTTTCCAATGAACTCAAAACACTCAATGAATTCCATATTTTGTGTTTGTATATAGGACTAAAGTTTTTTTTATAGTGTAGCTGGGGATGTTATTTTATTGGGAAACATTCAGGTGTATTTTTATATATTTATTAATATTTTGTGTATGTTTTTTTTTTACTTTGTATGTCAAAATTGTAGGTTAAAATTTTTACATGTTTTTTTCTGATAAGTTTTCCACTGTAACTGGGGCATCTATAAGAGCCCCTTATGACTCATGACTGCTGGGTCTATAGAGGTTTTGGCACTACCGCTGCCTACTGTCACCTTATAGCACTACTTACTTCAGTGCTATGTAGTGAGGAAAGGAGAAGGCAGAAGCGCTAATAAACTGCTTCTACTTTCTCTCTAGGGTCTCTGGCTGCCTCTGCAACTGCAGCAATGCTGAAAGACATCGCTGCAAACTCGAGGCCCACACAAACCGACATCTAATGTGAGTAGGTATTCGGGATCAAGTTTTGAAAGCAGTTTCCTATAGATCTTCAATGTTTCCTCAGGAAGATACTTTTCCCTTCCTGACCCATGTCTATGGCCTCTTACCTTACCAAACCAAACCAAAGTGAGAAGTAACGACAGAAACAGCACTGCTAGTTGAATGTCTGTTCCTTTTGTTATAAATGTAATGGTTTGGCTACTGTCTCAACATGTCACAAGGCTTCCTGAAAGTCAAGCATTGATCCATAGGGAGAGCTGCCTTATAAGGTAGTACTGAGGCATAGTTATTGTTTTTCCATCCTGGATCTGCATATTCCTTCTTAATTAAAAAGTGCATTTTTTCTCTTGCCAAAAAAAGCCATTGTGGACATCAGTGGATACAGTGTCTGTTCAGGCTCCACCTCCATGACTCCAGCTAGATTATTTACATAAAATGTGTGCAAAAGTGTTCGAGCAACAAAGAATATATAAAGGGACATGGTCAGAAATCTAATCATGTTACCTATAAGGGGTTAGAAGATCATTATAAAACCTATCAACAAGGTATAAGGCATATAAGTACTAAAAGTTTTAAAAAATATATAATACAATACAATAAATAGGAGCAGATTCTCTTGAAGGGAGTCCCTCAGCAGTGTGTATGTCAAAGGCGTAAAAAAAAAAATCCACTCAAAATACAGTCTATATCTACAAATCCAATCTAAGGACTAATGTTTTAGGTTTCGCAGCAAAGAATGCGGTTTACACTGATCTTAGAATGTTTCAAATTCTTCGTCTATGAGTAGAAACGTCTTAAAGACCTAAGCACCTTAATGTAAATGATTGCCTAGACTTGTGCTCTTACTGCCGCTCCGCTGTAGATGTAATACATTTATATTGTAATAATAGTAATAATAATAATAATACAATTGTAGTTTTATTGTGGAAGAACTGATGTATTTCTAATTCCCTTTATATCTGATTAAAATTGTATCAAAAATGACCTAGCATTAAATGACATTATTCATTTTCAAGCCACACCCCCTGCACATTTTAGGAGGGGATTTGTAATGTATAGGATAATTGTTATCGGTCTCAGTAGATAGAGCTTAGGCTAGTCTTACACTTCACATTTACTATATACATTAAGCATTTTATGTGGAAAGGGGGTCCATTGCCCACCACTGCTCTACAGTCTATTAGATAACATGTGAGGAACCTAGAGTACAATAAATTATGTATAATATATAAATTATATAATATAGTAACCTTTAATCATCACTGAGACCCCACCTATCAGCAAGTAAAGCCTCATCTTGTGGATAGGGTCTAACTTGTTTTGTCGTAAAACCCCTTTGAATCAACCCACACTGATGACATAGGGCCAGGTAACTTGAAATAAAATTTTATAAGGTACTGAAATGATTCAAAATGCAGACAAAGGCATTTTTAAAATAAATCAGCATAGCATAGGCTATTGGAACCTGTCAACAGATAAAAATGACATTCCTAGTCACAGGTTCACCTTAAGGGGGCTGCCTTACAAGGTTTTCCTTGTCACATATTGGAAAATGTATTTGCATAAGTCACAGAATTGCCCAGTGGAGCGTCCATGGCTGTAAGTCTCCACATGCCTGCAAGGCGGCTTTAATTGGCAAATTCCACTTCCCGACCCTAATGCAAAACCGTAACTGAGGGCAAATCAATGAAACAAACAGTTATATACAATAGCGACACAGAGCGAGATACAACAGCAGGGCAGTATGTAGTATGGAAACGTATGACATCACACAGGACCACTGGAAAGGTGTGACAGAGCAGGAATGATAAGAATGTCACCACCACCACACTGCGCCCCAAAATCTATTTATTTCATTATTATGTGAATATGTTTATTGTTACTTGTATTTATGGTATATGATGTTGACTATGATCATACACTGACATTTTCCCAGATTCCATGGTGTTACAGTGCGGTTCATGGACAGGAGGTGGTGATTCATGTCTTTGTACCAGAGCCAAGAGATGACCTGGAAGGAGGAAGCAATTATCTGGTGGCCGCGACACTCTGCTCTCTAGAGCGACATTAATCTTATAACGTAGAGTGATATCATCTCACCAGATCCTCTGCACCATAGAAGGAATTCTATCCGAAATTTCTAAAAGTATAAATATTCCTATTATACTCCAAACACAGTTGGTGGCAAAAGTATTCACACCCCTTGAACTTCTACTCATTTTTAAGTAGAAGTTCAATGTTTTTATTGATATTTATCTTTTCTCTCTATTAATATTATATTTGCACTAAATCTTTGATGTATTTGCATATTTGGGCCAAAATAGACGACTTTTCCACTCGCCTTGAAAATTTAGACGTACAATAATTTTTCTGTGTTTAGCCTGATATATCTTTAAAGGACATCTACCACCAGGATGAAGGCTAGTAAACCAAGCACACTAACAGAACTCTGACAGGATCTGCTCTTCTTCCAGCTTCTTACATGTTTTTTTAAAAAAAAAAGGTTTAACATTTATGCAGATGAACCTAAGTAGGACATAAGGAGCTAAAAGTAGAGGGGATCCTGCCAGAGGGTGTACTTGGTTTACAATCCTTAATCCTGGTGGTAGATTTCCTTAAAAAAACAGATGTAGACGTTTGAAAAAATTTTGTAAAATCAAATTCAAATAATCTCCTCCACATTGCAGATGTTTCCATACATCTGTTAACTTATCAGAAGACAATTTGCATTGACTCGAGCAGTTCTCGAGCGGGCGAAATACTCGTCCGAGCAACGAGCCGTTTCGAGTACGCTAATACTCGAACGAGCATCAAGCTCGGACGAGTATACTCGCTCATCTCTACTTACTATTACTTTTTAAACTTACCATTCAGCCTTACTATGCACCCCCTTGAGGGGCTCACTTACCATGTGCAATTTATAATATATGTGGTCAAAAAGCCTCCTTAGATATTAGGACATTGTTCCTGCAGCTTCTATTAATATCTATGTCCCTGACTATATACTGTTATCTGTCCATTGTTGATATAAGGAGCCCGTGTATAGTCTGTAAATAAAATGGCATAAACCCAAGAGTATCCCTATCCATAAACCCTAAGTAATTACTAAGGATGTGTATCTCACTAGACCACATACTACGTGCCATAAATGAAGTTATCCTTTGTTTGGCCCATCCCCAGATATGCTCAGCATGATGGCTCATTTTCATTATTAGCTCCCTACAGGGGTCACCATCCATCACTCAATGTCTACTGTAGTGAGAGTAGATATGTGGACTTTCCCCATAAATAGTTGCCATGGAGGTAAATGCCCTATGGTGACGTAAGAGCATCATGTAGCAATTACTTTCCACCAATACTGGGTGTGGGGATATTAATATGACTCACAGAGGGGAGCTGGTTTCGGGTGGACCTCTTGACAAGGACCTAATGTGAGGAACCTGATGAGAACCTAACCAAAACTATTCATTAGAGAATTTATTATTGCTCCCAGTGGCCGGTATCCTGCAGTTAGATAGCATTCGTAAATTTTTCACTTTGTGGCATTCAGAATGTGATTAATGGAAGACTCCAAATTGTGTTGAGTTATAATATGGCCCTCAAAAATGTCTATGAGGCTCCACTTCTATCATACCTCCCTCCGGCCCTAGGTGGAAGTTTACTGAGCTTTTATCTCAGTTGGATTGCATATAATTGGTATCCCTTCTTCTGAACCCTATATCCTGAAGCTTTTCACACCTAGGAAGCGTATATAATGCACCATATAGAAAAATATTGCTGCCAATTTATCTTGTATGCTAGTTTTCACATGTACAATACTTGACAGATCTCAAGATCTTTCAGGGTTTCATCTCTGAAACCCCCGCTGGTCTGCAAATTAGGCCCTACCCTCGGATAGGGTCTAATTTGCTATGACTGGACAACCCCTTTAAACACAGCCTTTTTTAAACTATGAAATATTTGTGGTTATGGGTAAAGATGAGTGAATCCTCCAAGTTTCGATTGTTAGAAGCTCATAGAATTTTTTTCAAAAATTTGGCTCATGCCCCAATTAAACGGGTCGCCATCTGATGTTGTTTCCCTTTTCCCATCTTGGGCCATATAGAATGTATGATGAGCTTTATGATGTCATTCCATCTCGCCAGTAGAATGTGGCTGGAGCAGTTATAGAATGTGCATGTTGCATCTCGGCCTATAGGTAGGTGATTGGGCTTAGCATGTATGATTCTTATTCGAATCTCGCCTATAGAATAAGTAGGCTGGACATTATTATGTACATTTCATCTCGGCCCTATAGAAGTAGGCTGAAGCATTATTTATATTTGTTACCATCTCGGCTTATGAGGGTAAGGCTGAGCATGTATGATTCATTCATAAAAACTCGCGTCCATTGAAAGGTAGGGGAGCATGTAATAATGTCATTCTAATTCGCCCCTAATAAAAGGTGTGAGCATTATGATGTCATTCTTCTCGGGCCTATAGAAGGTAGGGTGAGCATTATGATGTCATTCATTCTCGGTCTATAGAAGTAGGGTGAGCATTAGTGATGTCATTCTATTTCGGCCTATAAAAGGTATGCTATCATTAATGATGTCCTACCCCTCGCCTATAGATGTAGGCTGAGCATATTATTCATTCCATCTCATCCTCTAGAAGGTAGGGCTGAGCATTATGATGTCATTTCACTCGGCCTATAGAAGGTAGGCTTGCATTAGATGTCATTTCAGTCTCGGCCTATAGAAGGTAGGCTGAGCAGTATTATTTCGTTCCTCTTGGCTTATAGAGGGTAGGCTGAGGCATTATCATGTTTGTCCATCTCGGCTTATATAGGGTAGGCTGAGCATTATGATTCCTTCTATCTCGGCCTATAGAAGGAAGGGTGCGCATGATAAAGTCATTCATTCTCGTTCTATATAAGGTAGGCTGAGCCTTATGATGTCATACCACCTCGGCCTATAGAATGTAGCTGACATTTGATGTCATTCTATCTCTGCCTATAGAAGGTAGGCTGAGCATATGATGCCACTACCCACCCTCGGCCTATAGAATGTATCTGAGCATTATGATGTCTTCCATCTCAGCCTATAGCAGGTAGGCTGAGATATGATGTCATTTCATCTCGGCCCATAGAAGGTGCTGAGCATTTGATTCATGCCTCTCGACCTTAGAATGTTAGGCTGGCATTAGGATGTTATACCACTCGGCCCTATTAAAGGTGGCTGAGCATTATAAGTCATTTCATCTTGGCCTTAGAAGTATGCTGAGCATTATGTGTCATCAAATCTAGCCTATAGAAGGTAGACTTAGCATTATTGTCTTCCTCTCGCCTATAGAAGGGATGCTGAGCATTATTGATTTATTCCATCTCGGCCTATAGAAGGTCGGCCTGAGCATTATGATGTCATTTCATCTCAGCGTATAGAAGGTAGACCTGAGCATTATGATCATTCCATCTCGCCTATAGAAGGTTGCTGAGCATTATGATGTCATTCATCTCAGCCTACTAAGTGAATAGCATTATGATGTCGTTCCATCTCGGCCTATAGAAGGTATGCTGAGCATTATGATGTCATTCCATCGCAAGCCTATAGAGGTAGACACTTATGATGTCTCGTCCATCTCGGCCTATAGAAGGTAGTCTTAGCATTATGATGTCATTTAATCTCAGCCTTAGACGGTAACTGAGCATTATGATGTCATTCCATCTCAGGCTATAGAAGGTAGGCTGATCTTATGAATGGTCATTCCATCTCAGCCTATAAAGGTATAACTTGAGCATTATGATGTCATTCCATCTCGGCCTATAGAATGTAGGCTGAGCATTATGATTGTCCATTCCATCTCAGCCTATAGAAGGTAGTCTGAGCATTATGATGAATTTCATCTCAGCCTATAGAAGACACTATGATCACTCTGACAATGGTATTGTATCAGAATAATATTTCCATGTTGATATATGATCTTTTTCAATTCATGATGTTCTCCTTCCCACTGGACAATGTTTGGCAAACAAATCCCCAAGCTCTCGAATTCGGTAAAGCTATTTTGTATTGTCATGGGGCATTTACAGTTCTCTATAGTGTTTGATACAGGTTGTCCCAATCTGATTCCCCCCCCATAGGTCTTCCAGATGCAGGATCCAAAAATAACCCAAGGTCGTGTAAAAAAACAGGAAAATGTCAGAAATCACGAGATCAACAGAGACTAACAAGCAAACCACAAACAGCCAAATGTTACAATTCTTTTTTTTTTCATGTATTTGGTTTCATGCACACATGATGGCATACAATTTAAATATTACCATTTCTAAGCATGTTAGATGTTTCCTCTTCCTTGAGGCTGACATTTAATACACCAACATTTTCGACAAAAATTATGCCTAGAATTACCTATATATATTTTTCTTCCAAACCTTGGACAATTTTCTTATACCTGGGATTTTGTTCCCTCCTCTGATCTCCCAGTTTTTTTTTGGCACCTCAGCTGGACTCTTTAGGCCTTTCTTCCACCACTTAGTTCGGACTCTTTGGACTCTGTGGTAATAACAATACTGTTGGTCTGACAAGGCCACCAGTTAGCCCAAGTAGGTCCCGGGAGGAGGCCACCAAAGGACCAGAAGACTGGTCAATGTGGGTGCTGTGGCTGGTTGGTTAAGATATTTAATGTTTTTGTAAAACCTGTCTCACTTGCCCCAAAACATTTTCTGTAGAATCTAGAAATCTTCTTTAACGTTGCCGAAAACAGAGACCCACCATATCCTCACAAACTGCTGTCCCATTCCTCCTGTCTAACTGGAGTGCAGGTTAAGCATGCACTGTTGCTCCATTTATCTTTATAATCACTCTCAGAAAGCGCCAAATTTACCCAATAAATAGGATGGAGCGGCATAGAGAATGCACGACCCTAACTGCTACATTCGATGTGCGAAAGAGACCCCAATTCTTTAGGTTGGTGGAGGTCCAAACCACAAGATACATAAAACTTGGTTAACCACTTCAAGGTATAAATAGTTGACCATACACTCCGAATTGCTTGTAGTGATGGCAGCAGGTGCCGCCATGTTATTTCTAATGTCTATGCCTAAGAAGTTCCCTATGGGTAAAGATGAGTGAATCCTCCAAGTTTCGATTGTTAGAAGCTTCATAGAATTTTTCAAAAGATTTGGCTCATGCCCAAATTAAACGGGTCCCAACTGATGTTGTTCCATTTTCCATCTTGGCCTATAGAATGTAGGATGAGCTTTATGATGTCATTCCATCTCGGCCTATAGAAGGTAGGCTGAGCATTATGATGTCATTTCATCTCGGCCTATAGAAGGTAGGCTGAGCATTATTATTTGTTCCATCTCGGCTTTATGAGGGTAGGCTGAGCATTATGATTCATTCTATCGCGTCCTTGAAGGTAGGGGGAGCATTAATATGTCATTCTATCTCGGCCCCCTATAAAGGTAGGGTGAGCATTATGATGTCATTCTTCTCGGGCCTATAGAAGGTAGGGTGAGCATTATGATGTCATTCATTCTCGGTCTATAGAAGTAGGGTGAGCATTAGTGATGTCATTCTATTTCGGCCTATAAAAGGTATGCTATCATTAATGATGTCCTACCCCTCGCCTATAGATGTAGGCTGAGCATATTATTCATTCCATCTCATCCTCTAGAAGGTAGGGCTGAGCATTATGATGTCATTTCACTCGGCCTATAGAAGGTAGGCTTGCATTAGATGTCATTTCAGTCTCGGCCTATAGAAGGTAGGCTGAGCAGTATTATTTCGTTCCTCTTGGCTTATAGAGGGTAGGCTGAGGCATTATCATGTTTGTCCATCTCGGCTTATATAGGGTAGGCTGAGCATTATGATTCCTTCTATCTCGGCCTATAGAAGGAAGGGTGCGCATGATAAAGTCATTCATTCTCGTTCTATATAAGGTAGGCTGAGCCTTATGATGTCATACCACCTCGGCCTATAGAATGTAGGATGAGCTTTATGTCATTCCATCTCTGCCTAGGTAGAAAGGTAGGCTGAGCAAGTTATGGAGTGCGCATACTTCACGGTCTCGGCCTATAGGGTGTATCTGGCAGCATTATGATGTCTATCGAGATCTGCAGCCTAGGTAGCAAAGGTAGGCTGGACTATATGTCATTCATCTCGGCCGCTATAGAAGGTGCTGAGCATTTGATTCATGCCTCTCGACCTTAGAATGTTAGGCTGGCATTAGGATGTTATACCACTCGGCCCTATTAAAGGTGGCTGAGCATTATAAGTCATTTCATCTTGGCCTTAGAAGTATGCTGAGCATTATGTGTCATCAAATCTAGCCTATAGAAGGTAGACTTAGCATTATTGTCTTCCTCTCGCCTATAGAAGGGATGCTGAGCATTATTGATTTATTCCATCTCGGCCTATAGAAGGTCGGCCTGAGCATTATGATGTCATTTCATCTCAGCGTATAGAAGGTAGACCTGAGCATTATGATCATTCCATCTCGCCTATAGAAGGTTGCTGAGCATTATGATGTCATTCATCTCAGCCTACTAAGTGAATAGCATTATGATGTCGTTCCATCTCGGCCTATAGAAGGTATGCTGAGCATTATGATGTCATTCCATCGCAAGCCTATAGAGGTAGACACTTATGATGTCTCGTCCATCTCGGCCTATAGAAGGTAGTCTTAGCATTATGATGTCATTTAATCTCAGCCTTAGACGGTAACTGAGCATTATGATGTCATTCCATCTCAGGCTATAGAAGGTAGGCTGATCTTATGAATGGTCATTCCATCTCAGCCTATAAAGGTATAACTTGAGCATTATGATGTCATTCCATCTCGGCCTATAGAATGTAGGCTGAGCATTATGATTGTCCATTCCATCTCAGCCTATAGAAGGTAGTCTGAGCATTATGATGAATTTCATCTCAGCCTATAGAAGACACTATGATCACTCTGACAATGGTATTGTATCAGAATAATATTTCCATGTTGATATATGATCTTTTTCAATTCATGATGTTCTCCTTCCCACTGGACAATGTTTGGCAAACAAATCCCCAAGCTCTCGAATTCGGTAAAGCTATTTTGTATTGTCATGGGGCATTTACAGTTCTCTATAGTGTTTGATACAGGTTGTCCCAATCTGATTCCCCCCCCATAGGTCTTCCAGATGCAGGATCCAAAAATAACCCAAGGTCGTGTAAAAAAACAGGAAAATGTCAGAAATCACGAGATCAACAGAGACTAACAAGCAAACCACAAACAGCCAAATGTTACAATTCTTTTTTTTTTCATGTATTTGGTTTCATGCACACATGATGGCATACAATTTAAATATTACCATTTCTAAGCATGTTAGATGTTTCCTCTTCCTTGAGGCTGACATTTAATACACCAACATTTTCGACAAAAATTATGCCTAGAATTACCTATATATATTTTTCTTCCAAACCTTGGACAATTTTCTTATACCTGGGATTTTGTTCCCTCCTCTGATCTCCCAGTTTTTTTTTGGCACCTCAGCTGGACTCTTTAGGCCTTTCTTCCACCACTTAGTTCGGACTCTTTGGACTCTGTGGTAATAACAATACTGTTGGTCTGACAAGGCCACCAGTTAGCCCAAGTAGGTCCCGGGAGGAGGCCACCAAAGGACCAGAAGACTGGTCAATGTGGGTGCTGTGGCTGGTTGGTTAAGATATTTAATGTTTTTGTAAAACCTGTCTCACTTGCCCCAAAACATTTTCTGTAGAATCTAGAAATCTTCTTTAACGTTGCCGAAAACAGAGACCCACCATATCCTCACAAACTGCTGTCCCATTCCTCCTGTCTAACTGGAGTGCAGGTTAAGCATGCACTGTTGCTCCATTTATCTTTATAATCACTCTCAGAAAGCGCCAAATTTACCCAATAAATAGGATGGAGCGGCATAGAGAATGCACGACCCTAACTGCTACATTCGATGTGCGAAAGAGACCCCAATTCTTTAGGTTGGTGGAGGTCCAAACCACAAGATACATAAAACTTGGTTAACCACTTCAAGGTATAAATAGTTGACCATACACTCCGAATTGCTTGTAGTGATGGCAGCAGGTGCCGCCATGTTATTTCTAATGTCTATGCCTAAGAAGTTCCCTTATGATGTCATTTCATCTCGGCCTATAGAAGGTAGGCTGAGCATTATGATGTCATTTCATCTCGGCCTATAGAAGGTAGGCTGAGCATTATGATGTCATTCCATCTCGGCCTATAGAAGGTAGGCTGAGCATTATGATGTTATACCATCTCGGCCTATAGAAGGTAGGCTGAGCATTATAATGTCATTTCATCTTGGCCTATAGAAGGTATGCTGAGCATTATGGTGTCATTCAATCTCAGCCTATAGAAGGTAGGCTGAGCATTATTTCTATCTTGGCCTATAGAAGGTAGGCTGAGCATTATGATGTCATTCCATCTCGGCCTATAGAAGGTAGGCTGAGCATTATGATGTTATACCATCTCGGCCTATAGAAGGTAGGCTGAGCATAATGATGTCATTTCATCTTGGCCAATAGTAGGTAGGCTGAGCATTATGTAAGCCCCCAACACCCATACTGGCAGGCTAAGCCCCCAACACCCATACTGGCAGGCTAAGCCCCCAACACCCATACTGGCAGGCTAAGCCCCCAACACCCATACTGGCAGGCTAAGCCCCCAACACCCACAGACCTCAAAATGGTAGCAATGAAAACGTTGCCTCATTTCGCAAAATATGACCCCTCACACAGCTACGTGCACCAAAGTATGAAAAAGTTATTAGCGTCAGAAGATGGCAAAAAATTTTTTTCTTTTTTGTACACATTCGTTTAATTTTTGAAAATGTATTAAAACACAATAAAACCTGTATAAATTTGGTATCACCGCGATCGCACCGAACCAAAGAATAAAGTTGAGGTGTTATTTTGACTGCACAGTCAAAGTAAAAAAAACTGAGCCCACAAGAACGTGACGCACGTGCGGTTTTTTCAATTTTTCCACATTTGGAATTTGTTTTCAGCTTCGCAGTACACGGCATGTTAAAATAAATAACATTACGGGAAAGTAAAATTTGTTACGCACAAAATAAGCCCTCACACAGGTCTGTAAACATAAAAATGAAAAAGTTATGGATTTTTGAGCGAGAAATGAGCGGGAAACCCCTGTGTCCTTAAGGGGTTAAAATGTGTACACACAGTGATGTCATAGTACAGGGATAATACACACAGTGATGTAACAGTAAAGGGATAATACACACAGTGATGTCACAGTACAGGGATAATACACACAGTGATGTCACAGTACAGGGATAATACACACAGTGATGTCAGGCTGGTATATATAGGGGGTGTAACGGTCGTTGGTATAAATAGCTGGGTTATTCTATGTGTCTTTGTATATAGGGTGTAGTGCGTGTGTATAGTAGTGTATATAGCTGTGAGTCTGTATATAGTGGGCGTATGATACTGGCGCTTGTTAATATAGGGGGTGGTAATACTGTGCGTTTGTGTTATGGGGTAATAGGTGGCTGTTTAGGTTATACGTGTGCTGGTGTAAACTGGGTCTGTGATAATTATTATTATATGGTGTGTGTGGGTGTATACTGGGCGTCTGATACATATTAGGGGGGGTTGTAAATACTGTGCGTTATGCTATTTATATATAGGGGTGTTAACTGTGCGTCTGTGATATAAGGGGTGTTACTGGGCGTCGTTGTGTATATAGGGTAGGAGTGTGTATATGGGTCGTTGTGTAGTATATGCAGCTCGGATAGTTGTATTATAGTTTGCGTGTTGGGGATCATACTATGCGTCGTGTGTATCATATAGGGGGGTTGTATATACATGTGCGGCATGTGTATATAGGGGGTGTATATAATATGCGTCTGTGTATATATGGGGGTGTATATTATATGACGTCTGTGTATATATAGGGGGTTGTATAGACTGTGCGGTGTGCATATCGTGGGGGTGTAATACCTGTGCGTCTGGGTATATAGGGGGTGTATTATACTGTGCCTCTAAATGGGTTTGCTATACGCGTTATAAGGGTGTAAAAGTGGCTGTGTTTTAGGGTAATAACTGTGCGTATGTGTATATATATAGGGGGTTGATATACTGTGCGTCTTTGTATATATAGGGGGTTTTGTATATACTGTGCCTGTGTTAATAGGGTTTATCAGCCCTTATATTAGGGGGTGTCCGGATATCATGTGCGTTCCTTTGTGTGGCATAATAGGTGGTATTATATATTGCTCTGTATTATGATATAATGGGGGTGTATATACTGTGCTCGATCGGGGGTCCTATAACTGCTCTGGTATGCGGGGTGTTATACTAGTCTGTGCACGGGTTAGTATCTGTGTTATATAGGCCTTTATAACGGGCCGTGCTTTAGGTATTATATGTGGTCCTTGTTACAGATAGGGGGTGCTCTCACCGGGTTCTATGGTTTACTTTTTTTACGGTCGCGGCTGTGCTATATATTAGGGGGTGTATATACTGTGCGGGTGTGGTTGTGTATACACTTAGGGGGTGTATATACTGTGCGGCTGTGTATATATAGGGGGTGTATATACTGTGCGGCTGTGTATATATAGGGGGTTGTAATAGCTGTGCGGTTGTGTGGATATATAGGGGGGTGTCATATAGTGCGTGTCTTGTTTAGGGGTATATACTGGGCGTTTGATTGGGGGTGTATAACTGTGCGGATTGTGATATAAGGGGGGGTGTATATACGTGCGGCTGTCGTGATATAGGGGGTGTAGATTACTGTGCGTCTGTGGTATATAGTGGCCGGTGTATATACTGGCGTCTGGTACATATTAGCCGGCGGTGTATATACTGTGCGGCCTGTTGTATATATAGGGGCGTCCCCGTGTCTGATAGGTACTGGGTCTGTGTATAGTATGGGGGTGTAATATCGTGCGGCCTGTGTGATATACTAGCCGCCGCCGGGTTTGTATATACGTGCGGTAGTGGTTTTCTTATATAGGGGGGGTATATACTTTTCAGTTTTGGACATTAACATCAGATTTTCTACTCTCCAGCTCCGGGCACCCTGATCAGCTGATTCGCTAGACCCCTTCATTGCCACACTCTTCCAGTTCACTCCCACCTTAATGGCCAGGACTGAGCTGCAGTGCCGCACTCGGCCACTAAGGGCGCTGTGTACAGAGCTCGTAATGCCCTGATCTGATTGGATGCTGGAGATTGGACCCTGATGGTGATGGCCATGGCACCAGCACTTGGGCCTGGCTTCTGGCACCATGGCCCCGGAGTATGGTAATGTGCGGTGGTGCAGGATATCCCTCCCCCGCTTTCTCATCCTCCGGTCCGGTGGGATGCCCGTCTATTATCGCTGACCCATATGGATTCCTCGTCGAACTCCATGGACATTGTGACACATTTGATTCGTTGCCGCTGGCGTCAGTGCATTGACCCTGATCTGGAACGTCAGGTATTTGCTTCTGGCATATTATATGACGGCGATGGCAGAGAGAAAACGAAACAGACCCGAAACTATTTCATTTTCCAGACTTTTCCAATCTTTTATGCCCCTGATTTTAGAGACCGTGATGTGAACTGGTTATCCCTTCTGCCCTAGACACCGGGCCCTAGATCAACTCCAGCCCATACTGCTGCCAGCATCCCCTTTGCTAGCACCGACTACCCTCTTATGCCCCTCCAGCTACCTTATGCAGAGTCTATCCCCTTACATGCTCCAGAACACCAGGTATCAAAACCAGAGTAGTTTACCCTTCAGGCCCCCTAATACGCAAGAATTATCCCCCCTTATTTGCTCCAGACAACCAGGACTCACACAGTAGCTTCACATCCCTCCAAGGCTCCCACTTCCTGCCTAACCTATCCCTCTTACTGATGACCCACGAAACAGTCCTACATCACCCCCTGTACTTGTCATCTCGCTCACCTTCTGCTCAGACTCACAGCAGGTCACCACCTAGTTAGCTTTCCCCGCACACCGCTCAGCACCCTCTACATAGCAATGCCCCTAACCCATCTGCTTTTTATATTCCCAACCCTTAACCTGCTCCAGACCACCAGGGCTACCACCAGTAGCTTCACCCCTCCAGTCTACACAGAGGCCCAGGCCCCCTAATACAGCAGATCTGTCCCCCCCTTACTGCTCCAGACCACCAGGGCTAATGCTATAATATTATTATTTATTGCCAGTTGGCTCTTGTGCCATTGTAGACGGCCTTTCTGAACTGCCTAGACCTCCGAGCGTCAATTACTTCACCAATTCTTGCCCAAAAACCTGCCGGGACCTGGGCCACTAGGACCTCAGGCGCTGGGACACTAGGATGGCAGGTACATAGCCCCCTTACTGCCCCAGACCACCAGGGATACTGATATTTTTTATTCTTCTTCTTATCGCTCTATTGTTTCATTCCTTTTATGATAGATCTATATTCATTTACCTTACTTTTCTGCTTCGTGTCACCACACATCCAACCATATCGCCCCCCTTCACTGTCCCCCATTACAAGCCATACACCCCCTTCCCTATAACAGACCACCAGGGGTGTGGGGGCGGATCTGCAGATGGGATATATACACTCAGCGGCCACGTTATTAGGTCCACCATGCTAGTAACGGGTTGGACCCCCTTGTCCTTCCAGAACTGCTTAGCAACTTTTCGTGCATAGATACAACAATGGTGCTGGAAGCTCCTCAGAGTTTGCTCAATGTGACATTGATGGATCCATCACACAGATGCGCAGGCATTTGTCCGGCTGCACCAATCTGATGCGAATTACTCACATTCACCACATTCCCCAATAGATGCTTATTGGCTAGCAGAATCTGGTGTACTGTGGGGAGCCACTTGTGTAAGCAGTGACCCATGTGTTTACTGTTCAAGAAAACAGTCTGTGATTGCACCCCAGCTTTATGCCCCCCCCCCATGGCGCCAGTATCCATGCTGAAGTAGCCATTAAGATGTACAGGGTACATTGTAGCTTCATTAAAGGGGGACATGGTCAGCCAAAATACCAGGTAGGCTGTGGCGATTGTACCCAAGGGGGCCAAAATGGAACATGACACACCCACCACCAGCCTGACCCGTGATACATAGGCAGGCTGGATCCCTGACACCCCGCCCAGCCGGACCCGCTGATACAAGGCAGGGATTTCCTTGACACCACAGTGAGCCTGCTGCTTGAACAAGGAGGATGGATTCCATGAGTGCATCACAGCTCAATGGGTAAAGATGAGTGAATCCTCCAAGTTTCGATTGTTAGAAGCTTAATAGAATTTTTCAAAAGATTTGGCTCATTCCCAAATTAAACGGGTCCTAACTGATGTTGTTCCATTTGTCCTCAAAAATTGGTGTATATCCCCCTCGAGTCCTCTTTAACACAGAGTTTTGCTTCTCTCCTTTTATTAATTTTTAACATAGTTAACAGTATTAGTTATCTCGGTCTATAGAAGGTAGGCTGAGCATTATGATGTCATACAGTCTTGGCCTATAGAAGGTAGGCTGAGCATTATGATGTCATTCCTTCTCGGCCTATAGAAGGTAGGCTGAGCATTATGATGTCATTCCATCTCGGCCTATAGAATGTAGGCTGAGCATTATGATGTCATTCCTTCTCGGTCTATAGAAGGTAGGCTGAGCATTATGATGTCATTCCATCTCAGCCTATAGAATGTAGGCTGAGCATTATGATGTCATTTCATTTCGGCCTATAGAAGGTAGACTGAGCATTATGATGTCATTCCATCTAGGCCTATAGAAGGTAGGCTGAGCATTATGATGTTATACCATCTCGGCCTATAGAAGGTAGGCTGAGCATTATATGTAATTCCATCTCGGCCTATAGAAGGAGGCTGGCATTATGATGTCATACAGTCTTGGCTATAGATAAGGTAGGCTGAGCATTTATGATTGCATACAGTCTTGCCTATAGAAGGTAGGCTGGCCATTATTGATGTCATACCATACGCGGCCTAGTAGAAGTAATCACTGAGAGATTGGGGTGTTATAGAGCGGTGGACGGGGCTCCCCGAGTACAGAGAGAGAAACCTCCGGTTAGGGCCCAGAGTCCGTACACCTACACAATCTTAAGGTCAATCTGTTGATCAGCAGACGCTGTTTCCCGCGAGCACTGGTCCACAGGTACTGCAGAGCGGTAGTCCGCGGCACGGCATCAGTAGTGCGCCCGCCACCACTGTGAGTGTGCACGGCGGTGCATCTGCTCACGTGTGTCAGGTTTGTGCGGCGGGGCGGCGCACTGTGGCGCGCGCGGTGTCCAAGGTGTGCACGCGCAGTGTTACGTACACGCTGCACATGGCTGAAGAAGAGCGCGTAGGAAGGAAGCTGTATGATCGGAGCGCGTACGTCAGCACCTTGATGAGCAGGTAAGCGCAAGGAGACCTGGGGTTTTTTTTTTTTTCTGTAATGTAAGCTGTAAAGGTGACAGGGGGCCCTTTAATGGAACTGTCTGAGGGGGATGGGGGGGAGGTTTGTTGTATGGATGTTATAGGTGAGGGGGGCCCTGTAATGGAGGTTGTGGGGTGAGGGGGGCCCTGTAATGGAGGTTTATGGGGTGAGGGGGGCCCCTGTACTGGATGTTTATGGGTGAGGGGGCGCTGGTATGTATGTAATGTATGTTTAGGGAGGGGAGGAAAGGAGGGCCCTATAATGGATGCTATGGGGGGAGGAGGGCCCTGTAATGGACGCTGATTGTGGTGAGGAGGGCCCTGTATTATGTGATGCTATGGGGGAGGAGGGCCCTGTATGGATGCTGAGGGAGGGGTTGCGGGGTCCTGTAATGGTTGCTGAGGGGTTTTGGGGGGCTTCTGTAATGGATGATCGGAGGGGGTTGGGGGCGCCTGTAATGGATGCTGAGGGTTGGGGGGCCTGTAATGGATGCTGAGGGGGGAATGGAGGGGCACCTGGAAGTGCATACTGAGGGAGGTTGGGGGGCCCTGATATGGGCTGATGTGTGTTGGGGGCCCAGAATGGATGCTGATGGGGATGGGTGGACCTGGAATGGATCTCATGAGGGGGGGCCCTGATAATGGATGCTGTGGGGGAGGGAGATGGGGTGGGACCTTAAGGGATGCCTTTGGGCGGGGGATGGGTAAGAGTGGGCCCTGTAATAGATTCTGTGGGGGACGGGTGCCTGTAATAGATTCTGTTGGGGGGGACTGGGCCTTAAATAGATTCTGTGGGGGGACGGGGCCCTGTAATAGATGCTGTGGGGGGACGGGGCCCTGTAATAGATGCCGTTGGTGGTGGTGGTGGGGGGGGGCCCGTAATACAATGCCGTGTGTGTGTGGGGTGGGGGCGCTTTGTTAATGCTTGTAGGGAAAGACTGAATAGATGCAGCGTATACAGCTAACATGGAGCTACGCCACAGTTAACCAGCCATGTATGTAGCTACAGACCACAGTGAGACAACAGCCTACCATGGCAGCTACAGCCGCCCAGTACACACCGCACGTTACATGTACCGCAACAGGGAAATTTCGACCGGCATAGTACAGCAGCAGTACACAGGCCTCCTATTGGAGCTACAGCCGCATACTACAGCCATACTGGGCTGCAGCCAGCATACGTGGGCACATGCCAAGTACAAGCCATACAGGATAGCACAGGACAAACCTGACAGGCTACTAGCTGCCAGTACACAGCCATACATGAGCTACGCCGTCAGTACACGCCATACATGGAGCTTCCGCCACAGTACACGCTCCAACATGAGACTACACCACAGTAGACAGCCTTACATGGAGCCTACAGCCGCATAACAGCCATACATGGAGTCTACAGCCACAGTACACAGCCCAAACATGGGGGCTACAGCCCGCAGTACACAGCCTGAATGGAGATACAGCCACACGTTCCCAGTCCATACATGGAGCTACAGCCGCAGTACACAGCCATACATGGAGCTACAGCCACAGTACACAGCCATACTGGAGCTTACAGCCGCAGTAACACAGCCATACATGGAGCCTACAGCCACGTACACAGCCATACATTGGAGTACAGCCAGTACACATCCATACTGGAGTACAGCCGCATACACCGCTTATATGGAGCTACAGCCGCAGTACACACCATACAGAGCTACAGCCCAGTACACAGCCATACATGGGGCTACAGCTGCAGTACACAGCCATACATGGAGCTACAGCCGCATATACAGCCATACATGGAGCTACATCCACAGTACACAGCCATACATGGAGCTACCGAAGTACACAGCCATACATGGAGCTGCAGCCGCAGTACACAGCCATACATGGAGCCCGCCGCAGTACACCGCCATACATGGAGCTACAGCCGCAGTACACAGCCATACATGGAGCTACAGCCGCAGTACCGCCATACATGGAGCTACAGCAGCAGTGCACAGCCATACATGGAGCTACGCCACAGTACACAGCCATACATGGAGCTACAGCCGCAGTACACAGCCATACATGGGTAGCTACAGCAACAGTACACAGCCATACATGGAGCTACAGACCAGTACACGACATACATGGGGCTACAGCAACAGTACACAGCCATACATGGAGCTACCGCCGCAGTACACAGCCATACATGGAGCTACAGCAGCAGTACACAGCTATACATGGAGCTACGCAGCAGACCAGCCTACATGGAGCTACAGCTGCAGTCACAGCCATACATAGACTACAGAACAGTGCACACCACACATGAAGCTACCCAGTTGTCACATATGCATACATATAGAGAAATGCAGATGCTCCTCCAGGATTTGGAGAAAATGTGTCTTAGAATTGTTATTTCATGGAGGAATGAGAGTCTTGCACAGCCCCTGTGTATACCTTGATTCTGACTACTATATAGTCACTGTTTAGCACTCTCTAGATTTTGCTCTTAGGTCTCCTCATCTAAAGGTTGGTAGATACACTAACCTATCTTCCTGCCTGGGGCTTCAGTACAGTATGTCACCTGTGTTGTTATACCAAGGTTGTCGTTGTACAATGTACAAATGTACAAATCTTGTATTTTTGTATGGTTCTATATGTGTGTACTGAGCTTGGTGGATGCTGCAGTTATTTACTGAGCTTGCAGTGCGTTTTTAGACAGTTTTGCAACAAATATGACCAAACGGGCTGTTCCTCATACCAGTACAAAATTGCCAAAAATCAGGCTTATTTTTTTGTAATCTAAACCAAATATGATGTGCAAATTAACTAAAAGACTCCATACTACACATATTATCATCCGATTCGTACATCGCGAGCTGGATGATACCTGGTCAGTAAAATCTGTCCGTCTCCGTTTACGCTGTCTAATGTTGAATGCTTCTGATAAATCTGCCCCAACGTGTTTTGGGTTCTGTAGTATTCTTTCTATTTAAATGAAAAGCGGGCCCCAAAAAGATTTTCTCTGGTGGGCCAAGTACTCCAGTCCGACACTGGTTTATACCATCTCGGTCTATAAAGCTAGGCTGAGCATTATGATGTCATTCCATCTCGGTTTATAGAATGTAGCTGAGCATTATAATGTCATTCCATCTTGGCCTATAGAAGGTAGGCTGAGCATTATGATGTCATTCTATCTTGGCCTATAGAAGGTAGCTGAGCATTATGATGTCATTCTATCTTGGCCTATAGAAGGTAGGCTGAGCATATGATGTCATTCCATCTCGGCCTATAGAAGGTAGGCTGAGCATTATGATGTTATACCATCTCGGCCTATAGAAGGGAGCTTGAGCCATATGATGTCATTTCATCTTGGCCATAGTAGTGGCTGAGCTTATGATGTCATTCATCTTCGGTCTATAGAAGGTAGGCTGAGCATTATGATGTCATTCCATCTCGGTCTATAGAAGGTAGGCTGAGCATTATGATGTCATTTCATCTCGGCCTATAGAAGACACTATGATCACTCTGAAAATGGTATCAGTATCAGATAATATTTCCATGTTGATATATGATGCATTTTTGCAATTCATGATGCTCTCCTTCCCACTGGAACAATGTTTGCCAACAAAACCCAAGCTCTCTGGAAATTCGGTAAAGCATATGTTATGTATTGTCAGTGGGGCATTTAACACAGTTCTCTATAGTGTTTGATACAGGTGTCCAAGTTGATTCTCCATATGTCTTCCAGATGCAGGATCCAAAAATAACCCAAAGGTCGGGTAAAAAAATTGGAAAAGTGGTCAGAAAAATCACCGAGAATACAACAGAGACCAACAAGAAAAACCACAAAACAGACAAATGTTACAAGTCTTTTCATGTATTATGGTTCAAGCACACAGGATGGCACATTTTCTAAGCATGTTAGATGTTTCCTCTTTCCTTGAGGCTGACATGTAATACACCAACATTTTCACAAAAATATATTGCAGTAGAATTACCTATATATATTTTTTCTTCCAAAACCTTGGACCAATTTCTTATACCTGGTATTTTGTTCCCTCCTCTGATGCTCCCAGTTTTTGGCACCTTCAGCTGGACTTTTAGGACTTGCTTCCACCACTTAGCGGACTCTGTGGACTCTGTGTAAGAAGATGTGACATACTGTGGTCTGACAAGGCCACCAGTTAGCCAAAGTAGGTCCCGGGAAGGAGGCACCAAAGACCAGAAGTACTGGAGCAATGTGGGTTCTGTGGCTCGGAGTTGGTTAAGAATATTTAGTTTTTGTAAAACCTGTCTCACTTGCCCCACAACATTTTTCCTGTATTTCTAAGAAATCCTCTTTAATGTTGCCGAAAACAGAGACCCACCATATCATTCACAAAACTGCGGTCCCATTCCTCTTTCTAAATGGAGTGGCAGGTTAAGCATGGGCACTGTCGCTCCATTTATTCTTTATAGCTTTATATCAGAAAAGCGCCAAATTCAACCAATAAATAGGGAATGGAGCGGCATAGGAATGCACGACCTACTGCTACATTCAGATGGTGCGAAAGAGACCCCATTCTTTAGGTTGGTGGAGGTCCAAATCAGCAAGATACTATAAAAACTTGGGTTAACCACTTCAAGGTATAAATAGTTGACCATAAACTCCTAAGTTGCTTGTAGTGATGGCAGCAGGTGGCCGCCATGTTATTTCTATGTCTATGCCTAAGAAGGTCACTTGGAGCTCAGTCTCAGAACATCCAAACTCTAGTCATTATACAGATATATCAAGGAACAACCATCACAGAATTTAGAATTTCAATCTAAAATTGTATTTAAGTGTAGACAATTACCTTCCATTTAGCAATCTTCTGTAGACTGCAACGGGGCTGAGCTAGAAGACCCTTGTCTCATGTTCCCCAACGTGGTAATTGCTGTAATTATATTCTCCGTATCACTTGACATGTCACTTCCTCTTCTCACTTCACGCTTTACAATGTCCATGTGATTGTCCATGTGCAGTGTTTTCCTGCCACGAGGAATATTATTTAGCATGTTCTAAATCGCCCTCCCCGTGGCACCAGTGACAGCCGTCAGGCCTTCTCCTGAATCGCCGCAGAATAGTTAAGTGTAATTTCCTGTCTGTGGTTGACTGTGATATTTATCATCTCCACTTCACATATTCTCTGCTGCTCTCTTGACGCTGTCAACATGAATTCACGTCTAGTTATTCTTTTCCTATCTATTTATACATTTATCCTTCCATCTATTTATTTATTATTATTCCTCAGAAATAAACTTGTTTTGCATAGATATGTTTAGTAAACATAGGAATATACACCGGGGAATGATTACATACACACCTATTAGACTATTGGTGAGATGTTAGTTGTCTGATGTCCATGTATCCCTCCATGGCTAGCACATGTGGGGGGATATCCTCCAGGCCCCTCCATGGGGTGTGAGTTAGTTTACAGTATCAGCTCCTGTGTGTTTGGTTTGGGAATGTGAGGCTCAGTGGGGTCTTGGCGCTGGATAACAATATTGAACAATTAGCATCCCAAACAGCTTCTGTTCCTATAATGAATGTCCTATCAAAACCAATTACCCAAAGCGTTTTATTCCAGTGTGAATGCAACAAATGACGCTCGGGCTGAATATAAAAGCTCCTAGAAGTCATCTGAAGACATTGTCTGCCTTTTGTAAACTTTAGCTTTGTGCTGAGTGTCGTGGAGTGGGGAAGAAAGACTTCACAAGACAAGATCCCATTGTGCCTGGTGACTGGAGACACTGGAGACCCTGGAAGGACTTGTCAGACTTGCAGACTCTATAAACTGGAGATGGAGAGGGCAAACAGTCCCTGTGCTCCACTAATAGGTCCTCAGTGTTGTGGACATATTGTATACAAGCTGAGACCTGGAGAAATACACAAATGATGAGTCCTAACAACATACCTGGAGATAGAGGAGCAGATCCTATGATAGTGCTATCAGATGGCTGGTGGCTACAAGCACTAACCCACTCCATGATGACCTCTATCATGGAGAAACTGCATATACTGAGGTTATTATAACCTATCAAAGCTTTCTACACTTCTATATACTTATATGCAATATAACCACCTCTATATCACTGAATGGTCTTATCTATAGTGCACAGACTGACACTATGGAAGAGCTGGCACTGATACAGAAAATCAGTTCACAATCCCCGATTCACCATAGACTCATAGATACAATGTATAAGCTTATACATGCAATGTATGTTTGGAGCATTCACATGTATGTTGATATTTGCTACATTTTAGCAATGATACATCTTCTTGGACTGATACATTTTATCTGAAATGATACATTGTAGTAAATCTGACAAGAGAGGGATTTGTACAGCTAAGGGATCTTATTGTTCCTACCTTCAAGGTGTATCTCATGTTCAGCTTCTGCATGTATACACAGTAAGCAGAGATCTTGAAAACCGTAAAATGTGGAAACAAATTATAATATAAAGGCTCCACTTATATATCCTTTTAAGGGTGAATTGGTTCATTTGGCATTGTTAATGGTTGGGTGCCTAAGGGAGGCGCTTTACGAAGTTAGTATAATAGCTCATTGGGAATCTTATCTTTCAGATAGCATCAGACTTGTGGTTCTGTGATAGGGAAGTGGATCTTTATCTGCAACTAATTTTATTTATTATTTTTGGCGCTAGGTGTTTTTTGCCACCTAATTTTAGCCTAGATAGCTTTAGCCTAGGTAACTTTTACCTAGTTTTGTGATGTTCTATTGTGACACACAGCCTTTATGTATTTGGCGCACCGTAAGAAGAACAAATAAGCATAAATGTCAAACCACATTGGATTCCCTCTGAACCAACGGGTGTTTGCCCTCTGAACGCCTTTGTGTCCTTTTATTTTTCGTTCCAGCAAACCACATTCATGAAGGGGTTTAAAAGTTGATAGACTTCCTTTGTGTTGATCTAACAAATGTGTAGGGAAATTAAAGATGCAGGCAATGGGGCACATGTATTATCGCATCTACGCCAAAAAAAAAGAACTGTTGCGGATAATTTATAATGAGTTTGCGCCAGAAAGAACAGATGTTTCCGACTATCCCGACTCCTCCATCTTTTTTTGGCGCAAGTGGGCGTGGCCTAACATTTCCACATTATCCTCCACATTTATGTGTATTTTGCTGGCATTTTTAGGTGCTAATTTAGGCACACAATAGACCAGGAAAAAATTGGTCAGAGAGCAAAATTAAGGCACAGAGCATGTAAAATTTGGGCGCACACTTCATAACTGTCAGCATTTTTTTGCGCAACTTTAATACTTCGGGCTGTGCATTCCAGAGACTGATCTCCGATGCCGACAGTCGTCCTTGTGCCACAATTAGTAAATCCCCCCCAAGGTGTTTGGATCAAAGAGCTGCGCCAAAATTATGTGACCCAAAAAAAAAGTTGTAAGTGTTGGAAAAGAAGCTAAATTAGGCAGTGACATAAAAATAATATGGCGCACAAGGTGCAGCAACAAAAATGGCCCCCAAAAAATTGCCACATGAATGCCCCTTATGTCTTTACCTCTCTGTATCTCCATTTCTGTAGCTCACAGGACCGCACTTGTGTTGCAGATCACATAAGAGTTGGATCAGGGTGCGATCAGGGTTTGGTCAGTGAAAAACGCACATTTTGTATCAGAGTTCAATCAGTTTTCAGTCAGAGCTTGTTCAGTGTCTCAGTTTTTCACGCGCATATTCAAGGCAATTTCAAAGCGTTTTTCAAGCGCAGAACATGTGAAAAACGCAAGTGTAAAAGGGGCCTAAGTCTGATGTTATCTGAAAGATGAGATTCTTATCTTTAATATGACACCAAAAGTTATTTGTAGGTACTATGGAGCCAAAGATAGTGTCTGAATTGACACTCCACCTGCAGCCTCCAAACATGACTCATCTCAGGTAAAATATGACTTTTCTTTTCTCATTTTCATATGACTTTAGAGGAGACTTTTATAGGTAAACAAGTGAGATATCACATAAAAGCGGGAATTGTATAAAGAACATTTCCAAACCTGCCTGAGGGGGCTGATAATGTAATGGGGTCAAATCTGGTGACAGGTTCCCTTTAATAAAATTTTGTGCACATTGTTCTGTACTGTACATTTGATTAAAGTTCTGCAAAGACTTTCTACAATCTAGGCTTTGTGAATGCAAAGTGGATTATTATGGAACATGATTACCGCTGATGAGCTTCATGAAGAGCGAACAGGCGTCTGCATCCACCCCAGGGCAGTTTTTGAGTTTTTCTCATAGATTTTAAGCTTTTGCGAGCAGGGCTGTCACTCCTATGTTATTACTCTGTAAAGTCTTATTATTCTTTCTATATTTCCCCCATGATCTGTACAGAGCTGCAGAATATGATGGCGATTTATTATTATGTTGCAAACATAAATGGAATCTTCTCTGAAATCTTCAGCCTCAAATTGTAAATACAATAAACCTTTCACTAATGGACTTGTAGCAAGTCCCATAGAGGAGGCCGCATCCTGCAAATAGTCGGATTGATCCTTCTCGGACCCCCAGTGTTTGGATGGCTTCCTGCCTGACCATAGACAGTCTGTCACATTGTCACAAGGCGTCATTGTCCAGCCGGGTGCTGGCCCCAGTGGAATGCAAAAATTCAAGTGGCCCAAATTAATTTGATCGCGACATTATGATGCACTTGTGAAAGATGAAAGGGGAGGCTGGTCGTCTCCTCCAAGAACTCTATAATTATACATAATATATCCTATTTCAAAGCAATTAGCTCAATCGGGTGGAACGAGGCACTTTGCTGCCAGGGAGTAACAATGCCTTACGGTTATTTCACTTTTAAGATGTCAGGGAGACTTGGAGACACTGGGATATGCCCAAATTTGGGATCCAGCAAGGGGTTCTGTAGGTTCCGGTGCTAGGGGGCTCAGTATTATATATGATATAGAAGTAGATATCTGCTAATCCTTCATTTATTATATACCATCCCTAAACCATGTGGTGCTACAAGTATCATTCATCCTGAAATACTGGGGACATCATCTTACTTATCCTAAGAAATCTGCCACACTAGAAACACATTGCTTATATTACATAATAACAGAATATATAACATAATAATAATAATAATAAAATAATATTATCATAATACATAATATAATTACAGGCGGTCCCCTACTTAAGGACACCCGACTTACAGACAACCCATAGTTACAGACAGACCCCTGTGACCTCCGGTGAAGCTCTCTGAATGCTTTACTATAGTCCCAGACTGCAATGATCAGCTGTAAGGTGTCTGTAATGAAGCTTTATGGATAATCCTTGCTCCCATTACAGCAAAAAATGTTTACACTCCAATTGTCACTGGGGCCAACATTTTTTTTTGTCTGGATCTACATTTATAAAATATACAGTTTCGACTTACGTACAAATTCAACTTAAGAACAAACCTCCGGACCCTATCTTGTATGTAACCCGGGGACTGCCTGTACATAATATAATAAAACATTATTATATTATCTCTATAATATTACCTATAATATTGTGTTATATTTGTTTATAAATAAATATTCTCACCAGTGCAAGTAGCATGTGGGACGTATTCACTGCATAGTATGGATATAGTAACTGATAGTGTAAAATAATGATATTATTATTATTTATATATTATATATATTTTAAATATATTAAATAAATATGTTATTATTAATACTACTACTACTATTATTATTATTATTTACATGTGATTTTCCCAATACCTTTACATTGTTAGTCTATGGGGGTCAGTTATCTTATTTCCCCCTTCTCTGCGCTCTTTTTGCGGCTGTTGTGAGTCTATTTTTTGCACCTCATTTGTCTTTGTCGTTTTGGCTCTCTGTCAAATACAGGTTTTTTTGCTCCTTATTAGGTGCAATTTTTTAAAAAAAGGCGCAACTTCACAAATCACACCATTGCCTTTCCTAAGTATGGACAGGACTGGCGTGTTATAGCGCAATTATTTGCGCCCCTATATAGGTGCATTAGTATAATAAATTGGGCGCAAACATCTGTAAGGAGGCGCAATGTAATGACAAATGGGGCGCAAAAACACACGGCGAATTGAGACGTAACATTCCAAAATAGCGCAAATAGGTGCAAAACAGCCATTATGCAGCAAAAAGGTGCAAGAACACCAACAGCAAGGGAAATAAATATAAAAATAATGATAAATGACCCCCTATGTCTTTTAAAAAAAAGGTGAGATATTAATGAACTAGTAAACTAGTAAGTATAACATTATTTTAATAATACTAGGAGGGAATGGTAATAGTTATGTTTTACATTTAAACTATAGGTTTATTGAATATTTTGTAGTAGATACAGGTAAATGAGTCTCATTAAAGGCATGAAATAGTCACAAATTTTGATGATTTAGGTGATTTTGTGCTTCACTCCACCATTTTTGAAAAAAAAAAGTAGATTGATTTAAATTCTAAAGCAAAAGGAAACACCAGAATTATTAAGAGCCCAAAGCCTGATTATAATATGAGTTACACTTCTTTTACTACTACTACTACTAATGGTAATAGTACTACTAGTAGTACTACTACCAGAACTGGCAATACCACTACTAATACTGATAATATGAGTAACACTTCTTCTTCTTCTACTACTACTACTAATGGTAATAGTACTACTAGTACTACTACTACCAGTACTGGCAATACCACTACTAATACTGATAATATGAGTTACACTTCTTTTACTACTACTACTACTACTACTAATGGTAATAGTACTACTAGTAGTACTACTACCAGTACTGGCAATACCACTACTAATACTGATAATATGAGTTACACTTCTTTTACTACTACTACTAATAGTACTACTAGTATTACTACTACTACCAGAACTGGCAATATCACTACTAATACTGATAATATGAGTAACACTTCTTCTACTACTACTACTACTACTACTACTGCTACTACTAATGGTAATATTACTACTAGTACTACTACTACCAGTACTGGTAATTCCACTACTAATACTGATGATAATATTATGACTATTGCTACTATCACTACTACTAATATTAGTAATACTAGCAATTCTGGTAATCCTGGTAATACTTTGTCTACAAATACTATTACTAATGCTAGTAATACTACTACAAATACTGGAAATGATATTGTAATTAATTATATTATATATTATATTATTGTATAATATTGTCATACACTACTACTAATAGTGGTAAAACTTCTACTAATACTGTTAACACTTCCACCAGTACTAATGCTGGTAATACTCTGACTAATAATACTAATACTGATGCTAGTAATACTACTATATAGACTTACAGGCAGTGTCCTGCCACTTGTTTCAGATCTCTGTGTTTTTTGTATTTTGTACTTGCATTTGTTCTTGTCTTTATGTAATGTATGTGAACCCCTTACGGATTCTACAGAACCATGGAAATGATGCTGCTCTATAGATAAACATATAATAATTATAGTAATATTGGTAAGGGCTCATTCACACAGGCATTTCTGTTGCACATGGTTCTGCATGATTTTTCAGTATTGTGTGTGCATCTGTTTTTTTTTTTGTTCACGTCAGTTGTTTTAAGTTTGCAAAATTGACAAACAGTTTTGAAAAAATTAGATCATAAAGCACCTGGAGGGAGATTTATCACAAGTGTCTGTTCTAGTTGCCAATGGAAACCAATCAGCGTTCAGCTTTAATTTTATAAAGAGCTGTGGGAAAATGAAAGCTGAGCTCTGATTGGTTGCCATGGGCTGCTCTCAGACGCTTCTGATAAATCTCCTCCTGGTTCCTCAGCATTAAGCTAAAAAAAAAAAGCTAAAAAAAAATGGACTGCACAAAATTTCATCATTTTTTTTTTTTTGCGAACCTTTTACTTTTATGGAAGTTTGTGTTCCCCAAACGTGAAATAAATAGCGTATGCTCCAATTTTTCTCCAGGGGACTGTAGGACTGCGGAATAAGAGGGACAAGGGAAAAGTAATAGACAATAAAGGGTCAGTATGTAATCTGAGGAAATCCCAGATAACATACTGAAAAGAAAACCGGATGTGTGAATGAGCCCTAATACTAGCAGTAATACTACTACTAATACTGGCAATATTACTACTAATAATACTAGTAATTACTACTAATAATACTAGTAATAAGTATTTATTGAAAGATATAATAGTAATAAGATACAATACTAATAATACTGCTAGTACTGCGACAGTCTTTAGTTTTATTATGTTATTGGATGTAAGGCTAAATTCACACTACTCTTTCTTACCTCTGTTAAAAAAGTGAAGAATGGAGGTTTTAATGTATCAGTTAAAAATCCTATTGACATATGTCATCCGTTATGTTCAGTTTGGCAGGTACACGTGGGTACAGGCGGCTCCGCTCCGCGGAGTGATGTTTCTGCTTACAAATGTTTGTGTGGAATGTTACATTGTTATTTTATGGACATTGATACTTGCCCGAAACTTAGGACTTGTTGTCTCATGATGTACTATGACAGTGATGGCGAACCTTTTAGAGACCGAGTGCCCAAACTACAACCAAGACCCGCTTATTTATTGCAAAGTGCCAACACAGAAATGTAATTTGTGATTGATACTCCCTTCTCTGTCACAGCTTTCATTGATACCAGCACCCTGAGGACACCAATACAGCAGAAAATAGAAGAAATTTGGATGATCATTGCAGCTTCCCTCCAGGGTCCCACAAACATCTGTCCACACCTTCCCACTCCTCCAGTAGTCCCAGGTAGCGCTGTCACTTTAAAATAGCTCTGTGCTCAGCAAGTCCTGGGCTGTCTGGGACTGCAGGAAGATACCTGGAGTCATCTCTGGTGATGGCCTGAGTGCCCACAGAAAGGGCTCTGAGTGCCACCTCTGGCACCCGTGCCATAGGTTAGCCATCACTGTACTATGACTTATGAAGAAAGTTTTGCAAAATTACACTAAAGTGTCTGCAGTTTTTGGTTTTCTTACAAGTGATGTTTACATGAAGTTTGAAGGATCTCCGTGATCATTTTCTCTGTCCAAAAAAAGTGCATGGATAACGTATATATCTGCCTAAACGGAACATAGCGGATGACATAAAATTTACAGAGATATGAGTAAGGACTATAGAAATTAAAGGTCCGAAACGCGTTTGTACAAACATGTTTTTATCATGTTTTCTTACTTTTTCATTATGTTTTTCTTTTTAATGTTTTTTTTGCAATGAATAAACTTTAGAAGATTTTTTTTACTAGCTAGTCCTCTTTTTCTATTAAACCTCCATTTCCAACATGAGACCGGACCAAGCTCTTTTTGTCTCGGCGAGCACAGCCATATGCACATGGAGCGACCTTCTTCCAAAACAGGTGAGCTTACACTTTTTCCCTTTTTTTTATAAAATTTGCAATGTTGTCAATAAGATTTTTAATTGATACTTTAGACCTCCATTCTTTTCTTCTCTAATGGAGGGGAGGAACGGTTGTGTGAAATGAGCTTAATCCTTGACTTTTTTTTTCACGTTTTTTAAATATTTTTGGTGTATTTTTTTCTGTATGTATTTTTTCTGTCTTTATATATGTGACTTATTCAGGGGAAACACAAAATAAAATCCCTTCTGTGTGAATTCACACACAGAAGATTGGATGTGACTGTCCCATTCATGTGAATAAGGTTTGCAGCAACCTCAGCACTAAGGCCCCTTCCACACTTGCGTTGCAGATCACGTCAGAGTTTGTTCAGGGTGCGATCAGGGTTTGGTCAGTGAAAAACGCGCATTTTGCATCAGAGTGCAATCAGTTTTCAGTCAGAGTTTGTTCAGTGTCTCAGTTTTTCACGCGCGTTTTCAATGCAATTTCAATGCGTTTTTCACGCACAGGTAATGCGCCTGAAATGGACTCAGGACTGAGCTCTATCTTTTCTATGGCAATTGATGCGTGAAAAACGCATTGCACTTGCATTGCACATGCAAGTGTCTCAGAGTGCAATGCGTTTTTGATGCATCTTCATAGACTTGTATGGTGCGTTTTTCACGCGCGTGACTTACAAAAGTAGAGCATGTTGAGATTTCAACGCGCGTTAAAAAAAAACGCGCGTGTGTGCGTGAAAAAAATGCAAGTCTGAAAAGACCCATTGGTTACAATGGGTCAGAGTGCAATGCAAGTTCTGCGCGTCAAAAGCACGTGCAGAAAACGCGCATGAAAAACGCAAGTGTGAAAGGGGCCTAAGATTTGTAATACAGGCGGTCCCCTACTTAAGAACACTCGACTTACATACAACCCCTAGTTACAAACGGACCTCTGGATGTTGGTAATTACTGTACTTTAGTCCTAGGCTACAATAATCAGCTATAACAGTTATCACAGGTGTCTGTAATGAAGCTTTATTGTTAATATTGATTCTTATGACAACCCAACATTTTTAAAATCCAATTGTCACAGAGACCAAAAAAGTTCTGTCTGGGATTACAATGATAAATATACAGTTCCGACTTACATACAAATTCAACTTAAAAACAAACCTACAGACCCTATCTTGTATGTAACCCGGGGACTGCCTGTACTGCTATTCAGAACAAATCTGCTATGTGTTAAGTCAAAGGGAAAAAACATTAGCTGTTTCCTTTAGCAACTACTGAGAATTTTTTTGAAATGTTCTTGCAAAAGAGGGGGTAATCTGATTTGTTTCTATTTCTCCTGCAGTAGTCTGTATATGATATGACATATTTTGATTAAAATCTGTTTGGTATACTAAAAGTAGTGATACCTGCAACTGGTTCAACATTGTGGATTATAATATAGGGCAGTGGTGGCGAACCTATGGCACTGGTGCCAGAGGCGGCACTGGGGGCCCTTTCTGTGGGCACTCAGACCATCACCACAGAATAAAGTTCACCAGACAGGACTCAAAGAATCTTCCTGCAGAACCTTCCTACAATGATAGATGAATTTGCCCTCATCCTTTCAACTGCGTTGGTGTCCTTGGGAGGCTGAAGGATTGAAAGTTGTCAATGAACAAGGAGAAATAAATTACTGCTTAAATTGCTGCGCTGGCACTTTGCAATAAATAAGTGGCTGTTGGCCATGGCCACCCAAACCACCCACCAAATCTTATACTGAGAAGGACCCTCACCCATGAAATCCATGTACATCTGTTGCTGCTCTCAATACCCATGTACACAAAAGCCAATTTAGGACCTTCGAAGGTCCACTAGGCAGAAGGGATCTTGGAGACTTTGGGAAGATGTATGAACACTGGGTTTGCCAGTATATTAGCACAATAGCATTGTATATGTTAGTGGTGGTAAACCTATGGCACTGGTGCCAGAGATGGCACTCAGAGACCTTTCTGTCGGCAAGTGGATAGTCTCCCAGGACACAGTTTGCCAGACATGGCACCTTCCTGTAGTCTCAGGCAGTCCAAGTAGAGCCCTGCTATTTTAAAATGACCCATCCTGTGTTTCTTGGTCCTGTCCAAAGAGTGAGAAGGTCGTGTTGGAGCTCAAAGATTCTGGTAGCAATAAGTTTGTTACTGCCGAAATTACTGTGTTGGCACTTTGGAAAAAGCTAGTGTGTTTTGGATCTTATTTTGGGCACTCGATCTCTAAAAGGTTCACCATCACTGGTATAGGTGCTTACTGTGGATCAATATTTCATCTGAAACTCTTATCCCGATATTTTGTAACAAAAATGCCCCTGGACCTTAGGGGACTGTCTCATCTGTCCTCATGGATTGTGTCCCTTTGAGTATCAGTTTCAATTCCAGGCTTATTATCTGCATCGTCCATATCTGTAGTAATCATGTAGTAACTTCCCGTTGATGGTAACCTATCAGATGTCCACAATCTACATATTTCTACCATTGCTCATTCAATCCCCTGAAAACTGAGCCCATTGCCTTCAATGATGTCACCTCCATCCTCCGAGACATCACAGCTACACGTCTGAGGCTATTACCCCCTGATAGGAGTCCTGACAAATTCTAGTTGTCTCTCGCCATGGAAAGGACACTTGTAGAAGACTTGAGAGTACAGTGACTAATAGACCTGGCGAAAAACTTATATGAAATGTTAATTTAGGAAAATTACAACTCAGCTGTACAATTTACCTGTCACAAATCCTTCCCATGACCCTTACAAGTACAGAGGTCACACATTATACCTCCAAAAACATAAATGGAACCTGCTTTTAGGATCTTCTTAGTAATTTTGGAATTGCCGATTAAAGGGAACTTAGAGAGGTGGTTTAAAGAGACCTCATGAGGCTGTGTATCGGGTGTCACGAGACAATCGGAATAAATATTCAAGATGAGATGTTCTGTCTTGTGTCATAGTCACTAGTGTGCACACTGGATGCTGAAGGACAAGAATGGGACGGAGCTTAACATTGTTTCATTCAAGAATTGTAAAATGGGTTTGGCACATTATAATAACTGGTTGGGGTGCTTGGTCCTTATGGCCCCTGCGTAAGGCCTCATGTACACAAACTTATGGGGTCCCTGGGCGACAAAGCCTTAGTGGGCCCCTTTTCCGTAAACTCATTCCTGGCACCACACCGCCCCCCCCTGCACTGGCCCCTTGTCCCCCTGGCAGTAGCCACACTGCCCCCCCTCCTCAGTAGCCACACTGTCCCCCTTATAAGCCACACTGTCCCACCCAGTGGCCACACTTAAAGGGACACTGGTACATTTGATCTGTGCCCATGATACAGCTGCACAATTTGCGGCCGTATCTAGGCCCCCATAGTGGTCACAGCGTGGAGAGCGCACACGTTGTCTGACCACACTGGGATCTAGCTGGGCAGCCGCTCTTTCAGTGGAGAGGGGAGGGGAGGGGAGTGCTCCCTTCTATGCCTGACTGTGTGCAACACCCGTGTGCCGGTCTGGGCGAGCACATGCCTAGGTGCAGAATGGCCTTATAACACAATCACTAAGGCTCCTGAATCATACATCTAACATGGTCAGTAAAGGGTTACACTGCCAGAATTTCACCCCTCACAATGACATGAGTATTAGAATGAATCACCAAGTTTAATTGCTTTCAGTCCATCTAAGTACAAAAAGATGTAATAATTACCATATTTCTATTTCAACCTGCGCCGGAACAAAAAGTAATTATTGTTTGTCCTCTAACGTTACATGTGGTTACTGGTAAGTTATCTGCACACAGAGAGTTTTTATTTGCCATAAAAAAAAACTAAAACGGGACATTTTCCAATTAAGGATCATCAGTGGAGTTATGGTCAGGGAAAAACTATTCTCCCTATAGAGAGTTTGCCATTGAAGGCCACCTTTGAAGGTGTATAGAGACTTAAAGGATATGTATGTTCTGCTGGGGATTCTGGGAAATTTGTTTACCTCACCAGGTTGGAATAAGAAAAACTTTGCCTCAGTGCTACCGTGTAAGGCAGCTCCCTTGACTTTCTCAGAAGCCGAGTGATATGATGCAGGATAAAAGCCAAACCAGTAGATCAATTCCAAAAGGAACAGATTCCCTAGAAAGGGCTGTTGCAATGTTTTTGCATCACGTCAGCACAGTTTAGGGAACCGATTTGGCTGGATAAGAGGCCATAGAGGAAGGTCAGGGAAGAAACTTACCCCTTGTATATGAATATGCATGAGTAATGGAGAGAGGATCGTAGTTCAGACCTTACTATGTAGTATTTATAATGGACGACAGCCAGAAACACGTTTGATGTCGAAGTGTTTTCAGAAACCTACGTCTTGTCTGCTGATCAATGTGATTATATCAGATAGAAGAACGTGTTGTATGTTTCCTTTCACCTGGTTCTTGCCCGGCCAATGCAAATGTATGTCATGGTTTATGTTAAAGATGTATGGAGAAGACTCACAGGCTAAAGCCTCTCTATACAAGGCAGGTGTCTGCTGTATTTTCCATTAAATGGATCAAACTGGCTATTAACATGTTGGGTGCCTTGGTCAACCACCTAACTGGCAGCATTGCATATGACGTCATCAGAGGCCTAGATTCACAAGCACGCATGACTATCATATGGCATTTAGCATTTTCTATTACAGCCTGCCTGTATATTGCAGTATGCTGTATAAGTGATCAAACCCCCTAGGGTTCAAAGAACCAAGGGGGCCTAAGAAAGTAGTGTTTTTTAAAATTAAATACTATATTTAATTAAATAATATATATATATACAAAGGCGGTCCCCTACTTAAGAACACCCGACTTACAGACGACCCCTAGTTACAAACGGACGTCTGGATGTTGGTAATTTACTGTACTTTTGCCCCAGGCTACAATAATCAGCTGTAACAGTTATCACAGGAGTCTGTAATGAAGCTTTATTGTTAATCCTGGTTCTTATGACAACCCAACATTTTTCAAATCCAATTGTCACAGAGACCAAAAAAATTTGGCTGCGGTTACAATTGTAAAGTATACGTGTCAGCACCTGTCCAGCAAATGCGCAACCACAACCAGGCTTGGCGCTAGCTGTCAGACTAGGTAAGTGGTGGCGAACTCGTCCCTGCGGGCTAAGGCCCTGCCTAAAGCAGATAAACCGCCCTGATATGGGTGAACCCACTATCAGGAACCTAACTGACAGTCCCTGAGTGACCCTACAAGATGACAGGGAAAACCTACTTTGTCTTGCAGCTGCTGGATGGTGGATCGGACAGGTAACCGGAATACAGATATAGGTCAATCTTCACACTGGTGCACAGAAACCAACACAAGACTGAACAGGTAACAAAACAACAGATATGGGGCCACATTTATCACTTTTGTGCGCCTGTGTAGTAGTGTAGTAGTTGCGCCTAAATTCGGGCGCACTGTTTTGCCAGAATTATCACAAGCTACAACCATCTGTGATAAGTATATTTTCTGCCTCTTATTAATCACTTTACTTTAACGCAGTTTAGGCGCAATGTTAGATTCAGGCACTTACATGTGATCCTGCTACAAGCTCCTCTCTGCTTCTCCCACAGCCCAGAATGAAGATAACACTCACAGCAGCACCCAGGTGTGTGACACCCAGCACCCAGTGACCTCCTCAGCAGGGGTTTCTCCTGGAGGGGATCCCCCAGTGCTGGTCTCCTGCTGCACCCCTGTAATTCTGCACAATATCCCCCTCAGACACTGTGCAGAATTACATGGGGGACACTTGTTTGTAGTATCTGCAAACTTCTGCAAACTTGTGCAAAGTTCTCTTCTCTCTTGCTGTGAGCTCAGCGTTTTGCAGAATGTTTTGTAAATAGAAGGTGATGAACTGTAAATAGAGTCTGCAGCTCCTGTCTGTAATGTATCTAATTGTATCTATTATATGTTCTAGTGTCTGGCTGAGCTTTGCTGCTAGAAATGAGCTGTTCTGCAAAGGGGCTCAGTGCTTTCTTCTCAGATAACGCCACCTTCGGGCTGGAGTGTTTTTGCGCCCGTTTTTGCGCCTAAATGAAAACGTTGCAAGTGATGAATATCATTAGGCGCAGCAAAACATCTGGATTGGTAAAATAGATGAGGGAAAACTGGTTATTTTTGCTGCGCGGCTAGTTTGGCGTTTAATCGCAAAAATGGCGCAAAAACAGTGCGCCTGAATGAAAAGGCGCAAAAACAACAGAAAAAACGAGTGATACATGTGGCCCATGGACAGGTCTTCAGGCAGGTTATACACAGGTCAGATACAGGCACAGGCGGGATATACACAGGTCAGGTCAAGATACAGGCAGACAAACGGAGACAGGTCAAGATCAAACGGGTATATACACAGGTCAGACAAGACTCAAAATAACCAGCAAGGTATGATGGGAATGGGCAGGTATATAAAGCCGATCCCGGACACGCCCCCAGTAGCACACTGGAGGAACTGTCCATCAGGCTAGTAACCCTTGCTGGGCAGGAGCAGGATGGGGCTCAGTTAATCCAAACACAAGCATTAAGTCACAGTTCACACACAAATAAACATCATCTATTCTGCCAACTGTGGATAGAGCAACGTTCAGGCACGGACGTTACAATACGGTTCCGACTTACATACAAATTCAACTTAAGAACAAACCTACAGAACCTATCTTGCGCGTAACCTGGGGACTCACTGTACATAAATATAGAAAAACAAGTCCTACAATGGATATAATTAATATTCAGAATAAATCTTCAATTGAATATAGCGCTATCATTGCACATCATTGTACAGATCATGGGGGGGACAAATACAGATAAAGTGAAACATTACAGAGCAATAACATTGCCAGACGAAAGGGTCCTGCTCGCAAGAGTTTACAATCTATCAATAAATAAATAAAATTTTGGGAAATCTTTGTTTCTCTTAATGCCTGGTGTATGAAAATATATTAAACCTTTTAACGGCCGATCACTGCAAAACTATGTCAACTAGTTGTAAACGAGTGTATGGAGAAGGCTCACGGACAGAGCTCTCCCCATACACAGTAGGTGGCAGCTAATGGCCGCAATCGGTGCTGGCATCGTATGCGGTTGTGAACCTTTTGCAATGGTCAATCCTGTCCCTGTGGCACCCAATCAGCACCCTACATGAACACTGTCATCCTGTCCAATGATTGATGCCCCCCATGATGTCCCCCAATATAACATTTTAATAAAAAAAATGATCAAAACAGTTCTCCATATGGAGCAGGTCTTGTAAAAAATGACACCTTACATGACTCTGTGTGCCAAAGTATAAAAAAAAGTTCTGGGGGACAGAATGTGGCACGCAAAACCTTTTTTTGGGCAATGTTTTAAAAAAAATGTTTTCAAGGTATAAATTTGATATCTCTGTGATTGTACTGACCTAAATAATTAAGAGGATGGGGAGATTTATCATAAGTCTCTTAGAACAGAACTGTTCTAGTTGGCCTTGGGCAACCAATCAGAGCTCGGCTTCCATTTTCCCACAGATATTTATAAAATTAAAGCTGAGCTCTGATTGGTTTCCTTGGGCAACTAGAACAGTTTTACCTCAGACACTTGATGATAAATCTCCCCCATCGGATGTGTCATTTGGACCATTAAGTGACAGCCATAACAACTGAGCCTGCACGAAAATGGTCCAAATGCTTTATTTTTCCACAGCATTTTAAATTTGTTTCCAGGTTTCCATTACTTTGCATGAAATATTAAATAGTGTCACTAGGAAAATTATCCTGCAAATAACCAGCTCTAATACAGCTCACTAAATGGAAAAATAACATATGACTTTTGAACTGAAGGGGTTAAGTGATGACCTTTCTGGGTTTTTTTTCTTTGTTTTATCCATGTAACCTGCCTTTTTCATATCTGGTTACTTCCAAATAACCCCTACCATGTGCAGCTTTTGTTTCTCATCTCATCATGTACTGATGAAGTTCAACAAGGCAGATAGAGTTCTGTATAAACTGTGATCAATCTCTACAGGTGAAAAGTTCAATGTGACTTCATTAGGCTATGGTTTTACGCATACATTATAAGGACACATGGGGAGGACAACGTATGGCACAGTCGTATCCCACTGTAAACTTATATATTGGGATTCGTCGCCCGGCGCATCCTCCTCGCCCTTGAGAAAAGGAGGGGTGAACATCGGCAATAGCCAAGGAATTGGCTGGTGTGTTTACCCAGAGATCTCACTGTCCTTATATGTACAGTGACATCACTGGGCGTACAGTCAGCGGAGGCTGAGGGGGATGCAGTACTGCTGGATCCGCCCCCGATTGACTTCAATGGCCTCCGCTGAGCGGACACATCACTCAGCAGGAGGCAGCAGGATGGAGAGACGTAGCTTCCTGTGTCTTTCCACTCTGCTTTACATAAATGTGGTGTGAACGCAGCCTCATACTATAATATGGGCAGCACAGTGACTCATTGGTTAGCACTTCTACCTTGCAGCGCTGGAGTCCTGGATTCTAGTCCCATCCAGGTCAACATCTGCAAAGAGTTCGTATGTTCTCTCTGTGTTTGTGTGGGTTTCCTCTAGGTCCTCCGGTTTCCTCCCACTCTCCAAAACATACTGATAGGTAGATTAGATTGTGAGCCCCATGCGTAATCTGTGTGCGCTATATAAATAAAGATTTATTATTATTATTATATCACAGTTTGAGGACATTTTCTACTTATTAATCTTAAAATTTGTACGACCTTGTCTGAATCAATAAAACTTATTTTCTACATTTGGGAACAATAGTATCCAAGTAATTTTTTAGTATTAGCGGAACATGAATCTGGAAGGATTCCCGTCTGCCACATGAAGTCTTGGAAAATTTTTTTAATGGACCGGAATATTCTGTTTACAAGTTAAACGTGTCACCAAATCCAAAACACAAATTGTCTTTTATTTCCAAACTTTTTAGAAGGTCCACAATGTAATAAATCACAGCTTCTATTTACTGTGTAATTTACTCTAAAATATTTCCAGATATTGCAGGATGATGAGAAGATGCCATTTGCTTCATGTCCTTTAATTATAGCCACATGGAAGCACAACTTCACTTCATTATGGAGATATTTTCCTGGATGTCCCTGTTCTGTGAGGGCGACTCCTGGAAAGTTGTCGATTTTCATCATTATTCTCAGTAACAATATAGGACTGTATCTTGCATTAATCTGCACTTACAGGGAATCTTCCTTCAGTTTTGACCATGCACAGCTATAGACAGGTATTGTCCCTGGTGATCTGTGTAACCATGCCTTTATGTAAATTACTAGTAGAAGCAGAACCAGGTCTAGCTCTCTGGTACACTGGCATTATACTGCTGTACAGCCCCGCCTCTGCTGTGAGTCACTGCTGTAGCAGCTTCTGTTTGAATACTACAGCAGGTGGGAGGGAGGGGCTTAGAGGTGAAGGTGCTGTGCTGTGTTCAGCAAAAAGATCTCATACATTCAGCTACAATCCTGGAATATAAATTATGGCACATGATGGAGCTAAATCCTACAAACCACCAGACACAGAAGATGCCTCCTTGCATTGCTCTGGGAATGAGCTGCCCAGATATATCACAGAACTGAAGTCTATAAATTCCTGTACTTTTTGCCCCATGTTCTGCCATGTGCGTCTTGGGGAACACTTTTTATTGTATGGTCGCCTTTCCATCTATTATGGGATATAAATAACTTCTTAGGAGGTTTTATTACTGATGAAACATAGTTTGTCTCCCGTAGAAGCTTCTCCTCTAACTTTCCGCATGTTTGTTTGTTCTATTGGTAGCCGCCATGTCCACCTTTCATCTGCATTCTACAAAGGGTTAAATTACATTGGATACACATGACTTACAGCAAGAACACTTATAGGTCTTATACACTTATACTGCGCTTTTAATCATCAGCACTGTTACTGCTCTAGCTATATTAGCTCATGGCTTCCAACCGTCCTGGATTCCGTGGGATAGCCCCTGTTTTTTAGACGCTGTCCCGGACGTCCAGGGCGATTTGGAGATTTTCCCTCTCTCCCGGGTTTGTCCCTCATCCTCCTTGTCCCGTACTTTACAGCTGCAGAGAAGCCAAAGCATCAGGACCAGAAGGAGGCGGGGTCAGCACCTTCTACCTTCTCACATGTCTGAACAAGTCATGTGAGGAGGTAGCTCCTCCCCTCAGCTGACCCCGCCCCCCTTCTCTGTGTCACAGTCAGAGCTCAGGAGAAGAGTAATAGAGACAGCTGCAGGGGAACAAGTGAAGGTAAGCAACAGGGATTTTTTGTTTAAAACCCTGTAACGGGGAACCCTGTCAAAAAAAAAACAAAAACCTAACTAAATAGACAAATTTAACAAAAGCTAGAAGACGGGTAAAAACTAGCGTCAGAGATAAGTACAGGCAGTCCCCGGGTTACATACAAGATAGGGTCCGGAGGTTTGTTCTTAAGTTGAATTTGTATGTAATTCGAAACTGTATATTTTATAATTGAAGTTCTAGAAAAAAAATTTTCTCTTTTGTCCCAGTGATAATTGGCGTTTAAAATTTTTTGCTGTAATTGGACCAAGGATTATCAATAAAGCTTCAGTACAGACACATTACAGCTGATCATTGCAGCCTGGGACTATAGTAACATCCAGAGAGGTCACTAGAGGTCACAGGGGGCAGAGGGGTCCGTCTGTAACTATGGGTTGTCTGTAAGTCGGGTCTCCTTAAGTAGGGGACTGCCTGTACAAACTTGATGACAAACTTGAGAGAACAAAAAAGAGACGACAATGAGTGAGAGAAGGAACATCTGCCCCTCGGCTTGTCCCCTGTAGACGCTTCCACCTTCACTCACTGTAAGTGATCACCAGAAGCCTGTGGATCTTATTTGTCATTGCTTAGAAACACTCACACAATGTAAATAAAGCTCATAACTTCCATCCCTAATTTCAAACAATATGTATGATTTTGGCAGCAGGAGCCCCAATCACAGCCCGACCAAGACTGAACGAAGACTTGTACTCCAGACTACAGAGATCGTATCCCAACCCCCTCCTCACCCTGCAAGAAAATAACATTTACCCTTTTAATGTATTTTGATTTTTTTTTTTAAATACACATGAAATGTCCTCTCCCTTTCACTGGTGGAGCCGCTATAATTATCAGCACTGGCATTATAATTATTACAGTAATTATGAGAAAGTGATAGCAGAATATTTTCTTTTGAATAATTAAATCTTTGTGCTGCGGCTCCTCTAAAAGACAAAATTCCCAGAAATTGTATCCATAGTGATTAGTACTGGAGAACACCTGGGAGCGGTATAATAGTAGTTATATTCGGCCTATAGAAGGTAGGCTGAGCATTATGATGTCATACAGTCTTGGCCTATAGAAGGTAGGCTGAGCATTATGATGTCATACAGTCTTGGCCTATAGAAGGTAGGCTGAGCATTATGATGTCATACCATCTCGGCCTATAGAAGGTAGACTGAGCATTATGGTGTTATAGAGCGTCGGACTGGCCCACCGGAGTACCGGAGAAACCTCCGGTAGGCCCCGAGTCCGACACCTACACACTTAAAGAGTATCTGTGATCAGGCAGACGCTGTTTCCGCGAGCACCTGGTCACAGTGTACTGCAGATGCGGTAGTCCGCGGCAGCGGCATCAGTGTGCGCGCCGCCACCACTGTGAGTGTGCACGGCGGTGTCAGTCTGCTCACCGCTGGTGTCAGTGTGTGCGGCGGGGGCGGCACTGTGCGCGCGCGGTGTCAAGGTGTGCCCGCGCAGTGTTAGCGTACACGCTGCACAATGGCTGAGAAGCGCGTAGGAAGGAAGGCTGTACTATCGGAGCGGTACAGTCAGCAGCCTTTGATGAGCAGGTAAGCGCAAGGAGCCCTGTAATGTAAGCTGAACGGGACAGGGGGCCCTTTAATGGATGAGCAACAGTACACAGCCATACATGGAGCTACAGCCGCAGTACACAGCCATACATGGAGCTACAGCAGCAGTACACAGCTATACATGGAGCTACAGCAGCAGTACACAGCCATACATGGAGCTACAGCTGCAGTTCACAGCCATACATAGAGCTACAGGAACAGTGCACAGCCACACATGAAGCTACCCAGTTGTCACATTATGCATACATATACGGAGAAATAGCAGATGCTCAATCCAGGATTTGGAGAAAAATGTGTCTTAGAATTGTTATTTCATGGAGAATGAGAGTCTTGCACAGCCCCTGTGTATACCTTGATTCTGACTACTATATAGTCACTGTTTAGCACTCTCTAGATTTTGCTCTTAGGTCTCTCTCATCTAAAGGTTGGTAGATACACTAACCATATCTTCCCTGCCTGGGGCTTCCAGTACAGTAATGTCACCTGTGTTGTTATGACCAAGGTTGTCGTTGTACAAATGTACAAATGTACAAATCTTGTATTTTGTATGGTTCTATATGTGTGTACTGAGCCTTGGTGGAGTGCTGCAGTTATTTACTGAGCTTTGCAGTGCAGTTTTTAGACAGTTTTGCAACAAATATGACCAAACGGGCTGTTCCTCAGTACCAGTATCAAAATTGCCCAAAAATCAGGCTTATTTTTTTGTAATCTAAACCAAATAATAGAATGTGCAAATTTATACTAAAAAGACTCATACTACAACATATTTATCATCCAGATTCGTACATCGCGAGGCTGGATGATACCTGGTGCAGTATAAATCTGTCCGTCTCCGTTTACGCTGTCTAATGTTGAATGCTTCTGATAAATCTGCCCCAACGTGTTTTGGGTTCTGTAGTATTCTTTCTATTTAAATGAAAAGCGGGCCCCAAAAAAGATTTTCTCTGGTGGGCCCAAGGTACTCCAGTCCGACACTGGTGTTATACCATCTCGGTCTATAGAAGCTAGGCTGAGCATTATGATGTCATTCCATCTCGGTTTATAGAATGTAGGCTGAGCATTATAATGTCATTCCATCTTGGCCTATAGAAGGTAGGCTGAGCATTATGATGTCATTCTATCCCCCCCCTTTCAGATGCATCCGGAACAAGAGCGAGCAGAGATTGATGTGTGGCTTCAAAGGGCAGAGGTCGGAGTTCCAACACAACCCAAACAGCGGGCCAATGCGATTGGGGCTTGGGTGTTATGGTTGCCCCACAGGAGTGATATGAGAGGTTGGATAGGCTCTGTTAGGATGGTGGTGGAAAAAGACAAGAAGTTCGGTCTTAGAAGATTAAGTTTCAAGACAAGAAGGAGTCGACAGACATGATGTTAGAGACAGAGAGAGAACCAGTCACTAGTGTTCGGAGTAAGGCAGGGTGAGTACGTGCGAAGTATATAGCTGGGTGTCATCAGCATAAAGTGCATACTGGAAACAAAATTGCTAGGTTTGTCCAAATACATTAGCATTTTATGTGGTCCATTGCCCACAGTGCTCTACAGTCTATTAATAACATGTGAGGAACCTAGGTACAATAAATTATGTATAATATATAAAATATATAATATAGTAACCGTTAATCATCACTGCGACTGAGGACCCCCCACCTATCAGCAAGTAAAGGCCCATCTTGTGGATAGGTACTAACTTGTTTTGTGGGAAAAACCCTTTGAATCACCCCACGCTGATGACATAGGGCCAGGTAACTTGAAATTAAATTTTTATAAGGTACGAAATGATTCAAAGTAGGCAGACAAAGGCATTTTTAAAATAAATCAGCTAGCATAGGCTATTGGAAACCTGTCCAACAGATAAAAATGACATTCCTAGTCACAGGTTCCTTAAGGGGGCTGCTACAAGGTTTTCCTTGTCACATATTGGAAAATGGTATTTGCATAAGTCACAGATTTCCCAGTGGAGCGCCATGGCTGTAAGTCTTCACATGCCTGCAAGGCGCTTTAATTGAATTCGAAATGCAATACCTATCTCTTCCGACCCTAATGCTAGAACACCAAGTACACGACTAGCTGAGGGGAAATCATGAAACAAACAGGCTTTAGGATCTAGAGCGACGAGTCCGAGCAAGAAGGGCCAGTATGTAGTATGGAAACATATGACATCACAACAGACCATTGGGAAGGTTTGGACCAGAGCAGGAATGATAAGAATGTCACCACCACCACTGCGCCCCAAAATCTATTTATGCATTATTATGTGAATATGTTTATTGTTACTTGGATTTATGGTATATGATGTTGACTATGATTCATACACTGACATTTTCCCAGATTCCATGGTGTTACATGCGGTTCATGGACAGGAGGGGTGATTAGTATGTCTTGTACCAGAGCCAAGCGAGATGACCGGAAGGGGAGCAATTATGTGTGGCCGCAGGACATCTGCTCTCAGAGCGACATTAATTATAACGTAGAGTGATATCATCTCACCAAGATCCTCATGACCATAGAAGGACATTCTATCGAAAATTTCTAAAAGGATAAATATTCCTATATACTCCAACACACAGTGGTGGCAAAAGTATTCACCCCTTGAATTTACTCATTTTTAAGTAGAAGTCAATTTTTATGGATTCTTTACTTTTCTCTCTATTAATGATTATATTTTGCACTAAATCTTTGATGTATTTGCATATTGGGCCAAAATAGACGACTTTTCCACTGCCTTGAAAATTAGACGTCCAATTAATTTTTCTGTGTTTAAGCCGATATATCTTTAAGGACATCTACCACCAGGATAAGGCTAGTAACCAAGCACACAACAGAACTTGACAGGATCTGCTCTTCTTCCAGCTCTTTACATGTTGTTTTTAAAAAAAAAAGGTTTTAACATTTATGCGGATGAACCTATAGGGGACAAATAGGAGCTAAAAGTAGAGGGAGGGATCCTGCCAGAGGGGTTGTACTTGGTTTACAATCCTTAATCCTGGTGGTTAGATTCCTTAAAAAAACAGATTTAGACGTTTGAAAAAATTTTGTAAAATCAAAATCAAACTAATCCTCCACATTGCAGATGTTTCCTACATCTGTTAACTTATAGAAGACAATTTGCATTGGATCGAGCAGTTCTCGAGCGGCGAAATACTGTCCGAGCAACGAGCCGTTTCGAGTACGCAATACTCGAGCACAGAGCATCAAGCTCGGACGAGTATACTCGCTCATCTCTTACTTACTATTAACTTATAAACTTACCATGTCACCTTATACTGCACCCCCTTGAGGGGCTCATTACCATGTGCAATTTTAATATATGTGGTCAAAAAGCCTCCTAGATATTAGGAATTGTTCCTGCAGTTCTATTAATATTCTATTTCCCTGACTATATACTGTATCTGTCCATTGTTGATATAAGGAGCCCGTGTATAGTCTGGTAAATAAATGGCATTAAACCCAAGAGTATCCCTATCCAAAAACCCTAAGTAATTACTAAGGATGTGTATCGCACGAGACTACACCATACAATACGTGCCATAAATGAAGTTATCCTTTGTTTGGCCCACCCCAGATATGATAGATGAGGTCATTTTCTTTTATTAGCGCAACAGGGGTTCACCATCCATCACTCAAGTCTTACTGGTAGTGAGAGTAGATATGTGGATTTCCCCAAAATAGTTGCCATGGAGGTTAAATGCCCTATGGTGACGTAAAGAGCATCATGTAGCAATTATTTCCACCAATACTGGGTGGGGGGATATTAATATGACTCACAGAGGGGAGCTGGTTTCGGGGGAACCTCTTGACAAGGACCAATGTGAGGAACACTGATGAGAACCTAACCAAAAATTAATTTAGAGAATTTATTATTGCTCCCATTGCCTGGTATCCTGCAGTAGATAGCGTTCGTAAATTTTCACTTTGTGGCATCAGAAGGTGGTTAATGGAAGACTCCAAGGTTGTGTTGAGTCAGAATATGGCCCTCAAAGATGTCTATGAGGCTCACTTCTATCATACCTCCCTCGGCCCTAGGTGGAAGTTTACTAAGTTTACTGGCTAAGTTGGATGCATATAATTGGTATCCCTTTCTGAACCCTATATCCTAAAGCTTTCACACCTAGGATCTTATATAATGCACCATATAGAAAAATATTGCATGCAAATATATTTAGTATGCTAGTTTTCACATGTACAAAAGCTGTCAAAAGTTGCAAGATCTCAAGATCTGTCAGGGTTCATCTCTGACTGAAACCCCCGCTGGTCTGCAAATTAGGCCCTACCCTCGGATAGGGTCTAATTGCTATGACTGGAAAAACCCTTAAACCACAGCCTTTTTAAACTATGAAATATTTGTGGTTATGGGTAAAAGAGAGTGAATCCTCCAAGTTTTGATTGTTAGAAGCTTCATAGAATTTTCAAAAGATTTGCTCATGCCCCAAATTAAACGGGTCCCAAGAGTGTCAATCCACATGGGTCGTCCGAATGATGGTTTTATGTCATTCCATCTGGCCTATAGAGGACGGAGGTGTATGATGTCATTCGATCTCGGCCTATAGAAGGTAGGGAGCATTATGATGTCATTTCATCTCGGCCTATAGAAGGTAGTGAGGTGAGCATAGATGTCATTTCATATCGGCCTATAGAAGGTAGGATGATGAGGCATTATTATGTTGTCCATCTCGGCTACTATTAGAGGGTTAGGCGAGCATTATGAGTCATTCTATCTCGGCCTATAGAAAGGTAGGGGGAAGCATTATGATGTCATTCTATCTAGCGCCTATAGAAGGTAGGGTGAGCATTATGATGTCATTCTATCTCGGCCTTATAAGAGTAGGGTGAGCATTATGATGTCAGTCATTCTCGGTCTATAGAAGTAGGGTGAAGCATTTGATGTCATTATTTGGCCTTATAAAAGGTAGGTGAGCTTAGATGTCATACACCTGGATAGACATGTAGGTGAGCATTATGATGTCATTCCATCTCAGCCTATAGAAGGTAGTGGAGCATTATGATGTCATTTCAGCTCGGCCATAGAAGGTAGGCTGAGCATTATGATGTCATTCATACGGCCTATAGAAGGTAGGCTGAGCTGGAGCATCTATGTATGTCGTCATCTTGCTTATAGAGGGTAGGCTGAGCATTATCATGTTCCTTCATCTGGCTTATAGAGGGTAGGCTGAGCATTATGATGTCATTCTATCTCGGCCTATAGAAGGTAGGGTGAGCATTATAAAGTCATTCATTCTCGGTCTATAGAAGGTAGGCTGAGCATTATGATGTCATACCACCTCGGCCTATAGAATGTAGGCTGAGCATTATGATGTCATTATTCTCGCCTATAAAGGTAGGCTGAGCATTATATGTAATACCACCTCGGCCTATGATAGATGTAGGCATGAGCATGTATGATGTCATTCCATCTCAGCCTATAGCAGGTAGGTGAGCTATTATGATGTATTTCATCTCGGGCCCATAGAGGTAGGCTGGCATTATGATTCATCTCGACCTATAGAATGTAGGCTCGAGCATATGATGTTTTACCATCTCGGCCTATAGAAGGTTAGGCTGAGCAGATAATGTCATTTCATCTTGGCCTATATAGAAGGTATGCTGAGCATTATGGTTGTCATTCAATCTCATATAGAAGGTTAGACTGGAGCATTATATGTCATTCCATCTCGGCCTATAGAAGGTAGGCTGAGCATTATGATGTCATTCCATCTCGGCTATAGAAGGTAGGCTGGAGCATTATGAGTCATTTCATCTCAGCCTATAGAAGGTGAACTGAGCATTATGATTGTCATTCCATCCGCCTATAGAAGGTAGGCTGAGCAATTATGATGTCATTCATCTCAGCCTTATAGAAGGTAAAGAGCACTTATGATGGTCATTCCATCTCGGCCTATAGAAGGTAGGCTGAGCGTTAGATGTCATTCCATCTCAAGCCTATAGACAGTATGGACTGAGCATTATGATGTCATTCCATCTCGGCCTATAGAAGGTAGGCTGAGCATTATGATGTATTTAATCTCAGCCAATAGAGGTAGACTGAGCATTATGATGTCATTCCATCTCGGCCTATAGAAGGTAGGCTGAGCATTATGATGTCATTCCATCTCAGCCTATAGAAGGTAGACTGAGCATTATGATGTCATTCCATCTCGGCCTATAGAAGGTAGGCTGAGCATTATGATGTCATTCCATCTCAGCCTATAGAAGGTAGACTGAGCATTATGATGTAATTTCATCTCAGCCTATAGAAGACACTATGATCACTCTGGAAAATGGTATTAGTATCAGATAAATTTCCAGTGTGATTAATGATGCATTTTTGCAATTCATGTGTTCTCATTCCCACTGGAACAATGTTTGGCAACAAAACCAAGCTCTCTGGAATCGAGGTTAAAGCATATGTATGTATTGTCAGTGGGGCATTTAACACAGTTCTCTATAGTGTTTGATACAGGTGTCCAAGCATGATTCTCCATATGTTTCCAGATGCAGGATCCAAAAAATAACCCAAAGGTCGGGTAAAAAAAAAAAAAGGAAAAGTGGTCAGAAAAAATCACGAGAATACAACGGACTAACAAGAAAAACCACAAAACGACAAAATGTTACAAGTCATTCATGATTATAGGTCAAGCACACAGGATGGCACATTTCTAAGCATGTTGATGTTTCCTTCCTTGAGGCTGACAATGTAATACACCAACATTTCACAAAAATACTATTGCAGTAGAAGTAACCTTACTATATATTTTCTTCCAAAACCTTGGACCAATTTCTATACTGGGATTTGTTCCCTCTCTGATGCTCCCAGTTTTTGGCACCTTCAGCTGGACTTTTAGGACTTGCTCACCACTAGCGGACTCTTGGACTCTGTGTAAGACATACTGTGGTCTGACAAGGCCACCAGTTAGCCAAAGTAGGTCCCGGGAAGGAGGCACAAAGACAGAAGTACTGGAGCAATTGGGTTCTGTGGCTGGTTGTTAAGAATATTTAGTTTTGTAAAAACCTGTCTCACTTGCCCCAAAACATTTTCCTGTATATCTAAGAAATCCTCTTTACATTGTCCGAAAACAGAGACCCACCATATCAACCAAAACTGCGGTCCATTCCTCTGTCTAAATGGAGTGGCCAGGTTAAGCATGGGCACTGTTGCTCCATTTTATCTTATAGCCTATCAGAAGAGCCCCAAATTTAACAATAAATAGTGAATGGAGCGGGCTAGGAATGCACGACCTACTGCTACATTCAGATGGTGCGAAAGAGACCCATTCATTTAGGTTGGTGGAGGTCCAAATCAGCAAGATACTATAAAAACTTGGGTAACCACTTAAAGGTATAAAATAGTTGACCATAAAAACTCCATAAGTTGCTGTAGTGATGGCAGCAGGTGGCGCCAGTTATTTCTATGTCTAGCCTAGAAGGTTCACTTGGAGCTCAGTCTCAAGAACATCCCACTCTAGTCATTATACAGATATATCAAGGAACAACCATCACAGAATTTAGAATTCATCTTAAAAATTGTATTTAAGTGTAAGACAATTAACCTTCCATTTAGCAATCTTCTGTAACTGCAACGGGGCTGAGCTGAGTAAGACCCTTGTCTCATGTTCCCCAAACGTGGTAATTGTGTCAATTATATTACTCGTATCATTGACATGTCACTTCCTACTTCTCACTTCACGCTTTTTACATGTCCATGTGATGTCCATGTGCAGTGTTTTCCTGCCACGAGGAATATTTAGACATGTTCTTAATCGCCCTCCCGTGGCACCAGGACAGCCGTCAGGCGTTCTACTGTCGCCGCAGAATAGTTAAGGGTAATTCCTGTCTGTTGTTGACTGTGTATTTATCATCTCTACTTACATATCTCTGTCTCTGCTGCTCTCTTGACGCTGTCAACATGAATTCACGTCTAGTTATTTTCTCCATTCCTTTCCATTTCTGTCTCTTTCACTTATAGATGGTTTGTTTTTTCTTCACGATTTACCTGTTGAAAATAATTACGTTTTCACATTAATATAGTTAATGATATTAAAAAATGTTAAGATTCCGAACATCCATGAGCATTGCCATAACTTGAAGCTAATGGGCCCCAGTGGAAAATCTACTAGGCTTCTCACATGGGAAAGTGACACCTTTTGAGCCCCCTAATCCTCTTGGGCCCGGTTGTGACCGCACGCTGTGCACCCCCTCAAATTACACCTCTGCCCATGAGACTGTTTTTGGAACTTGAAACGTATCTACATTTTATGTATAATCTTCCATTGTCTAGACCTGCGCAATATTTTACGTCTGTTTTCTGCTCCTTTTCGATTTTCCTTACATGTGCCTCATTTATCACTTGAATTCAGATGCCTGATTTATCATGTGCAATAATTTAAAAAGTCACACATTTCCGTGCATAATATAACGTATAATGCCAAGATAAACGTTATCACGTCCTGGAAAAAATGACACCTCACATTGCTCCATAAGCCAAAGTAAGAAATAGTTATAAGCGTCAGAATATGACAAAGTGAAAAAAAAAATTGTGCAAAAGGTTTTCGTTTTCTGAAACTTATTAAAACCTAATAAAACCTGTATGCATTTGGCATCCCTATAATCACGCCGATGCAAAGAATAAAGGAAAGGTGTCATTTGTAGTGCATAGTGAAAGCCTTAAAACAGAACCCACAAGAAAATGGTGCAAAAGTTTTGTATTATTCATTTTACACTACATAATATGGAAAATTAAATGCAGCCAAAAGGAATTAAATTTGTTACACAAAACACAAGCCCTTAAAGGAAATCTACCACTTGAAGTGGCAGGTATAAGAGGGAAGCAGGAGTGAGGTAGTAATATATGGGAGATATATACCCAACTACTAATTTTTGGCATTAGGCTCTGGGCTGGACTATACTTAAATGGAATGTGCATGGAACAATATCCCTCTGATCGACAAAACGTATATTACATATGACTCTCTGTCGAATGCCGTATAGGTAACCCAGTGCACAAAGTGCTACACATGAGACTTACTTCCTGAACTAACTTTTTTTTTTTTCCCCTTCCTCTTTCTCTCCCCTCTTTTCTGGAAACGAGATTTGGCTCGGAAAAATGTTTTTTTTTTTTTTTTTCTGGAAAGAGAACTATGTCAAAAAGGATAAAGTGTACTGTGTCTTCTTCTTTTTTTTTCCCCTCAGTGGTGGGGTTGATCCCCGCGGACTATATGGTATCGGACTGAACAATTTGGTTTTTGACTACTCATGGACAGTTGCTTCTTTGTTTTTTCTTTTTTTTGGGAATGTTTCTCTTTTCTCTCCCCTGTTTTCTCCTTAGGCAACCAGTGAATGTATACTAAGTAGCCTGCCCTTGAAGTGTATGTCAACAGGTCTGCGTATTCAGAGGTTAATCTTGGGGGGCTACTTAAATAGATGGCTCTCTCTGGGGTGTGTTAAAGGCTCTACATAAGGAAAAAGGAGAGTGAGGGAGATAGAAAAAGGAGAAAGGGGAACGCCCTCTATTTTTTTTTTTTCTCTTTTCTTTTTCTCTCTCCGCTCCTAACAGGGAATAGGGGGAAGGAAGGGGGGGGGATAGGTAAAACATCACTCTGAGGATACTGTAAATAATAAGATCATCAAAATGTCCAATAGAACAAAAAAACATAAGGATGAGGGGAAATCATCACATAAAGTGCAGGAGAGAAAGTCAGGAGGGGGGCAAATACCCATGTTCTATGGTTTACAGGGTAAAAGTGGTACACCTGGAAAGAAGGATGACTCCAATGGAAATAGAAGGAAATAGAGAAGAGTTAGGTACTGGGAATCAGCACCTTTCGTGGAGGGGGGGAAGGGATGAGGGGGGGATCTAGTGACAGGACATGGGGACAGGATTATTTACTTTTATGTATGGTTTATTTATATTTGGTTATTGTACGGCTATTACTCAATAATCTTCTCATGAAAATATTGTGGATGATATATCAAAAAAATTACAAATGTCAATAATTAACTTTATTTCATGGAATGTTAGGGGACTTGGTACAAGATCGAAACGGGTAGCCATTTTTGATATGTTGAAACAGTCATTGCCAGCAATAATATGTCTACAGGAAACACATCTGAGAGCAGAGACAGTTAAAACTATATCAAAATGTTGGATTGGAACAGCAATACACTCTGTGCACTCGGAATACTCTAGAGGTGTCTCCATAATTATACATAAAAACATTAAAATTGAGATCCACGATAAATGGATAGATGATAATGGTAAATATGTGTTCTTGTATTGTACTCTATATGGAGTCAAATTAATTATTGCAGGAATATATATCCCACCACCCTCCTCACTGGAAGTATTGATTAAACTTAATAACTTTTGTATAAACTTTGACAGGTGCCCGATGATTTTGCTGGGCGACTTAAATATGGTGATGTCGGAGAAATTAGATAGGTTTAGGGCGAGGAAATTAGGAGAGGTAGCAAGGGACACAATATTGTATAAATTCACAAGAGAAGTTGGATGGATAGATATATGGAGGGATAGAAACCCAGACGCTAAAGTCTTTTCATGCCACTCTAAAACGCACCAAATATCTTCACGGATAGATTATGTATTGGGAAATGAGCTTATTCTACCACACGTCAAAAAAATTACACACGGGGTGAGGGGTTTTTCAGATCACCTCCCAATACATGTACAAATGGAAGTTGGTAGATTAAAAAAGGTAAGAAATAGGGTACACCCATACACTATTAACTCTATCACAGATCACAGGTATATTCATAATAATATTCAAGGGTTTTTTGAAGCCAATAGTAGAGGGGGTGGGTGGGGGGTTATATGGGACACATTTAAATGTTTTCTTAGAGGACTAATGATACAACAGGGTAAAATTATAAAGGGTAAAAGACTAGCACGGATAGAAGAAGTAAGAAAAATGGTCATGGAAAGTGAACAAAGTTATTTTAACAATCCTAGTGAAACACACAAATTAAAATGGGAAGAAGCCATCGCTATATATGAAATAGAAATACAACAAAGAGTAGAAAAGATCCATTCACGAACCAATGATAAAATTTATTCGGAAGGCAGTAGATCAGGGAAGATCTTGGCCGCATTGGTTAAAAACCAAAGTGAAGCCTCCTACATATCAGCCATAAGGGATCCAAAGGGCAGTATAGTTTCAGACAATGAAGGTATTAGTAAAGTTTTTCTGGACTTCTATGCAGATTTATATAATACAAAAGCAATATACCCCCCCGGAGAGTTAGAAAAGTACCTACAAAAAATTAAACTACCCAAACTCCAAATAGAAGAACAACAATTTATGGAGTTACCTATAACAGAAGAGGAAATAAAATGGGCCATTAATAATATGACAACTGGTAAAGCTCCAGGATTAGATGGGCTCCCCGCGGAAATTTATATTAAATATAGAGACCTAATTATTCCCCATTTATATCAGGTCATACAAGATATTTTTTATACAGGGGAAATGCCAAAGTCTATGTCCGAGGCCCTGATTGTCCTAATTAAAAAGCAGGACAAAGATCCACTAGATCCAGGATCATATCGCCCAATCTCCCTGATCAACCTTGATAATAAAATAATCGCAAAAATCTTAGCTGAGCGCCTCAGGAAAATTATAACATCCATTATATCAGATGATCAAAACGGGTTTATGCCCGGGAAATCTACCTCCATGAACCTTCGGAGGGTTATGTTTAACATCCAGAGATGTATGAATGTGGAGGGACATGATAGAGCAGTGGTGTCCCTCGACGCTGTCAAAGCATTCGACAGCGTCGAGTGGAACTACCTGTGGGCGATAATGGAAAACTTTGGCTTTGGCCAGGGTTTCATTAGATGGGTCCAGATATTATATAATAGACCACGAGCAAAAATTGAGATAAACGGGGAGATCTCCGGAAGCTTCGATATTTACAGGGGCACAAGACAGGGGTGTCCCCTATCCCCTTTGTTATTTTCCATGGCGATTGAGCCCCTGGCATTAATAATAAAATCTGAGGAGAGAGTGAAGGGCATCCAAATTGGGGAAATTGAGGAAAAAATCGTGCTTTTTGCCGATGACGTATTATTGCTGTTGTCCAACGCTGCGGAGTCTTTGACGGCAGTCATGGAAATCTTACACCGCTTCGGAAAATTTTCCGGGCTAAATATTAACTGGACCAAGTCCATGATACTCCCACTAGACAACATAATTAGCCTACCAAAAACAGACTTAAAAGTATTGGGTTCAGAAGACAATTTTAAATACTTGGGTATCAGAGTGAGTCGAGATATGAATAAATATGTGGAACTTAATGTGATCCCAGTCATCCATACAATTAGAGCTAAGTTAAAAATGTGGAAAAAACTACCTATACAGCTCACGGCGAGAATTGCATTGGTCAACATGGCGATACTACCCAAACTTATGTACATATTCATTAACTGCCCGGTGTGGATTAAAAATGCTATCTTTAATACATTAGAACAAATAATAGGTGAATTTGTGTGGCAAGGGAAACGAGCTAAGATCAAACAAAAATATTTGCAGTACTCGAGAGAGCAGGGAGGTATGGGGCTCCCAAATATGAGAAGGGGACTTGGTACAAGATCGAAACGGGTAGCCATTTTTGATATGTTGAAACAGTCATTGCCAGCAATAATATGTCTACAGGAGACACATCTAAGAGCGGAGACAGTTAAAACTATATCAAAATGTTGGATTGGAACAGCAATACACTCTGTGCACTCGGAATACTCTAGAGGTGTCTCCATAATTATACATAAAAACATTAAAATTGAGATCCATGATAAATGGATAGATGATAATGGTAAATATGTGTTCTTGTATTGTACTCTATATGGAGTCAAATTAATTATCGCAGGAATATATATCCCACCACCCTCCTCACTGGAAGTATTGATTAAACTTAATAACTTAATAACTTTTGTACAAACTTTGACAGGTGCCCGACGATTTTGCTGGGCGATTTAAATATGGTGATGTCGGAGAAATTAGATAGGTTTAGGGTGAGAAAATCAGGAGAGGTAGCAAGGGACACAATACTGTATAAATTCACAAGAGAAGTCGGATGGATAGATATATGGAGGGATAGAAACCCAGATGACGTATTACCGATGTTGTCCAACGCTGCGTAGTCTTTGACGGAAGTCATGGAAATCTTACACCGCTTCGGAAAATTTTCTGGGCTAAATATTAACTGGACCAAGTCCATGATACTCCCACTAGACAATATAAATAGGCTACCAAAAACAGACTTAAAAGTGTTGGGTTCAGAAGACAATTTTAAATACTTGGGCATTAGAGTGAGTCGAGATATGAATAAATATGTGGAACTTAATGTGATTCCAGTCATCCATACAATTAGAGCTAAGTTAAAAATGTGGAAAAAACTACCCATACAGCTCACGGCGAGAATTGCATTGGTCAACATGGCGATATTACCCAAACTTATGTACATATTCATTAACTGCCCGGTGTGGATTAAAAATGCTATCTTTAATACATTAGAACAAATAATAGGTGAATTTGTGTGGCAAGGGAAACGAGCTAAGATCAAACAAAAATATTTGCAGTACTCGAGAGAGCAGGGAGGTATGGGGCTCCCAAATATGAGATTATACTATTATTCAGCCCAACTGCAACAATTGGTCAAGTGGCATGACCAAAAGATGGCAACATTGATCTTAGCTGCATACCCAATTATGAAGAACAAGGATGTATTCCAATTGTTAGAGGCTGGTCTTTTTGGGATTGATAAACATATGGTTACACTAAGGACAATCCAATACGTGTGGGACACGATAAAAAAAATAGAATGCTACCCTCCACTCGATTATGGGCCAACCAACATCTGGACGGGGCCCTGATATCAGAGGAAGGAAAATATTGGGAGAATAGAGGTGATCAGAAGGTGTCAGATGGATTATTAGTGCCAGTGTTCGGCTGTGGTAACACATCTAATTGCATTAAGACCCAATGTCCCGCTATCTTCTTTTTTTAACTTACTCGTTTACCTTCATCAACCGTCACCATAAAACCCCGTTATGGCGGTTGTTAAGGGGTTAAGTTATAACTGATTGTTATTTCACCATTGACCTTTACATTAACATTTCTACTAAAAAAAATTAAATTTTTTTTCCATTTTTAAATAAAATCAGAAATATGAAAGAAACCCTTCATAAGAATATGGAGAAGTCATCTTCCGTTGGCTTACACCGTACAACATAAATCACATGGCCCAATTACAAAATAAAAGTCCTTCTGAACGATATAATCCAGTTGGAAATTTCCTTTTTAGATTAAGTTTTACCTATTTTGAGCTTGGCTGATAGTTTCGTTCTGACGTGTAGAATTTTATTGCCCGGCTCTAGGCTGCCGGTGAGTCCGGTGGATATCACAGTCTCAGGTCCCTCTATCTTCATCTTTCCATGCGCCAGGCTTCTTGCCCCGAATACTTACACAGTTCATTAAGAGTTTCCACACTCCTTGCCAAAACAGGCCTAAGTTATTAAGACTTGACTCCACTTTCTAGAAGCGGCGAAGTGGATACATTACAAGAATTTTTTTTTTTTTTCTTGCACCGGAGGAGAGGGGGATTGGGGTGTGAGATGAGGGAATGTACAGGGAGGACAAGTAGGGATCGGGAGTTAACAACCGGACTAAAAAGAATGGCCGGGTAGGGAATAGAGAAGGGTTATGCGATATAGCACTGAGAGACCAAGGTGTTTTACCTCAGTCAAACCTATGGGGGGGCCCCCCCTTTCAGATGCATCCGGAACAAGAGCGAGCAAGAGATTGAGTGTGGCTAAAGGAGAGGTCGGAGTCCAAACACAACCAAACAGCGGGCCTGCTTGGTTTGGGTGTTATGGTTGACCCCACAGGAGATATGAGAGGTTGGATAGGTCTGTTAGGGAGTGGTGGATGGAAAAAGACAGAAGGTTCGGGTCTTAGAAAGATTAAGTTCAAGAGAAGAGGTAGTCGACATGGGACATGATGTTTAGAGACAAGCAGAGGAGACCAGTCACTAGTGTTTCTGGAGTAAGGCAGGAGTGAGTACGTGCGAGTATTATGCTGGTGTCATCAGCATAAAGACTGCATACTGGAAACAAATATGCTGAGGTTTGTCCAGATACATTAGATTTTATGTGGTCCTGCCCACAGTGCTCTACAGTCTATTAATAACATGTGAGGAACCTAGGTACAATAAATTATGTATAATATATAAAATATATAATATAGTAACCGTTAATCATCACTGCGACTGAGGACCCCCCACCTATCAGCAAGTAAAGGCCCATCTTGTGGATAGGTCTAACTTGTTTTGTGGGAAAAACCCTTTGAATCACCCCACGCTGATGACATAGGGCCAGGTAACTTGAAATTAAATTTTTATAAGGTATGAAATGATTCAAAGTAGGCAGACAAAGGCATTTTTAAAATAAATCAGCTAGCATAGGCTATTGGAAACCTGTCCAACAGATAAAAATGACATTCCTAGTCACAGGTTACCTTAAGGGGGCTGCTACAAGGTTTTCCTTGTCACATATTGGAAAATGGTATTTGCATAAGTCACAGATTTCCCAGTGGAGCGCCATGGCTGTAAGTCTTCACATGCCTGCAAGGCGCTTTAATTGGAATTCGAAATGCAATACCTATCTCTTCCGACCCTAATGCTAGAACACCAAGTACACGACTAGCTGAGGGGAAATCATGAAACAAACAGGCTTTAGGATCTAGAGCGACGAGTCCGAGCAAGAAGGGCCAGTATGTAGTATGGAAACATATGACATCACAACAGACCATTGGGAAGGTTTGGACCAGAGCAGGAATGATAAGAATGTCACCACCACCACTGCGCCCCAAAATCTATTTATGCATTATTATGTGAATATGTTTATTGTTACTTGGATTTATGGTATATGATGTTGACTATGATTCATACACTGACATTTTCCCAGATTCCATGGTGTTACATGCGGTTCATGGACAGGAGGGGTGATTAGTATGTCTTGTACCAGAGCCAAGCGAGATGACCGGAAGGAGGAGCAATTATCTGTGGCCGCAGGACACTCTCTCTAGAGCGACATTAATATGATAACGTAGAGTGATATCATCTCACAGATCCTCATGACCATAGAAGGAATTCTATCCGAAATTTCTAAAAGATAAATATTCCTATTTACTCCAAACACAGTGGTGGCAAAAGTATTCACCCCTTGAATTTACTCATTTTAAGTAGAAGTCAATTTTTATGGATTCTTTACTTTTCTCTCTATTAATATTATATTTTGCACTAAATCTTTGATGTATTTGCATATGGGCCAAAATAGACGACTTTTCCACTCGCCTTGAAAATTAGACGTCCAATTAATTTTTCTGTGTTTAGCCTGATATATCTTTTAAGGACATCTACCACCAGGATGAAGGCTAGTAAACCAAGCACACTAACAGAACTATGACAGGATCTGCTCTTCTTCCAGCTTCTTTACATGTTTTTTTAAAAAAAAAAGGTTTATAACATTTATGCAGGATGAACCATAGGAGGACAAATAGGAGCTAAAAGTAGAGGGAGGGATCCTGCCAGAGGGGTTGTACTTGGTTTACAATCCTTAATCCTGGTGGTAGATTTCCTTAAAAAAACAGAGTTTAGACGTTTGAAAAAATTTGTAAAATCAAAAGTCAAACTAATCCTCCACATTGCAGATGTTTCCATACATCTGTTAACTTATAGAAGACAATTTGCATTGGATCGAGCAGTTCTCGAGCGGCGAAATACTCGTCCGAGCAACGAGCGTTTCGAGTACGCTAATACTCGAGCAACGAGCATCAAGCTCGGACGAGTATACTCGCTCATCTCTTACTTACTATTACTTATAAACTTACCATTCATCCTTACTGCACCCCTTGAGGGGCTCATTACCATGTGACAATTTTAATATATGTGGTCAAAAAGCCTCCTAGATATTTAGGACATTGTTCCTGCAGCTTCTATTAATATTTATTTCCCTGACTATATACTGTTATCTGTCCATTGTTGATATAAGGAGCCCGTGTATAGTCTGGTAAATAAAATGGGCATTAAACCCAAGAGTATCCTATCCAAAACCCTAAGTAATTACTAAGGATGTGTATCCACAGACTACGACCAACAATACGTGCCATAAATGAAGTTATCCTTTGTTTGGCCCACCCCAGATATGATCAAGATGAGGTCATTTTCATTATTAGCCATACAGGGGTTCACCATCCATCACTCAAGTCTACTGGTAGTGAGAGAGATATGTGGATATTTCCCCATAAATAGTTGCCATGGAGGTTAAATGCCCTATGGTGACGTAAAGAGCATCATGTAGCAATTATTTCCACCAATACTGGGTGGGGGGATATTAATATGACTCACAGAGGGGAGCTGGTTTCGGGTGGACCTCTTGACAAGGACCTAATGTGAGGAAACTGATGAGAACCTAACCAAAAATTAATTTAGAGAATTTATTATTGCTCCCATGCACGGTATCCTGCCGTTAGATAGCGTTCGTAAATTTTTCACTTTGTGGCATCAGAAGGTGGTTAATGGAAGACTCCAAGGTTGTGTTGAGTCAGAATATGGCCCTCAAAGATGTCTATGAGGCTCCACTTCTATCATACCTCCTCGGCCCTAGGTGGAAGTTTCTAGTTTACTGAGCTATAGTTGGATTGCATATAATTGGTATCCCTCTTTCTGAACCCTATATCCTAAAGCTTTCACACCTAGGATATTATATAAGTGCAACCATATAGAAAAATATTGATGCAAATTTATCTTAGTGATAGTCTATGTGTTTCACATGTACAGAATGCTTGTCAAAAGTTGCAAGATCTCAAGATCTGTCAGGGGTTCATCTCTGATGAAACCCCCGTCTGGTCTGCAAATTAGGCCCTACCCTCGGATAGGGTCTAATTTGCTATGATCTGGACAAAACCCTTTAAACACAGCCTTTTTAAACTATGAAATATTTGTGGTTATGGGTAAAGAGAGTGAATCCTCCAAGTTTCGATTGTTAGAAGCTCATAGAATTTTTCAAAAGATTTGCTCATGCCCCAATTAACGGGTCCCAATGACTGTGTTCACATTTCCACAGGCGTGCCTAGAAGTAGGATGAGCTTTATGATGTCATTTCCATCTCGGCCTATAGAGGAGGATGTATGATGTCATTCATCTCGGCTTAGAAGGTAGGCTTGAGCATTATGATGTCCATTTCATCTCGGCCTATAGAAGTAGTAGGCTGAGCATAGATGTCATTTCATCATCGGCCTATAGAAGGTAGGGTGAGCATTATTATGTTGTCCATCTCGGCTCTATAGAGGGTAGGCTGAGCATTATGAGTCATCTATCTCGGCCTTAGAAAGGTAGGTGGGAAGCATTATGATTGTCATTCTATCTAGCGCCTATAGAAGGTAGGGTGAGCATATGAGTCATTCTATCTCGGCCATCATAGAGTAGGGTGAGCATATGATGTCATCATTCTCGGTCTATAGAAGTAGGGTGAGCATTTTGATGTCATTTATTTCGGCCTATAAAAGGTAGGCTGAGCTTATGATGTCATACACCTCGGGATAGAATGTAGGGCTGAGCATTATGATGGTCATTCCATCTCAGCCTATAGAAGGTAGTGAGCATTATGATGTCATTTCAGCTCGGCCATAGAAGGTAGGCTGAGCATTATGATGTCATTCATCGGCTATAGAAGTGTAGGCTGGCTGACATCTATTATGTCGTTCCATCTTGGCTTATAGAGGGTAGGCTGAGCATTATCATGTTATTCCATCTCGGCTTATAGAGGGTAGGCTGAGCATTATGATGTCATTCTATCTCGGCCTATAGAAGGAAGGGTGAGCATTATAAAGTATTCATTCTCGGTCTATGAAGGTAGGGAGCATTATGAGTCATACCCAACCTCGGCCTATAGAATGTAGGCTGAGACATTATGATGTCATTATTCTCGCCTATGAGAAGGTAGGCTGAGCATTATGATGTCATACCACCTCGGCCTATAGAATGTAGGCTGAGCATTATGATGTCATTCCATCTCAGCCTATAGCAGGTAGGCTGAGCATTATGATGTCATTTCATCTCGGCCCATAGAAGGTAGGCTGAGCATTATGAATTCATTCTTCGACCTATAGAATGTAGGCTGGAGTATGATGTTTTACCATCTCGGCCTATAGAAGGTAGGCTGAGCATTATATGTCATTTTCATCTGGCCTATATAGAAGGTTATGCTGAGCATTATGGTGTCATTCAATCATATAGAAGGTAGACTGAGCATTATATGTCATTCCATCTCGGCCTATAGAAGGTAGGGCTGAGCATTATGATGTCATTCCATCTCGGCTATAGAAGGTAGGCGCTGAGCATTATGAGTCATTTCATCTCAGCCTATAGAAGGTGAACTGAGCATTATGATTGTCATCCATCTCGCCTATAGAAGGTAGGCTGAGCAATTATGATGTCATTCATCTCAGCTTATAGAAGGTAAATGAGCATTATGATGATGTCATTCCATCTCGGCTATAGAAGGTAGGCTGAGCATTATGATGTCATTCCATCTCAGCCTATAGAAGGTGATGGACTGAGCATTATGATGTCATTCCATCTCGGCCTATAGAAGGTAGGCTGAGCATTATGATGTCATTTAATCTCAGCCCATAGAGGTAGACTGAGCATTATGATGTCATTCCCATCTCGGCCTATAGAAGGTAGGACTGAGCCTTATGATGTCATTCCATCCAGCCTATAGAAGGTAGACTGAGCATTATGATGTCATCCATCTCGGCCTATAGAATGTAGGCTGAGCATTATGATGTCATTCCATCTCAGCCTTATAGAAGGTAGGCTGAGCATTATGATGTAATTTCATCTCAGCCTATAGAAGACACTATGATCACTCTGAAAATGGTATTAGTATCAGATAAATTTCCATGTGATTAATGATGCATTTTGGCAATTCATGTGTTCTCTTCCCACTGGAACAATGTTTGGCCAACAAAACCAAGCTCTCTGGAAAGTCGGGTTAAAGCATATGTATGTATTGTCAGTGGGGCATTTAACACAGGTCTCTATAGTGTTTGATACAGGTGTCCAAGTGATTCTCCATATGTCTTCCAGATGCAGGATCCAAAAAATAACCCAAAGGTCGGGTAAAAAAAAAAAAGGAAAAGTGGTCAGAAAAAATCACGAAGAATACAACGGACTAACAAGAAAAACCACAAAACAGACAAATGTTACAAGTCTTTCATGTTTAGGTTCAAGCACACAGGATGGCACATTTCTAAGCATGTTAGATGTTTCCTTCCTTGAGGCTGACATGTAATACACCAACATTTCACAAAAAATATCTATGCAGGTGAAGTACTTACTATATATTTTCTTCCAAAACCTTGGACCAATTTCTATACTGGGGATTGTTCCCTCCTCTGATGCTCCCAGTTTTTGGCACCTTCAGCTGGACTTTAGGACTTGCTTCACCCACTTAGCGGACTCTGTGGACTCTGTGTAAGAACATACTGTGGTCTGACAAGGCCACCAGTTAGCCAAAGTAGGTCCCGGGAAGGAGGCACAAAGACCAGAAGTACTGGAGCAATTGGGTTCTGTGGCTGGTTGTTAAGAATATTTAGTTTTTGAAAAACCTGTCTCACTTGCCCCAAAACATTTTCCTGTATTCTAAGAAATCCTCTTTAAATGTCCGAAAACAGAGACCCACCATATCATTCACAAAACTGCGGTCCATTCCTCTGTCTAAATGGAGTGGCAGGTTAAGCATGGGCACTGTTGCTCCATTTATCTTTATAGCACTATCAGAAAGAGCCCAATTTAACACAATAAATAGTGAATGGAGCGGCCTAGGAATGCACGACCTACTGCACATTCAGATGGTGCGAAAGAGACCCATTTTTAGGTTGGTGGAGGTCCAAATCAGCAAGATACTATAAAAACTTGGGTTAACCACTTCAAGGTATAAATAGTTGACCATAAACTCATAAGTTGCTGTAGTGATGGCAGCGGTGGCCGCCAGTTATTTCTATTGTCTAGCCATAAGAAGGTTCACTTGGAGCTCAGTCTCAGAACATCCAACTCTAGTCATTATACAGATTATCAAGGAAACAACCATCACAGAATTAGACATTCAATCTTAAAATTGTATTTAAGTGTATAGACAATTAACCTTCCATTTAGCAATCTTCTGTAGACTGCAACGGGGCTGAGCTAGAAGACCCTGTCTCATGTTCCCCAACGTGGTAATTGCTGTAATTATATTCTCCGTATCAATTGACATGTCACTTCCTCTTCTCACTTCACGCTTTACAATGTCCATGTGATGTCCATGTGCAGTGTTTTCCTGCCACGAGGAATATTTAGACATGTTCTTAATCGCCCTCCCGTGGCACCAGTGACAGCCGTCAGGCGTTTCTACTGATCGCCGCAGAATAGTTAAGTGGTAATTCCTGTCTGTGGTTGACTGTGTATTTATCATCTCACTACATATCTCTGTGCTCTCTCTTGGACGCTGTCAACATGAATTCACGTCTAGGTATTTTCTCATTCCTTTCCATTTCTGTCTCTTTCAATGACTCACTTATAGATGGTTTGTTTTTCTTCACGATTTACCTGTGAAAAATTAAGTTTACATATTAAATAGTTAATGATATTAAAAAAGTTAAGATTCCGAACTCCATGAGCATTGCGTAACTTGAAGTGATGGGCCCAGTGGAAAATCTACTAGGCTTCTCACATGGGAAAGTGAACATCTTTTGGGCCCCCCTAATCCTCTTGGCCAAGTTGTGACCGCACGCTGTGCACCCCTCAAATTACACCTCTGCCATGAGAACGTTTTTGGAACGTGATGAAACGTATCTACATTTTTGTTATATCTTCCATTGTCTAGGACCTGCGCAATATTTACGTCTGTTTCTGCTCCTTTCGATTTTCCTTAATGCGCTCATTATCACTTGAATTCAGATGCCTGATTTATCATGTGCAATAATTCAAAAAGTCACAAATTTCATGCATAATATACGTATAATGCCAAGATAAACGTTATCACGTCTGAAAAAAATGACACCTCACATTGCTCCATAAGCCAAAGTAAGAAATAGTTATAAGCGTCAGAATATGACAAAGTGAAAAAAAAAAATTGTGCAAAAGGTTTTCGTTTTCTGAAACATTATTAAAACCTAATAAAACCTGTATGCATTTGGCATCCCTATAATCACCGCGATGCAAAGAATAAGGAAAGGTGTCATTTGTAGTGCATAGTGAAAGCCTTAAAACAGAACCCACAAGAAAATGGTGCAAAAGTTTTGTATATTCATTTTACACTACATAATATGGAAAATTAAATGCAGCCAAAAGGAATTAAATTTGTTACACAAAACACAAGCCCTTAAAGGAAATCTACCACTTGAAGTGGCAGGTATAAGAGGGAACTACCGAGTTTATTTTTGTTAGTGTTTTAAACCGCAGTATCGCGGTTTAAAACACTTTTTAAACTGTATGGCCGAAGCTGCTTCGGCGCAGGGAGGTACGCGCTCGGCGCACCATGCGGCGACCGTGCCGCGGCTCTCATTCACTTCTATGTACAGGCGTGCACGGTCGCGCGCATGGTGCGCCGAGCGCGTACCTCCCTGCGCCGAAGCAGCTTGGCCATACAGTTTAAAAAGTGTTTTAAACCGCGATACTGCGGTTTAAAACACTAACAAAAATAAGCTCCGGCACCAGCTCACCCTGAGCTGGTGCTGGTAGTTCCCTCTTATACCTGCCACTCAAGTGGTTAGGTGGGTGGCTTGGTGCGGGGGGGTCGGGGTGTGCCAGGGGGTGCGGGGGGGGGCCGCGCGGGGAGGGCGCGGGGGGGGGAGCCGGGGGGGGGGTGGGTAGGAAGGGGGGTTGTGTCGTGGTGTCATGGGGTGTCGGGGCGGGGGGTGGGGGGGGGGTGGGGGGTGCCGGGGGGGCCGCATGGCTCGGGGTCGGGGGGTATGGGGGGTCGGGAGGTCGGGCGGCGGTAGAGTCTGCGGTCTGCGGGGTTGGGGGGTGGGGTGGGGGGGGGGGGGGGGGTGCCGGAAGGGGGGGGCGGGGTAGGGCCGGGGCGGGTCGTGTGGGGTGCCGGCTCGGGCCGGAGGGGGAGGGGGTGGGGGGAGCGGGCTGGGGGGGCGCGGCGGGAGGGGTCGGCGTCGGGTGGGGCCGTGGACGGGGCGGTCGTGGGAAAGCGGGGGAGGGGGGGGGGGGGCGACGTGGGGTGGGGGGAGTGGGCGTGTGGCGTGGGGGAGGGGGATGCGGGCGGAGGGAGGCGGGGGTGGGGTGGTGGGTCAGGCTGGGGGCGGGGAGGGGGGGGGCGGTGGGCGCGGTGTGGGGGCCGGGGGGGGTCGGGGGTTCGGGTGGTGTGGGGGGGGGGGGGGTGGGGGGGGGGGGGGGGGGGTCCGGGCGGTTGTGTGTGGGGGGCGGTGGGGGTGGGGGGGGGCGGGGGAGCAGGGGGTGGGGGGGGGTTGGGGGGGAGGGGGTGGGTTGTGTGATGGGGTGGAGTTCGGGTGTTGTGGGTGGAGCGGCCGCGGCGGGGGGAGGGGCTTGTGGGGGTGACCGTCGCCTGGGGGCCTGGAACGGGTGAGGGGCCGGGTGGGTGGGGTTGGCGCGGGTCTGGCGCGGGGGGGGGGGGGTGGGGTGGTGTGTGGGCGCGAAGGGAGGGGGTCGGGGCGGGAGGAGGTGGAGGGTGGCGATTGGGTGGGGTGTGGGTGGGGCGGGAGGCGGGTGGTGGCGCGGGGGGGAGGGGGGGGGGGGGGGGGGGTGTGGGGCGGCGGGCATTGGTTGTCCAGAGCAGGGGGTGAGGGGGGGGTGGGGGTCGGTGGTTGGGGGTTGGTCGGCGGGGTGGGTGGGGGGGTGGACGGCGGGGGGGGGGGCGTGCGGGCGCGGTGTAGGGCTGGAGGCGGTGTGGGGGGGGGGGGGCGGTGGCGGGGGGGGGCGGGGCGGGGGAGGGTCGGTCGCCGGGGGGCGGCGAGGTAGGGGGTGCGGAGGGATGTGGGGGGCGGGGTGGGGCGGGGGGGGTCCGTGGGTGTCGTTCTGGGAGGGGCAGCGCGGGTTCGAGTGTGTGGGGGGGTGGGGGGGGGGCTGGAGTCGGGGGGGCTGGGGGGGGGGGTTGCCGGGGGTAGGGGGCACGGGGGAGCGGGGTCGGGGGGCGCGTGGGTGGTGTGGGGGGGGTAGGTGAGGGGGGGATAGGGGCGGAGGGGTGATGGGGGTTTGTGTTAGGCCGGGCGGGTGCGTGTCGGTTGCGCGGAGTGCGGGGTCGACGGCCCTGGGGGGGAGGGGTGCTAGGTGGCGCGTGGGGTGTGCGCGTGGGGGCGGGGGGGTGGGGGGGGGGGGGAGGCGCGGCGCCCGTGGGGGCGTGCGCGCGGTTTGGGGCGGGGCCGCGGGTGGGTCTCGCGTGGGTGGTGGGGGCGGGGGCCCAGGGCACGTCGGGCGGTGGGGTGAGGGGTGTGGGGGTCGGGGGGGGGGTTCGGGGGCGGGTGGTGGGGGGGTGGGAGTGGGCGGGGGGGGGGGTGGGGCTGGGGGGGGGTGGGTCTGCGCTCGTTGTGGGGGGGGGGGGGGGGGGCGGGCGGCGACTATGGGGAGAGGCGGGGGGGGGGGGGGGGGGGGGGGCAGTCAGGTGTGTGGGGTTGGGGGGGGCGAGGGGGACGGGAGGCGGGGGCCTGGTAGAGTCTGCGGGGCCTTGGGGGGAGGCCGGGGGGGTGGGTCGGGGAGTCGGCTGCGGGTGGAGGCGAGGTGGGGTGGGGGGGGCCGACGGTGGCCGCGGTGGGGGCTGTGGGGTGGGCGGGACGGGTGGGGGCGGGGCGCGCGGGCGGGGTCGGAGCGGGGGGCGGGGGGGGGGGGTAGGGGGAGGGGGGGGGCGTGGGTGCTGGGGGAGGGAGGGCTTTGGGGGGGACGGGCCAAGGGTGGGGGTCGCGTGGCTAGGCCGATAGGGGCCTCCCGGGCGGGGGAGGCGTGAGCGGCGGGGGGGTTCGAGCGGGGGGGGGGGGGGGGCCGTGGGGTACGGGGGGCCGGCACTTGGTCAGAGGGGGGGGCAGGGGACGGTGTGGGGGGGGGGGGGGCCGGCGGTGGCGGAGCGGGGGTGGGTGGTGGTGGGGGGGTGGGCGAGGGGAGTGGGGGGGGCTAGGGGAGCGGGAGGGGGGGGGTGCTCGGGGGCGGGGGGGGGTGCCGTGGGGGGGGAGGGGCCGGGGGGGGGGTGCGTGGGGGATGTGGGGGGGGGGTTTGGCCGGGGGGGGACGGGGTGGGAGGCTGGGGGTGGTACCTGGGGATTAGTGGGGTGCTAAGGGAGGGCCCTGGGGTGGGAGGTGGAGGGGGCAGTGGTCGGGGGCGCATCGGAGGGGGACGGCGGGCGGGTGGTGGCGGGGGGGGCGGGGAGAGCTGGGGGGGGGGGGGGCGGGGGGTGCGGTTGCTTGGGGCTGGGTCTTTGTGTTCGTTTGGGGGGGGGGCAGCGCGGCCGTGCGGGCGAGGTGTGGGATGGGGGTATCTGTGCGGTGGGAGGGGCAGGTTCGCACCGGACGGCGGGGGGGGGGGGGGGGGGGGGGGGGTGTGGGGGGTGGGGGGGGGCGGGGGCGTGGGGGAGGGGGCGCCGTCGTGGGCGGTGGTGGGGGGGGGGGGGGGGTGAGGGGGGGCGGGGTGCGTGGTTGGCGGGGGGGGGGGTGGTGTGGGCGCTGAGGGTTGTTGGTCGTCATGGACGCGGTCTTGGTGGGGGCGCGTGGCGTATGGAGCACGTATGCGTGGGGTTCGCGCGTGAGGCGGGGAGGGCGGGGGGAGGTTCGACTTGGCGCGCGGCCGGCGGGAGGGTGTTGGGCGGGGGCGCGGCGGGGCCGGGGGGCTGAGGCAGGGTGGGAGGGCGGGGTGGGGGGGGGGGTGGGGGGTGGGCGGCGGGGGGCAGGGGGTGTGGGGGTCGTGGGGGGGGCGAGGGCGATTAGGTGGCAGGGGGGCCTTGGTGGTTTGGGGGCCTACTAGGGGGGAGGGGCGGGATGCCGCGTGCGCGGCGGGGCGGGGGCCTGGGTGGTAGGGGGGGGGGCGGGCGGGGGGCGGGCGCTGGGGTCGGGCTGCTGGGGGAGGGGGCGGTGGGGGGGCTGCGGGCTGGAGGTGGGGTGCGGGGCGACGGGCGGGGGGGGTGGTGGGGGGTGGGGGGTGGCGGTGGCGGAGGGCGCAGGGGCGGGGCTGGGGCCAGCCGGGGGGGCTGGGGGGACGCCTGGTTGGGGGGGGGGGTTGGTGTGCAGCGCGGGGCGGGGGTGGGGCGATGGTGGGGGGGGCTGGGGGGGGGTCTGAGGGGCGGGGGGGGCTGGCGCGGAGGGCGGGCCTGCCGGTGGTGGGGGGGGGGGGGGCAGGGGGGGGGGGGGGGGGGCGGGGGGGTAGGATGGGAGGTGGGGGGGGGACGTGGGCGGCAGGGGGTGGGGGGGGGAGGGGGGGCTGGGGTAGGGGGAGTGGGCCCGCGTGGGGAGGGCCGGGGGTGCGGGCTGTGGTCCGGGGGGGGGGGGCGTGAGGGGGGGGGTGGGGGTGGGGGGGGTGGGTGCGGCCGGGCACGGGGGGGGCGGGCGCTGGAAGGGAGGGGTGGGGGGATGTGGTCCGGGGGCGGGGGGGCCGGCGGCCGGTGGGAGGAGTAGGGTGGGGTGGGCGGGAGGGGGAGGCGCGCCGGCGAGTGGGCGGTGGGGTGTTGGGGAGCGGGGGGGGGGGGGGGGGGGGGGGGGGGGGTTGGGCGGGGGGTGGGGTTTAGGTGGGGGGGGTGGGCTGGGAGACAGGCTAGGGGCTCAGGGGGTGGGTAGCGAGCTGGGGGGGAGGGCTGAGTGCGAGTGTGGTCGGGGGGTTGGGAGGGGAGGATGTGACGAGGGAGAAGGAGGGGGGGTGGGGGGCGGCTGGCGGGGAGGGGTGCGGGGGCCTAGGGGGGGGGGGGGGGGGGTGGGGGTGGGGGGGTGGGGGGTGGGGGAGCGGGTGCCGGGGGGGGTGGTATGGGGGGCGGCGTGCGGGGGTGCTTGCCGGGGAGCGGGGGCAGGGGCCGGATGCGGGGGGGCGGGCCCGGGGAGTGGTGCGTGGGGGGGGGGGGGGGAGGGCGGCGGTGAGAGTGAGGGGGGTGGGGTCCGGGGCAACTGAAGAGGGCGGGGGGGAGGTGGGAGGAGCAAAGGGGGGGAGGGGGCGAGGGGGCGGGGGGGTGGGGGCGGGGGCGGGGGGGCGGGGGGCGCCGCGTCGAGACGCGAGTGGGCGCGGGGGGGGGGGGGGTGTAAGGGGGGAGATGGGGTGGCGGGGGGGGAGGGCGGGGGGGGGTGGGGTGGGGGTCCGCGGGTCCGGGCGGGGTGGGCTAGGGGGTGCGGGGGGGTCGCCGTGGGAGGAGACGGTGGGAGGCGGGGCGGACGCGGAGTCGGTGCGGGAGGGAGCAGGACGCCGGTCGGGGGGGGTGGGGGGGTCTGAGGGCGTTAGGTTGGGCGAGGGGGGGGGGGGGGTTGTCGGTAGGGGAGTGAGGTGGGGGGCGGGCCGGGGGTGGTCGGGGTTCAGGGGCTAGCGGGGGGTAGAGGGGCGGGAGGGGGTTGCACGGGCGGGGGGGGAGGCGCGGTGGGTGGCGCGGGGGGGCCGTGGGGGCGGAGGGGACTTGTGGGAGGGGTGGGTCGGTGCGGGGGGCGGAGGGGTGGAGTGGGTTTTGGCGGGGCAGGGGGGGGTTCGGGGGTTGCCATCCGGGCGGGGGGGGGCGGGGGCGTGGGGGGGGGGGTGGGGAGGGTGGGGTGGGGGATGCGGCTGGCCATCGGTGCACGAGGGTGGGTAGGGCGTACGTTTGGGGCACCCGGTGCAGGTTGTGGGGGGGTGGGTCAGTGGGGGAACGATGGGGGGCCGTCGGGGGCGGCGCAGGTGGGCGATGCAGGGCCGGCGCGGGGGGGGGGTTCGGGCAGTGGGAGGGGGTTGTCAGGGGGATGGGGGGGCGGAGGGGGGATGGGTGGGGGGGGGGCGGGGCGGTGGCGGGGGGCGCGGGGGGGGGGGGGGGCGGGCGGGGTCGAGGAGGAGGGGGGGCCTCGGTGGGGGGTCGGGGGGGCGTGGGGAAGGCGGTGGTGGTGGGGCTGTGGAAAAAGAGTAAAGAGGGGGAGAGGGGGCGGACCTCCGGAGCGGGGGGCGCTGGGGGCTGAGTTATCAAGTGCGGTACGGGGGGGGGGCATGGGTGTGGGGGGGAGGGCGGGGGGAGTGGGGGGGGGCGATTGTGGTGTGGTTCTTGTGGGGGGGGGGTCTGCTGCGGGGTTTGGGGTGGGGTGTGGGGGGGAGGGGGCGGTGGGGGGTAGGGGGAGCTGTGCCGTGGCGGGTGGGGGGGGCTTGGGTGAGGGAGGGGGGGGGCTGGGGGGTGCGGGGGGTGGGGGTTGAGTTGAGGTCGGATGGTGGGGGTGGGGGGTGTTGGGAGGGGAGTGTGGGGTTGGGGGGGGGCAGTGGGCGGGGGGGGGGGGGGGGATGGTGGGTGGGGGGGTGCGGAGGCGGGGGAGGTGGGGGCTGGGGCGCGGTGGCGTGGGGTGGGTGCGCTGGGGTGATGTTCGGTGGGTGGTGGGGGGTGGGGGGGGTGGGGCGTGGGGGTGACTGGGTGGGGGGGGGGGGGGGGCGGGGGGCGGGGGGGGGGGGGCGCGGTGGGGGGGGGGGGGACGGGGGCGGGCGCGGCGTCGGGCGTGGCTTGGTGGGGGGGGCGGGGGGTGGGGGCTGGGGGGGGGGGGGGGGATGGGGGGGAGGCGGGGGGGTGGGCGGGGGGGGCTGGGGGGGTGGGAGGTGTGGGTGGGGGGGGGGGGGCGGTGGGTGGCGGGTGGTGTGTGGGGTTGGGGGGGGGGGGGGGGTGGGGGCGGGCGCTGGGGGGGGGGGGGTAGGGAGGGGGGGGAGGTGGTGTGTGGGGGGGGGGGGCTGGGGTAGGGGGGTTGGCGCGGGGGGGGGGGGGTGTTGGTGGGGGGGGGTGGGGGGGGGGTGGGGGGGGGGTGGGGGGGGGGGGGGGGGGGTTGGGGGGGGGGTGTGGGGGGGTGGTGTGGGGGTGTGGTGGGGGGGGTGGGGGTAGGGTGGGGGGGGGGTGGGGGTGGGGGGGTTGGGGGTGTGGGGGGGGGGTGGGGGGGGGGGGTGGGGGGGGGGGGGGGGGTGGGGGGTGGGGGGGGGGGCTGGGGGGGGGTGGGGGGGGGGTGGTTTAGATATAGCGGGTGGGTGGGGTGGGGGGGGTGGGGTGGGGGGGGGTGGGGGGGGTGGGGGGGGGGTGGGGGGGTGGGGGGGGGTCCCTCTTATACCTGCCACTTCAAGTGGTAGGTTTCCTTTAAAAAAAATCTGCACACTGAAAGACCTGGCTTGATACTAAAGGCTGTTATAGATGCGGACATGCACTGTGCAAATCCTGTTCGTACTGTGAAGTTGGGGACTCTTTCTTTTCTTATGTTACGGACACGAGGTATAACATTAAAAGATACTTAAATTGTTACACCGATAATTCTATCTATATGATCAAATGTGTAGAATGTAAGAAACAAAATAGGCGACACTTATCTGACATCACTAACGAGACAGTGAACGTTTCGGCAGCTCTAGGCACTTTAGAGAGGCACACAATAGATCAGTCCGACATTTCAAATGGATGGGGATCGAGAAAGTTTTCTGGAGGGGACATTAAGAGGAAGCTCCTCAACCGCGAAACATTTGGGATTTTTGTTATGGGGAGTAGGGTTCCTTCAGGTCTTAATAAGAGACAGGATTTAATCCTTACATATTAAGTGGCATACAGTTAGGAGACCCTCTTTTCCCGTCTTTCTCGTCTCCCCTGTTTTTTCTGCCTTTTCTGGTTTCTTTCTCTTTCAGGTCTTCGCGTTTAATTTTCTTTCTTTTTGCGGTAGATGATTATATTACATGAGGTGGATCCACTGATGAGTTTATAGATGCTTGTCGTTTTACCTCTGTAATAGAGGAACAATGTGCATCGCTAGAATATATGCATTGACTTTGTCTGTATAAAACTTTTCCCACACTATTGGACATTTGTGTGACATTCGTGTGAATAGGAATGATTGTACACATTTTAAATGTGAAATATGTATTTTATTGTTTTGGTATATTACCTATGCTTACCAGTATTCTGGACGCTGAGCTCCGGTCACGTGATTACCTTGCATCACCTGGTGTCAGGTGACTACCAGACATCAGGTGATTGTTTGTGGGAGGGGCTTTCACTCCGCCTGCTGAAATGAATGTAAGGTAAGACGCTATATTGCACATGTAGGTTATGAGTAAGACGCCCAGTGATGAAACGCGTTAACCGTTTGTATTTCCCTTATACTGTTATGGAGATGCATATATAAAGGAACGTTTTTTGGCAACCACTCTCTGGAATTTGCTCCGTTGAAGTGCTGGTTCGGACTGTGTTTTTGTGACTATACCCAGGACGGCTGAGGTCGTTTTCTGTGCACCAGGAGTTATCTGGATATTGTTGTGCCTGGAGGGTATCCCGCAGTAGGGTGAGCAAGCTTCTTTTTCTATCTGTACTTGTTGCGGACAGATTATCAGTTTAATAAACTGAAGAAAAATAAAATAGTTATGGATTTTTAAAGGGAACCTAATGAGGGAGATCTGCTTGTAGGTTTCTCCCTGACTCATATACAGCCCCTGTCTAATCTATACATTCAGCAGATGCTGCGAAAAATCTTATTGGCGGATGCTACAGGGACGTGGAGTAGTCTCAACAGGGAGCAGGAGCCAAGACTATTTCACATTCAGTAGCTTCAACTGATCCCACCTACCGGCACCTCCTCTGGCCGCTCCTGCTCCCTTCCATGATGTCTTTCTCCAGCTGGAGTTTCAGTTTCTGGACAAGATCGCTTGAGGGAGCAGGAGCGCACTGAGGAGGTGCTGGTAGGTGGGTTCAGCTGAGGCTACTAATCAGGGTCGGCTCCAGGTTTTCATAGGCCCCTGGGTGACAGAACCTCAGTAGGCCCCTTTGCAATGAACTCATGTGGCAGCATTAAGAATTCAGAAACTAAAACAGTCTCCTGTCCCATAAAATATGCCCTAGTTTACCTAAAAAAAACCCCTCACCCCCATGTATTCCTTATGTACAGCCTTATGTGCCCCCTGCGCAGTCCTGGGCCCCGGCACTTACCCGGCTATGCCCAGTGCTAGAGCCAGCCCTGCTACTAACCATGGAGTAGCCTTGGCTCCTGCTACCCATAGAGACTACTCCACGCCCCAGTAGCATCTGTAAATAAAAATTTTCTCAGCATCTGCTGAATGTATAGACTAGACAGGGACTGTGTAGGGGCAGGTAGATGCTATAAACCTACGAGCAGATCTATCATTAGGTAGATCCCTGATAGTAAGTTTCCTTTAAAAAGCCATAACTATTTTATTTTTTAGTGTACAGAGTTTTATAAGGGCTTGTTTTTTGGTTTAACAAATTTTACTTCCTGTTGGCCGTATTTCATTTTTCATGTCATGTAGTATATAGTGAAAAATAAAAATTTAGTGAACGTAACAAAACAACATTGTTGCACCATTTTCTCAGTATCTGATAAACCTACTACCTCATCAGGTAGATCTCTGATGGTAGGTTTCCTTTAAAGAAGGGGAGCAAAAAATGGAAATGCAAAAACAGGCAAAAACGGGCATGGGCTGGAAGGGGTTAAAGGAGCCTGTGATCAATGATCAGAAGGTGTCAGATGGATTATTAGTGCCAGTGTTCGGCTGTGATAACACATCTAAGTAAGACCCAATGTCCCGCTATCTTCTTTTTTTAACTTACTCGTTTACCTTCATCAACCGTCACCATAAAGCCCCGTTATGGCGGTTGTTAAGGGGTTATTGTTATTTTCACCATTAAACTTTATATTAACATTTCTACTAAAAAAATATTTTTTTTTCCATTTTTAAATAAAATCATTTAATTTCCTTAAGAAATATGAAAGAAACTCTTCATAAGAATATGGACAAGTCATCTTCCGTTGGCTTCCACCGTACAACATAAATTACATGGCCCAATTACAAAATAAAAGTCCTTCTGGACGATATAATCCAGTTGGAAATTTCCTTTTTAGATTAAGTTTTACCTATTTTGAGCTTGGCTGATAGTTTCGTTCTGACGTGTAGAATTTTATTGCCCGGCTCTAGGCTGCCGGTGAGTCCGGTGGATATCACAGTCTCAGGTCCCCTCTATCTTCATCTTTCCATGCGCCAGGCTTCTTGCCCTGAATACTTACACAGTTCATTAAGAGTTTCCACACTCCTTGCCAAAACAGGCCTAAGTTATTAAGTCTTGACTCCACTTTCTAGAAGCGGCGAAGTGGATACATTACAAGAATTTTTTATTTTTTTTTTATGACCCATCCCGCTCACATTTAAAGGGAATTTAGAACTAATGATTTGATTTAAAACAGAAATGAAGAGTTTTTGTTCCAGATAGACCACAAATAAACATTTTTACCTTTTTGGTCGGGGGTTTTGTACTAGCGAGACTGTAAACCGAATGTATTGTTCTTGGCAGCGAGTCCTAAGTAGAACTGTTGGCTGTAAGACTTATAGAACATGTATTAAAATCTAAATTGCAAAAAACCACATGGGCTTACTTTGCATTTAATGGAGGCTTCTCAGTACAACTCAGAACTTCAGAGGATTTTTTTTTATCAAAGTCTCTGCATTTTTAATAAGGCAGAGGAAAAGCTACTTGGACCTGCTGAGTATGTCTCCATCAGACTGATTCATTTACATGGCCGCAGGGTCCAGGATTCCTGTTTTGGACTGAAAACAGGGGGAATTACAATTACTGCAAAAATGTATTATTTTTTTTTTACATCAGCACCAGGTTGGTACAAGAGATATAAAAAAAATTCCATAATTAATAAAAAAATTAAGTTAACCCTTTGAAGACCAGGTTTTTTTTTACCAGGTTTTTGCTTTTCTTTTTTTCATTCTCCTCCTTACGCAACACACATTTACTTCCCATCCCTTACTTACCCGACCTTGCGCGATCCCCGAGGTGCATTGTCCGACGATCCTGCACAGCTGCTGCGGTTCAGAAAGATCCTGCATGTGTGGCTTCCCCGCTCAGGTCCGTTGGAGTTCACCTTCTTCTTCCCGGTGCATATAAGTGCTTGGTTTGCAACATTTTTAAATCTTAAATCCAAATCCAACGGATCGTCCTATGACCCGCCCCCGATTTGTGTCGCATGAAAGCTGGCTCAATTGTGACACAATCCGATCGCGTGCTACGAAATCCCCGGCCCAATCCCCGGAATCATCGGAAAACCCAATGGAAATGCGGCCACTGGACCTTATTAAATATGCCCCGATAACTTTTTGAATTTTCTGTTTACAGAGTGATTTTTTAATCAGGGTAAACTGTACTTTCCCCCATTATGCCGCCTCCACTCCTAGTGGACGGTGGCTCAATGGGCAAGTGTGGGGTGTTCCTGCCTATTGCCTGCACCCTTTAGACCTGGTGTAGAAGTGGTCGTCGGCATAGTGCATCACAGCTGCATTTCGGAATTTTGTCAGGAGTCTAACTCTATGATATATGTGCCCCTTTGTGCCATGTTCTAGGAAGCTCGAAAAAAAATTCCAAATGTCATAAATTTTTCCAAAATTGTGCCCTTTTCAGAAGGTTTTGTTTTCATGGCTGTCACTGCTGGGTCCAGATGACACTTTTCCTTTATTCTTTGAGTCAGGGCAATTGAGGAGTTACCAAATTTATATAGCTTAGTATTAGTAGCGTCAAAAAAATTCTAAACCTTCTCATAAAAAAGTATTGAGTTGCCATATTCTCACACCGTAATTAAGCTCTTTTTCAAAAGTTTTGAAAAACAGCTGATAGTGTTAGGTATTGGCCCTGGAGATCTGTGTGATCATACTTTTGCTCTTTTGAGGTGTTCCACAACCCCTCCCCTCTTTTGAGAGAACTAAGAGCACAGCAGTTTAGTGATACAGCCCCAGTACTCTTGCAGAGATTTTGGAATATAAATTGATTCTTCATAGTACTAATGTTATTAAGCTGCTCTCCACATATCAATGACTCCAGTTTTACATGCTCAAAACTGCTGACAGATTCCTTTTAAATAAACAATCTAGGAAAAATCCATCTACAATCCTACCGATGAGGGGTAGGCAATTACCTACGGCGCCATCCTTGTTCCCCTATCCTTGGGTAATCTACATGAATTTAATGCTAAATTACTTTGAGAGAGAACACAAGGCACAATGAAATCTGTGGGCAGATTGAATTGGACTCCACTTCAGGGCAGGTACAGGAAGACGTTAGTCTCTGCCCACTCTGTCAAACACTTTCAGAACATAAAATGCCATAATTTTGGAAAGAAAAAGGCGAGCAGCACAATATGGGCATCGTTCTGTTGGTTTTTGAAGGAGGAATCACTTTTGAGAATTTGCTAAAATCATTATAACTTTAAGGCGTGTATACCAGAGAATTCGTGTGACTCATTGACAATATATGTTGTCTAAAAAAATCCTATATGGTACTTATTTTCTGCTATGATTTGGTATAATGCTGAATAAGCTGTCTACCATAGTAACACACAAAGAAGCCTTCTGGTAATGTGAACTCAAGAGAATGCAAGAATAATTTGTACTTCACCGTTCCAGCCGTCACATGGTTTTGCAAAGTGTTGGCAGGATTTGCCAATATGCCTATGGCAACGCTATTGTAACAAGTATCAATTGTAGCAGCAGAATTGCATCTGTCCAACAGCTGACCTTTACATGTAGGCAGTGGATGAGAACTGAAGGGGGAAGCTCAGGAATGAATAGGCATTTTGCAGGCAGCTGACTAATATTCAGTGTAAAGGTGCCCATGCATATTAGTCTAGTTCATTATTTAAGCCTAAATAAAGCAAAATTTAACAAAGAACCATTGTTTTAGACAGCCGATAATAGACTGTCATTGTCTATTTCAACAAATGTTCCCAAAAGAATCATCCTCTCTTCATCCATCTACAAGTATGACTATATTATACAAATGTATTAGACAACATTGATTAAATGGGTATTCCAGGAATAAGCAGAATTCATATTCAAATGCACCATTAAAATATAAACTAATCTGTAATTAATTTTAATTCTCCATTACAACGAATTACATATTAGTTTATATTTAAATATCCCATTTGCATATAAATTAAGCTTATGCCTAGAATACCCCTTTAACAAAATGAACTTGAGGTTCTTATTTACTTTTTGAACAAATTGCATAAACCACTAACCACTATATAGTGACCTTGTTTCAGTGGGTCCTTATGCTAATGGGTGCAGCCTCCCATGGAATTCACCTTTGCTTAAGCACCGCACCAGCAGCAACCAAGACAAAACTTCCCCCAACACCCATACTGGCAGGCTAAGCCCCCAACACCCATACTGGCAGGCTAAGCCCCCAACACCCATACTGGCAGGCTAAGCCCCCAACACCCATACTGGGAGGCTAAGCCCCCAACACCCATACTGGCAGGCTAAGCCCCCAACACCCATACTGGCAGGCTAAGCCCCCAACACCCATATTGGCAGGCTAAGCCCCCAACACCCATACTGGGAGGCTTAGCCCCCAACACCCATACTGGCAGGCTTAGCCCCCAACACCCATACTGGCAGGCTAAGCCCCCAACACCCATACTGGTAGGCTAAGCCCCCAACACCCATGCTGGTAGGCTAAGCCCCCAACACCCATACTGGCAGGCTAAGCCCCCAACACCCATACTGGCAGGCTAAGCCCTGAACACCCATACTGGCAGGCTAAGCCCCCAACACCCATAATGGCAGGTTAAGCCCCCAACACCCATACTGGCAGGCTAAGCCCTGAACACCCATACTGGCAGGCTTAGCCCCCAACACCAATAATGGCAGGCTAAGCCCTGAACACCCATAATGGCAGGCTAAGCCCTGAACACCCATAATGGCAGGCTAAGCCCCCAACACCTGTACTGACAGGCTAAGCCCCTGTGTCCCCACCAGCACCACACTATAGAAACAGGGAATGCCATGTAGTACTGCACCATGTGAACAGGTTTTGAATGCTCACTATTCCATGGGTCTCAGAAACTGGCTGTGACCAAGTAGGCAGCCACTGTATATATATGCAGCGTGCTGGTTTATTCACCTTTCATCTATACAAAGATTAAAGATCATGTGACTTAGAGGACATCTATAGAAGACTGGTTATTTTGGATTATACCACTGGAAACTGGTTCATAGATGGAAGTGTGATTGATCTCAAGGTTATCTTCTGCTCGACCTTTAGGTTCTTCTTCTAGTAGCGACTAATAGGTCAGTCTTCATCCACTGAAGGATTCCCCTAGATGTGTGGCCCACCCAATCCTTATACATTTCAAGCACAACAGCTAAGTTCTATTAGCCACCACCATCTAGACATTTTTCAAAATTTAGACAAACCCTCGAAGGTTTGAGAAAGTCTACAGTCCAAATAGCTTAAATAATAAAAAAAAAGTCTAGTACTCCCTTGGAAAATGCCATGTTGGACCAATATGATGATTCATATATTTTTGATAAAAAAAAGAAATAGGAAGAAACTATTTGGCGTAAGGTATGCAAGCCACAAAGAAGAAAATGTGCTATGTATTTAGAGAATTAGCTGCGGGGCTCGAAAGCCACAAAAAGTTTGTGAGCTTTCAACACAAGCCTGAACCAATATACGGGGGGGATGTTTATTGTAAAATATGTAGTTAAATAAAGCTGTGTTTAAGATAATCTGTAGGCTTGTTACCTCCAGAATAACGTGCGGTTGCTTTTATTGGGTTCACTGAGACTTGAGCGAACAGAAACCAAGTCCATGGTCCAGGAAAAGGATTTGCTATTACTGGTAATAAGAGTTTGCGTAGGACACGGTAAATGATGGTGACGCTTAAATTCTGCATTTTATTATCATATAAATGGGAAGACCTGAAGAAAAATAAGAAGAAAAATAAAAGCAAAAAATATGGGATGGGTTATACATTTCTAAAACACTTAATAAATTAGATGCATTTTAGATATTTTGATAGTTTTAACCAATATGTAAGCAATGGGGTGGATACCACTATATTCACATCTATGGTACCAAGTAGATAAAGCCCTGGTAACACCTAAGAAGAAAATTTAGCAAAAGCCATGCATGTGGTCCCCAATCCTTTCTCCAAATTGCTCGAAGTGTGGTCAGACACCTCGCAATCTCTAACCTGTGGACAGTAACATAATGTAATATGGTGTCTTGGGTAGCTGCCTGGGACCCAGGTCTCCGGGGGGGACCATGTTCACCATACCCACTAAATTTGATATTGCCTGTTACAAATAATAGAGAGAGACCACCAGCTCTGCAATCCTCATACACAGTTTAAGACTGGCGTTTCTTGGACCTACCAGATAAAATGGAACTCCTTGTTGCCTTCAAATTTGGTTACCTATTGAATGACCGATAAAGCCTAATACAGGCAGTCTCCGGGTTACGTAAAAGATAGGTCTGTAGGTTTGTTCTTAAGTTAAATTTGTATGTAAGTCGGAACTGTATATTTTATTATTGTAACCCTCAGCCAAATTTTTTTTGGTCTCTGTGACAATTGGATTTTAAAAATGTTGGGTTGTCATAAGAACCGGGATTATCAATAAAGCTTCATTACAGACGCCTGTGATAACTGTTATAACTGATTATTGTAGCCTAAGGATAAAGTACAGTAAATTACCAAAATCCAGAGGTTCGTTTGTAACTAGGGGTCGTCTGTAAGCTAATAAAAGGACCCCCTCTAGTTTCCAAACACATTTGTGGGTGCCTACAATTCTCATACATCAGGGGATCTAAGGGAGTCTTATCTATCACTATCTGTGGTTAGTGTCTGGATGTTCTGTTGGAACTGTGCCTGGATGCCGTGACTCTCCCGCAAGACACTACACACATGGGGAAGACTGCCAAGAAATGACAATAAGATTAAAACATGTAGATGCATGAAAAATAAAAAATAATAAAACTAAATAATAATAATAAAAAACTAATTAAATTGCAATAAAAAATACAATTACCATAGATGCAGGAGAAATTATGATTAAAATTTTAAAGCTTTTCAAAAAAAAAATTGGAGCGGTTCTCCTGCCGAATTATAGCCTTTGTTAGATAAAAGGGAGGCTAATGCTGAGTCTTGATTCTTGGCTAATTAAAGAGTACAAGTGTCTGTTTGCCCTGTGTTCATTACGGATCATGTTCTTCTGGTTTAAGGTAAAAAGGTGCAATCAATTAAGGAGATGATAATTTCCACAAGAGATATAAAGGGAGACAATCAGCATGGAAAGAGACTTGCACATCACTGTCACTAAACATGATAATTACAAGTAATTACGTGAAAATGCTCGGAGCCTTTGAAGTCCAGGACTCCCACCGTTTATAGCATTTTAACATTGTTACATGCCAAGGCTGTAAAATACAACAGTCTCGGGATAAATACTCCAAGCCATTTCATTTAGAGATGTGAGGCTCCACAAAGTCGGCTGTGTTTTGCAACGGATGGTGGATGCTAATTATTACAAGGCTGAATTATTGGGTGGTGTCCCCTTTTAAAGTTCACGTAGCTTTTAAAAATAAAAAGTTTACGGAAAGAAGAGCGCTTCTATTATATGGCGTCACGTGACTTTACGAAATCAGCCCTCTATTTACAGGATTGTTACTGATTGTTGTAGAGGTGTAAAAAAGGAAGGCGCTAGTAAAGTGAAACCAAAGGTCACCTGATTAAAGAAGATCTTATGGATCTGTGGTTTAAGGACCCACATCAACGTTTTGGAAGTTTTTATATGGAAAAAAATAAACTTTGATACCTACCTGGATGTGAGTCCGATGAGGCATGTCAGACTCAGATCAGGAGATCCCGCTCTCAACTTGGGATAAGGGAAATGAAGCCAGGACAGTATTCCGACTTCCCTGTGCAAGCGGTGAGGGACGCCTCTGCCATAAGGTGGGGTGAAGCATATTGTGGACCCTTTTTGGTGGCAGATTGCTAAAAGAAAAATCAATTGACAGACATAGAGGTGCAGCACAGAGCACCTGTGTGCACCGCTCTGCAGGACAGGACACAGGCCGGCATGCGTGTCACTACAGACAGCGTGGCTGCCAGTGGGAGAAGAGGACGTGGAGCTGCGGGGGAGCGTCGGGGCTGGAGGTAAGTACTATGTTTATTATTTTTTGTGGGAGTCATGGCTGTATATATTACTGGGGGGAGGCTGTGTATACTGGGAACTGAGGCTGTACATATTACTGGGGGCTTAGGCCAGGGGATTGGGCCTACCCGGGCAAGTGCCGGGCCTGGGGGGGGGGGGGGAGACGACTCACATAAAGCTGTACATAAGGAATCCATGGCGGTGAGGGGGGCTGTACCTAATGAATCCATAGGAGGTGAGGGGGGGGTGTGTAAATAAAATAACCAGGGAGAGCTGTTTGGAATGATAAACTAGGGAATATTTTAGGGAACAGGAGACTGTTTTAGTTTCTGAATTTAATTTAATCTAAAAAAAATGTGATGTGAATTGATAAAAAAAACTGTAGTCACATCATTTTCTTGTAGGCTTTGTTTTTGCATCTTTTACTGAGAGGTCCAGATGACATATCTCTTTAATTTCTTTACAGGGGTTGCACAGAGGTTGAAAACATGGCTGCTTTTTTCCTGAAATCCCTGACCATGGTTTGTATTGCAGCTGTATAGAGATAAATGTAGCTGAATTGTATTATCTGTACAAACCATGGTCAGGTGTGGTCCTGTTTTTGGAAGAAAGCAGCCATGTTTTTCGACTTCCAAACCACCTTTCAAGTCAGTACGATCACATAAGATAGTAAATGTATATAGTTTTGTTGTGTATGGACCACAACATTTTAGTTTTTTTCCATTTCAATCCCCCCCCCATCTTTAAAAATTCATAATTATTTATTTTTCGGTTTACAGGTGGCAGTAGGAAAAATTCATAGCTTGCACAGTGCACTCCAAATGACACCTCTACCTTATTCCTTGGGTTGGTACAATCACCATGATACCAAATTTATACAGGTTTTTGTATAAAAATTATTTCTTCATTTTGCCCTGTTCTGACGCTAATAACTTTTCCATACTTTGGCATACAGACCTTTATAAGGTGTCATTTTTTTGTGTGACATGATGACATTTACATTGATACTATTTTGGGGACTGTACGACCTTTTGGTCACTTTTTATAACAATTTTTGCTGATTTGGACGCTATTTTCAGTTTCACTTTCACAGCCGGGAGTTACCGTTTTTATATGTTGGTAGATCAGACATTTTGGGATGCGACGATACATGTTTGTGATATTATTTTTTTATTTTTATATCAGTTTTAGGGAAAGGGGGGGATTTGAAAATTTTTCTTTTTTTAATAATCTTTTTTAACTTTTTTTAAACTACTTTTTAGACCCCCAAGAGTACTTTAACCTTACATGTACATCCTAATGCATTAAGGGGTTAAAACAATTACTATTTTGCATTGCCCATAACTGTGTGTAAACGTCATTTGCATTGTCATTTGTCATTGCATTGATACTATTTTGAGTACTTTATAGCCTTTTATTTTCTTTTTATTAACATTTTTATTTGAGGTGAAAAAGCGTCAATTTAGATGCTTCTTATAACAATGGCATAATTATTTTTGTTTGCATTTTAAATTTTGGAATGTGGGGATACCTAACATGTTTCTGATTCCATTTATTTGTTTATTTATATATGCATGCTAAAAATAGAAGTTTTTTTTTAATTGTTATTTTAAAAAAAATTATTTATAGTTTTAAAAAGTATTTTAATTACTACTTTTTCTGGGCCCCTAGGGTATTTTAACCCTAGGGGATCTGATCACCCATGCTATATACAGCAATACAACTGCACTACAGTAATTTGTGAATAAACTGTTCTTTTATTACAGACTGCCGGCAGGTTTCTTCCAGGATTGTAGTTTTAGTTGCCATGTCCTTATACTGCTCCCATCTTGGATAACAAAATGTGCCGTCCTAATTTTGTCAAGGAGATGATGGTCAAAAGACACCTTTACATTAACAAAGGAGCCTCTTTTTTGGTGAGATTCCTATAGGATATGCCAAAAGCTCATAATATTGGCATCCATATGGGCATGGTCTGCCTACAATACCTGGACCATATGTATCATTTGCCCAATACTGATCTCCACAAAGGCAGATGGGATGGTTAGTGGGTATATAACTCTGGTAACTTATTGCTTGGACATTTAAGTCATTCAACCTGCCCAACACTATTGTTAGACCACACGACCACCACTGTGGATGATGTAGTACTGATCATTAACTGTAAATTAATCTATTGGGGCTTATTTACAAAGGGTCGTGGATCGCACTTTCGTCGGACTGTTCACGGTTTTCGGGATTTGTGCAGCTCTGGCAGGTATTTAACAGGGGTTTGCACTGGGATTGTGTCGCACGTGATCAGATTGTGGCGCAGCTGCGCTGGGTTCCATGCGGCAGAAATGGGGGGGCGGGCCGTCGGACTATCCGACTGATTCGGACTGAGCGCGGGATTTAAGATTCAAATTGCAAAACAATGCACTTACATGCACCAGGAAGACGAAGGTGAACTCCGGCGGACCTGAACGGGGAAACGACACATGCAGGATATCGGACGCACGATCTTAGTGAAACGTGGCAGATGTGAATTATTGTCGGACAAGTAAAGTGTCGGGTAAGTAAATGTGTAAGTAAATGTGCCCTTATGTGTTAGTGGGAACAAAGGTAACACAAGGGCCACGTGAATTATTCTGGTACCTGGCACCTGCTCCCTCTATAGAGTAGGACAAGACGCGCCATGTTTGGTGCATGGTCTACATGTGGCGAGGGTCGGTACTGCCCTTGCAAGGGCCGGAGCTACTATACTATTTGGGATACTGCCCCCCCAGTCTATCTGTAGACAAAGGCTAAGTGTCACATCACCCCATATGGGCATCAGACGCATTAATTTGTTGGAACAGTCGGGGGTCAAATCGAATTTAGCAATTTGCTGGCATCTCCTATACTACAGACTGTGTGGCTCCAGATCTAATAGGAATAATCCAATATAACCTGATTGGATTATTAGCAGATAAGCAACACAGGAAGAATGTGTCTGCCATCAGCCTGTCATATTCTGATTGTATTTACAGCCCCCTATAGACCGGCATGTGTGGTCTGCATAGATTGGAGCTATCAGATCCTACTTGTTTTGGCACATGTATATATGGGTTTCTAGATTAAGTATTTATTTCATTTTTCAATTAATTTAGCAAATCGGTTTGGAAATAATCAATCTTGAACTAATCTTCCGACGTTTCCAAGAATTTTATAGAGTCTTCCTATATGTATTGAGGCAGAAAGCTCATGTCTATCGTCTATCTATTATCTTTAGGTTAGGTCATAGAAGTGTGATGACTGGGGGTCTAACCACTGCTGGGTCACTATGGGATGGATGTAGTTAACAGAGAATTATCAATGTTGTCCTACATACATGCATACAGCTTAATTCACAAAGCTCATTTAATGATCAGTGAGAATCCCGGTGGTTAGACCCCCAGCAATCTGACATCATATTTTTCTAATTTATCATATTTTATTTTTTATATCAAATTATTTTGTGTGTTAAAAAAATAGTTTGTGTGTACTATAATATAAGCTGTCAGGAGGGGAAGGAGACTGATTCTGTCAAGAAGCCACCAGCAGCTGCCAGAGGGGAAGAAGACCCATTGGGGCCAAAACTCACCAGCATCAAGAGATGAAGGAGACAAATTCTGAGCAGAATCTAAAAGATTTTTACTAGAGTGGGGAGGAGACTGATTCCACCCAGAACCCACTAGCAGCTGCCAGAGGGAGAAGGAGGCTAATTTTGCCCAGAGACTACAAGCACCAAATGGGATAAATGAAACCAAAATCAATATGAAAAAAGTATTTAAGTCTAAAAAAGACTAGAAATCAATCTAAATTATTAACAGCCTTTCAGGACTTTTTCTACAAATAGTAATTCATTGGGTTTTCCTTTTAAGTAAAATAAAATCTTTATAAAGGCATAATCCAAAATAAAAATTTCAAAGAAACATTTTAATAAATTACACAGACACTTCTATCAGGTCTAATCTCATTATTGACTAATTGCCCATGGCTAATGGTCTTGGAAATCTAGCCAGGTTGAGGTTGAGAGGGTGCCACAAGAGCTTACAGTCTATGAGGATGAGGGGGTGAGACAAGAGCTTACAGTCTATGAGGATGAGGGGGTGACACAAGAGCTTACAGTCTATGGGGATGAGTTGGTGACACAAGAGCTTACAGTCTATGAGGAGGAGGGGGTGACACAAGAGCTTACAGTCTATGAGGATGAGGGGGTGACACAAGAGCTTACAGTCTATGAGGAGGAGGGGGTGACACAAGAGCTTACAGTCTATGAGGATGAAGGGGTGACACAAGAGCTTACAGTCTATGAGGATGAGGAGGTGACACAAGAGCTTACAGTCTATGAGGATGAGGGGGTGACACAAGAGCTTACAGTCTGTGGGGATGAGGGGGTGAAACAAGATCTTACAGTCTATGAGGATGAGGGGGTGACACAAGAGCTTACAGTCTATGAGGGTGAGGGGGTAACACAAGAGCTTACAGTCTATGAGGATGAGGGGGTGACACAAGAGCTTACAGTCTATGAGGATGAGGAGGTGACACAAGAGCTTACAGTCTATGAGAATGAAGGGGTGACACAAGAGCTTACAGTCTATGAGGGTGAGGGGTGACACAAGAGCTTACAGTCTATGAGGGTGAGGGGGTGACACAAGAACTTACAGTCTATGAGGGGTTGACACAAGAACTTACAGTCTATGAGGGGTGACACAAGAGGTATAAGAGCTTGTATTTAAAACAAAATTGGAACCAAAGAGAGGCTGATGATGTCACAGATAGAAAACCTTGTGATGTCATGGTGGGAGGAGAACTTTATTTACACCCCTACCAACCCTTTTCTTGCACATATCTTTCATTATAGTAGATTCATAGATGATCTGCTTCTAGTGTGGAGAGGCGACAGTTTTACTTTTAAAATTTTTTTGGATTACATCAATTCCAATTGCTATAACCTGCGATTGACAGGTGAATTGTTCCAAAACAAAGTACATTTTTTAGATCTCACATTATATGTAAAGACAAGATAGAAACACACACCTATGTAAAACTTATAGCAGGCAACACAATTTTGGATGCGAACAGCTGTCACCCAGCGAGCACGATAAAGCCATACCCATAGGAGAATATGTGAGAGCCAGGAGAAATTGTACAAATGATAACATCTTTTTTGAACAGTGCGAGAAAATAGATAATAATTTAAGAAATAGAGGCAATAGAGATTGGATGTTAAAAAGGGCTAAAGCCTATACAAAAAATACAACTCAGAGCAGTTTTCTAGGAGAAAAAAAGAAAACAGGAAAACAGCGCAGCAATTTGGTATTCTCCACACCTTATAGTAGTGAATACAAAAATATTTGTGAAATAATTAATAAGTACATTCTGATATTAAATAAGGACAGTCCTCTAAGAAATATCTTAAGCGAAGGTTTTCAGTGTGTGGCAAGAAGAGGAAGATCTTTAGGGTCTATTTTGTCTCCTAGCTATTATAGCAATAAAAACTATCAGAAAAATAAAACCTGGCTATCAACCAAGGGCTTTCATGCTTGTGGAGGTAGCCGGTGTAATATATGCCAATACAGGCGGTCCCCTACTTAAGAACACTCGACTTACATATTGGTAATTTATTGTACTTTAGTCCTAGGCTACAATAATCCGCTATAACAGTTATCACAGGCGTCTGTAATGAAGCTTTATTGTTACTCCTGGTTCTTATGACAACCCAACATTTTTAAAATCCAATTGTTGCAGAGACCAAAAAAGTTCTGTCTGGGATTACAATGATAAAATATACAGTTCCGACTTACATACAAATTCAACTTAAGAACAAACCTACAGTCCCTATCTTGTATGTAACCGGGGGACTGCCTGTACACAGAGAAAAAGAAAAACTTCACTAGCGTGGAAAAAACATACAACATTAAGTCTTTTATTAACTGTGACGCTTGCTATATTGTCTATATCATAGGTCAGTGATGGCGAACCTTTTGGAGACCGAGTGCCTAAACTACAACCAAATTCCACTTATTTACCATGAAGTGCCATTTCAAGCAGTAACTTATTGCTACCAGTTCTTCTACATCATTCAATTGTATCGGCTCCCCTAAGGCCACCAATAGAGTTGAAAAAAGGTGGGCAAATAAATTCAGACCATCATTGTAGCTTCTCTCCAGGAAGAATGGTGGGTCCAGCAGGATGACCTCTAAAGACAATGCAGTTCTTTCAACACCTTCTCACTTTTCCCGCAGTTTCAAACAGCCAATGAATTGTCGCTTTAAAATAGCGCCGAGAGCAGCATCTCTTAAATTGCCTGGAACTGCAGGAAGATTTGGTGGATTTGGTCTTGTTTGGTGAAATTGGAGCGATGGCCTGAGTGCCCACAGAAATGGCTCTGAGTGCCACCTCTGGCACCCGTGCCATAGGTTCGCCACCACTGTCATAGAGTGTACAAGCTGCAATAAAAAATATGTTGGCAGCACCATTTGAAAAATTAAAGCAAGAATAGCAGAGCATTTATCTGATATTGATAAAAAAAACTACTGGTATATCAGGTGCTGCAAGGCATTTCATTGAAGTCCACAACAGACAGGTAAACTCCTTCTCCTGCTATGGCATTGAAAGGATGTATTTCCTGAGGAGGGGGGGGGGGGTTGGACTGGGAGAGCAATCTCAGAAAGAGAGAAGCTTTCTTGATTTTGGAATTAAAAACTCGATTTCCCCTTGGTTTAAATAAAAAAGATGATCTATTTTACATTTACTAGAGATATATGTACCATATATGACAAAAAAATAATAAAATCTATACTGAATGCAAGTTTGTGTTTTTTCTATCTGTGACATCATCAGCCTCTCTTTGGTTCCAATTTTGTTTTAAATATGACATTAGCAATAGTACATGTTAGCCATGATGAAGAGTTTTTTTTTACTCGAAACGCGTAGCTGTTTGTGGATACCACTATGTGCTGATCGATTTTATATGATGATTTAATAAAGAAGCAACAATTTTTTCATAAAAAAAGTACAGGATCATTTGAATCTTTTTCATTGTCTGCAAAAACCTGCAACCAGAGGGTGTATCCTTTTGCACTTTCAAGAGGACGGGGAGGATCACCAAATGCTCACAGGTGTAAGGATTTCCTTCAAAACACACTTGCCGCATGGACTTTTCTTTTATAAGAGCTTGTATAATGGTCCAGCCTTTCTTTGTAAGGGAACAAAATACAAATAATTTAATAAATAAAATACTGCTGCTTGAACCAGCCATCGGCCGCCATCTTCTCATCTGCTATAGAGCCCAAGGTCAATGGCACTGCAGAGAAGCCTGGAGCCTTATATCTATCTGGTGTTTGCCCCAGGATGGGCTAGTAAAGAGGGAGAGAGAGTGTGATAGGCCTGCTTAAAGAAATGGGTTTTAAGAGCATGTTTGATGCTATGGGGGTTGGGTATTAATCTGATAGACTGTGGAAGGGCATTCTAGAGAATTGGTGCAGCTGGGGAGAAGCTCTGGAGGCGAGAGTGGGAGGTTTGAATTAAGGAAAAGAATAATCTATGATCACTGGCAGATTGAAAAACCTGAATTTTGGGCAGTGCAGGTGCCGCATAGGGCGTAACTTTGTGTTTGAGTTCAGACGGAGATGGGCAACCAGTGCAGTGATTGGCATAGACTGGAGGCATCCGTGTAGCATTTGGTCTACTAGATGAGCCTGGCTGCTGCATTATGGAATACATTGTAGAGGAGAGAGTGACAATTGGTGTTTCAGAGGTTTTAATTATAACATATGGGAGGATTCTAGAAATGTTTTTGATTTGTATGCAATATGAATATACAGTACAAACCCAACCTGCTGCCCCATGGTTATGGTACTAACTTCTAGCTTGAGAGAACATGCGGTGTAGAGTGAATTACAACTTCCCCACACCTTATCTGCCCCAATATCTGCCATTGTGGGAGAATTGGGAAAACTTTTACATATTAGATGTCCAAACGAGCCAAAATATTTGTAGTAGTAATTTTAATTTAATTTGCATGTGAGCCTTTAAAGGAAATCTACCATTTGATTTCATGCTTTATGAAAGAAACATACCTTGAGAATGCTGTAGCTACACTGATGCAGAAACATACCTTGTTTAATCCCTGATCCGAGTGCTTTTGCTCAAAAAACTATTCTAAAATTCAGGGCCTTGGGAAAGCTGGGTTGCATTCAGTCTGACATTCATAAACACATTACATAGAGCTTTCTGAACTGTCCAGACAGGACTAATCGACCTGGATGATTTATACACAGCAGCTGGGGGATGGTGCAGCGATTGATTACTTCTTCCTGTCAGGCACAACACAGTAATTACATCATTCACTGGAGCAGTGCATAATTAGACTAAGAGGAGAAGCAGCGGAGCAGCGGAGCAGCCGACAGAGACTCATTATCATAATTTTATAAGTGTTTTTTCAGCAAAACCACTCAGTTCAGGAATTAAACAAGATATGTGCCTGCATCAGTCTAGCTACAACATTCTCAAGGTATGTCTGTTCATAAGGCACAAAAGCAAACAGTAAATTTTCTTTTAAAGAGTTTTTTTTAATCTAAGCCTATTGATAATCTTTTCTTAGGCTTGTTCATTAATATTAGATTGAAACAGATAGTAGACAGCTCCATTCTCCGTGTAGTGGTGCAATAGAAAAATTGCAGCTCTGTTCCCATTCAGGTGAATAGGAGCTAAGCTGTAGTAACCAGATCTGAGGACTTCACTAATTAGAGATGTCTTTTTTCTGTTTAGGGCCATGATCAGTGGGGGATCCTAGGTATCAGATTTCCAATTGTGAAGATCAATCATCAATATTTAACTAGGAAAACCCCTTTAAGTCCAGCTTAGAGTAAATCAGTAGATATTCATCTTCAGCCAAGTACTTTACACGCATTTACAACACTGCGAAACACATGACATTGGATTAGAATAATTCATGGTATTCACTGTAAATTTTTATAACGATTTGAGTAATTATTAACAATGGAAGATCATTCATTATTAATGGGTGTTTCTGGTTCTGCATTCCTGGTCACACTGTAAATCAGATTGGCGTGAATCGATATGAGATAATACGGTAATTGTAGCGCGGCCGCACTTCCCTCTCTTTTCCGCTGTGTGTTTACAGTGATTAAAGTATTTGCTAGGCAGCAAACTGATTTGGATGATTTAACCTCCTCTGGAATGGGAAGCCCACGGTTAGTCGGCCCCTGACAATCCCTTCTCAGCTGGGGTTGTCACAGCAACACCTTGAGCACTTGAAAGGCATTTACTTCAATAATCCTCGCCTGTGATCTTTGACAGGCTTATAATTAAGCAACAGTTTGTTAATGCTGACATCAACATTCTGAAATCCTAGAAGTGTTATTACTCTGTGCCCAGGAGTCCACAATACTGAGCGGCGGCGGCGGGAGAGCGGCTCAGGCTGCACAGGAAATGAATATTCTCTAGTTCCCTCTAAGGCAAAAAGTTTTGTGTCCTAATGTCCCGTTTTTTTTGGCAGGAAGTTTGGGTTTTTTTTTTTTTTGGGATCGCTTCAGCCAATGAGTAGCCTCCTTAGAACTGGGGACAACAAAGGAAGTGACGTCCAACCGTCAGAGAAGGCTTGTTATCCGAGAAGCCCATTTATTGGACAAAGCCGTTCCAGTGACTGGGCAGGGCTAAAAAAAACCAAAGTAGTGGAGCCACGTGGTAACAAGGAGCCTGAGAAGGATAAGTATGCTTTCTTTCTTTATTTTACAATTCCACCGGATTCTCCAGAATTCCTGTAAAGAGGGTTTTTCCAGGTCATCAAAATGAGAATGTGGCACTCCCACTGATCAGATGTTTGAAGAGGCAGCATCACTCTAGCATTACAAAGATGCCATAATCATATGATGTCATGCTTAGTGTTGGGCATACCTGAACCGTAAAGTTTTGGACCAGTCCCGGGGCCGCGTTCGGCCAAACTCATATTCATTGGCACACAGCAAAAATAACAAAGCAGAGGCTTCAGAACAACTCTGTGACCAATCCTGACTGGCCCAGCCAGAACCCGGACCTAAACCCAATTGAGCATCTCTGGAGAGACTTGAAAATGGATTCCACCAATGTTCACCATCCAACCTGAGGGAACTGGAAGGAAGAGGCAGAGGATGCCCAAATACAGGTGTTAAAAACTTGTTGAATAGCTTCAAATGATGTAGTTCCAGCTGCCCTTGATGCAATATGAATAAAGACCAATAATTTTTTAAGCAAGAGAGCTGGATCTTTTTGTGAAACACTTGTTGCATCATTCCCAAGAAGACTCCTGGCTGTACCACCTCCAAAGCTGCTTCTACTCAACACTGAGCAAAGGGGCTGAATGCTTATCACCAGGGGGTATTTCAGTTTTTCTTGTAAAAAATTCAAGTGTAAAATTCAAAGGGGTCTGAATACTTTTTGTACCCACTGTATATCCAGGGTGGAAGCAGTAGTACTGAGCAGTGCCCTTACACAAAGTAGGAAGTAGTACTTTGCTGTGTGCTTATTTGCAGAAGAAGAGAAGCAATATAGAGGAGTGTAGGGTTGAAGACACATTTCCTTACTATCTTTGAGTATAATGTCAGTATCAAACCTGGTGGTTGGTTTTGGCATCCATGATCCCCCACCCCTTTCCCAATGGTTGGTTTTGCGTTCATGACCTCACACCCATTTCCCAGTAGTTGGTTTTGGTGTCCATGAAATCCCACCCCTTTCCCGGTGGTTGGTTTTGGCTTTCATGACCCCCATCCCTTTCCGAGTGGTTGGTTTTGGCGTCCTTGACTGCCTACCACTTTCCCGGTGGTTGGTTTTGGCATTTGTGACCACCCACCCTTTCCTAGTGGTTGGTTTTGACTTCCATGATCACCCACCCTTTGCTAGTGGTTGGTTTTGGCGTCCATGACTTCCCACCACTTTCCCGGTGGTTGGTTTTGGCGTCCATGACCGCCCACCACTTTCCCGGTGGTTGGTTTTGGTGTTCATGACCCCCCCTTTCCCAGTGGTTGGTTTTGGCATCTGTGACCACCCACCCTTTCCTAGTGGTTGGTTTTTGCGTCCATGACCCCCACCCCTTTGCCAGTGGTTTGTTTTGGCGTCCATGACCCCACACCTTTTTCCCAGATAGCCACCCAAAACACTCATAGTATAAGCCCCTACTGCTAAGAACCATAATAATTAGTACAGCACGTGACTTAGTGGTGAGTAATACAGCCTTGCAGTGGTGGGGACCGGGCTTCAAGTCTCAGGGTCAACATCTGCAAAGAGTTTTTATGTTCTCTCTGTGTTTGCGTGGGTTTCCTTCGGGTCCTCCGGTTTCCTCCCACACTCCAAAAACATACTGGTAGGTTGATTAGATTGTGAGCCCCATTGGGGACAGGGACCGATTTGGCAAACTCTGTGCAGCGCTGCGTAATCTGTGTGCTATATAAATAAAGAATTATTAATTATTATATTATTTTTTATAATTAATAATCAATCACCCTTATAAGACAAATAACTGCCATATATTTACAGAGCTTCCTATGATCCTATCTACCCACTCTCATACCGGTTACATCTCGATTTTATCCTGGGAACCAGACACATTTTCGTCTTTTGTATAATATTGTCCATGGCTTCTTCTTGACCACTAGATACTCGGCATCATATTTCAGTAATGACACAACAAACAATTGTAAGGCAATCTTCCAGCTCAAAACACCGGGTGCCCCCTCGGAGGGGCCTTGATCTATAGACTGGAGTGAGTCCGGAGCATTTGTTCAGAAGCAGGGGCTATCACTCTCCGGGTAATTTTCTGCTAGCTTGTGTGCGCTAACTGTCCTCAGGGGTGAAATTCATCATGCGGCTTGTTACATTATATCAAGCCGAGCTCAGGGAAAGGGTCAAGTGGTCCGCCGCCGTGCTGTTTGAGCCCATCAGAGACATATTTAATTTAATTAAGGTTGTCAGCGCTATTGATTTTGGTAGTTTCAATTACGCTCGTCTTATGGCTTCTGGATCTAGTGATCTGTGAGGACTCCTATCAGCACAGCCACACATTGAAGCGAGGCCTCTTTGTCTCTTTTAAAGCCTGACATCTCCTGCCATAGGCCATAACTTATTACTCTTATCCAGCCCAGCTCCTCTTCTCTTTCCCATAATTAATTTCTCATTAGACAGCTCTTTATTGTTTAATTTGTGCAGTTTATAACCAAATTGGGCACATTAATTGCGGCTGGATTTAAGGCTAATGAAAAAATAAAAAGCCTTTCACTAAGTTACTCTTCAATTATTCCAGACAAGATAAAATAAAGGGCCCGGGGAAAGTTGTCAGCTCTGGATATTATAAATGAAAGCCTTTAAAGAGCAGGAACATTTAGGAAGCAGTTATCTGCTATTTAGTAATTATAAATCCCGGGGCCGCCATATAATCCTGCCCATGTATTTATGCTCCATATAATATCACCATTGTTTGCTCTCGCGTGCTAAGAAAAATATGAAGAGAGTTATAAAGCAATAGCCGGAGTGGCGGTAAATAGGACCAGGCTGATTGTTATTCGGATAAATCATTTCTATCGCCCCCTTAAGTCATTTCCTCCATGGAAATGAGTCTTGGAGAAATACTATACACTCCATTTATATTGTTTTTATTGATTCTGGATGTTGTGTGTATTATGCTTAATTATCTTTATATTACTAGTACATTTTTGTAATAGGGCACTTGTAAATTATGTAGATTTGGGGGGCATATCATATTCTGGCCTCCTGATAAATGTGACTGGGGTTGCCCCGCCCGCATCTCTACCAAAAGTCCAACCTTATGTAGAAAAACCTAGGGGTATGTATAGCTGCAGGGAAAGAAGGCCCCGCATTGGCCCACTGCTGGCCATACCCCCTTCACACACCTTCATGCCCACTCAGCATAGAGGTGGCATAGGGGGAGAAATAGGGGCAATTACAGGCCGTACCTTGAATCTCATATCTATTTACCTACCGACCTATCGCATAACTATCATATCTATCTCCTATCTATCTATCATATCCATCTCCTATCTATCTGTCATATCCATCTCCTATCTTTCTATCTATCTATCTATCTATCTATATCTATCTATCTATCTATCTATCTATCTATCTATCTATCTATCTATCTCCTATCTATCTATCTATCTATCTATCTCATATCTATCTATCTATCTATCTATCCATCTCATATCTATCTATCTATCTATCTATCTCATATCTATCTATCTATCTATCTATCTATCTATCTATCTATCTATCTATCTATCTATCTATCTATATAGTTCCACAGATAGGCAGCACTCCTGTATAGTGTTCAAAAGCGGTGGGGTATCTTTATTCCATGTGCAACGTTTCAGCTCACACAGAGCCTTTATCAAGCATAGTGTGTATGGCCAGTGGACAAACATATAAGGGCCAACATTACATTTCATTGGTCCACAACCGGACCATGCCAATTACATTCAATAGGTTACAAAACATGTTAAAGTGCTTAGTACAAGTGCAAGGACAATACATCATAACCAATTAATAGTTGATACTGTGAAAAATATAGCATTAAATCAGTGAACAATGCAAGAGTATGTGCAGTTAAGTAAATAAATACCCTCCCATCTGGGATCGGACCGCCCACAGTCTCGGCTTTCCATTGATAAAATGTGATTTGCAGCTGGATCTGGGCGTCCAAAGTGTCAGCATCCAATGGTGTAAGAGCCGCGTCACCGGAAGTCAATGGGGTCACGTGAGCGGGCGCCCTCAGTATGTTCTTGGCGCATGCGCACTCGCTTTCTGTGTAGCGGTCGCCATATTGTTTAAGGGAAAAGAACCACACAGTCACAGTCAGATCCCGTGTAAGGGTACGAACGATGTTGTGACACTCCAAAACCAGGTGCATGTAAGTGACAACAGGTAGTGGTAACACCACCGTTGTCCTCCTGCTCGGATTATCGGGATTTCATACGGTATCCTATACAAGGACCTCCGTTATTCCATCCCTTTATCCTGCCTGGTATTGCTGGAGTAAAAGTCACGGGCTGAGGTAAAAACCCCTAACGTTCTCCTTTAGGGTCACGACTGGAATTTTTTGTGTGTACAAATAAAATATACATCAACTTTTTTGTGACCAGAGACAACAATCTACTAGTTGTAGTGATGCAGCTTTCAACTGTGTGAGTGGGAGGCACGAGACATTGCGGGGGTTAACGATCCGTCCGATGAGGGTCAAAAATTCCAAATACATCTGGAAAAAAAACAAATGAATAAATGAAAAAGGTTGCGGGGTCGCCTGACTAATTAAGGAAGTGCCCTGGACTGGTGGCGCTCTTTTAGGTCACTCAGTTTTTAAGGTCAGGGTTCTGGTGGCACTTTAATTAAGGGTGGGTTATAGCTCATCCCCACGCCTACTACCTCATAATTATTCACGAGCCTACTGGCGTGAGGTATTTAAGCTGGTGTATGGGTGGGTGCTTCCCTCTGGTGTCATAAGCTTGGCCATAGAAGCGGTTGCTGTGTCCCCCTGTCTGGAAGCCTGTGATTAAAGGGAGGCCCTCTGCTTGGCGCGGCCTTCCGTGCTCGCATGCAACAGAGGGTGATGGCCTGGCTGCAACAGTTCTTCTTTCCTCTTTCCTCCGTGGCAAGCCTACTGATGCGGCGCTGCGGAGGTGTAAGTGCGGCGGTGGCGGTCGTCCCGCGTGGTCGCTCCGCCGGCTCGGCTTCGCCCCCTCCTCCTCTCCCTCTCTCCGCCCACGTCCTCCCTCCCCCCATCTTCCTGATGTCGTTCCTTACCTGTTCCAAGGTTTCCCTGCGCTCCGGCTGGTCAGGGCGCCATGCTGCAGTGAATATGGCCCAAGTCCCTTCCTGGGGGCGGGAGCGCGCTTCAGGTTTGTGTCATTGGGGCTCCCCGTTCCGCCCCCTGAATCCGCCCACTTCCGGTCCAACCTGAGCTCAAACCGGAAGTGCCTTCATGCAAGTGCTCAGCTGCCATCTTAGCTGCACCACCGTTCTCTCCCGGCCATTGGCAGCAATTTAGCTCCCGTCCCCTCCTCCTCTGAGACCCTCCGCTCAATTCGCGAGTCGTGTTGCGGGGTCCCGTCGCCGCGTCCGCATCGTCGGGGGGGGTCCGTCCCGCGTCCCCCCTTCCTCGTTATTCAAGCCCCGTCACAGCTTGTCCTCTACCCGGTGCGCAGCCCGCAGCAGCCCTGTGCTGCCCCATTCCTCTCCCGGCGGCATGTGCCGTTTCCAATCCTTCCCGGGTGTTGCCGGGATCAGTGATCCCTTACCAAGGGCCGGCGGCCGGCCTAGGAACCTCTCAAGCCCTATATTCAGCAGCCTCAGATTAGTGGTCCGTTGGCTGCAAACGCACCCCCTGGGGGCCAGGCAGTCAGCTTGCTTCTGGGCAATTCTTGCCCACCCCCACAGCCCCCACACCCCACTCGTGCCATTCACGGGGTTCAGCGCCCCCAGGCTACGCGTCTTAGTTTCCCCAGCCATCGTCGCGTCAGTCTCCCCCCTCCTCCCGGACACCCGTATGCGCTCCCGCCGCGGATCTGGCGGTGCAATCTTTACACTTCAATGCTGGTTCTAGGTCCGTCGAAGCGGTTTCGAGGGCTGATCCAGATCGTGCAAGGTGGCGGTCCCCATCGTCCTCTGAGGGGTCTTTCTGGTGCCAGCGGCTATGTCTGGCGTAGACGCCGTAGCGGAGATTCTGGAGTCCTTCCTGCTTCCTTCCTCCGGAGGTCTGTTTCACATCAGCAGCCTCCTCCAGTTCCGGTGATTCCAGAGCTCCGTAGCGCAGTGGTGCAGCCTGCCCTTTTGCGGTATCCCAGCCCTCCAGTCGTGGCAGCGAAATCCATCCGGTTTTGTACTTCCGTCTGGTGATTTCAATATGCGGTGCTTGGGGGGGTGGTGGGGCTGCTGCGGGGTCTGATATTAAAGCATCTATGAGGGCTTGTGTAGACATAAAGTATGCCCTCTCCTTCTGCACCGGCAGGCACGCCCCTCCTTCTGCTGTTTCGGTGATTTTCAAAAAAATTCAGTTTTTTGGCAGCGTTGCCCCCCCGTCGGGCTCTCGTGTTGGATTGCCGAGTTAGGGAAGATCTGGGCTAAGCGTATATAGCATATTGTGGTCTCTCATTTCCTGGTGGATCAGCATACGGTGGATAAGGACGGTTTGGTTACAGCACGGTCCTCAGTCGTAAAAACCATTAACAATTGTGTCTTCAGGCCTTTTTCAGTGCTGGGGTGCGTGATGGGTCAGACAACACCCCGAGCGATGTTTGGAGTTATTCATATATCAGGACGTGATCCTACCATCCTAAAGTCACATGGGGTTCCGCCTGGTGGCGGTATACGATGATTTTCGAGGCGGTTGTCTGTTTGGAGCCCAATGGGTTGGGGCGTAAGGCGGCGTATGATTGGATCCGCTTGATGGTTCTCAACGCCCCCCTTTCTAGCACTTGGGGGGGCCGCTGGTCAGGCCGGGATTCTGGCCATGGTTCGGCGGCCGTTAGCCGCCCCGGGCCTTCTGGCTCTTCATGAAGGCCATTGCAAGGTTCTACGGGCTATGTAGTACACAGCACGAGTGCTCCTCGTGCGGCCCGGTTCAAGTGCTCTCGTCGGGGCCGCTAGGCACGGGGGGAAGGGCTCTGTGCCGAAACAGAAGGACACCGGTGAACTTTGCGTGATGTCCCCTGCTCGCCGGTATCCTCTAGGAGGCGGCGGGTCACTTAGTTTGGGTTTTCGTTCGGTTTTCTTCTTTATCCCCTTCATTTTTTCTCCAGTTGGCTCTGTTTTGCAGGTAATTTGCAGTCGGCAGATGAGGCACCCCGATGTCCTTAGGGACAAGGTTGGGAAGAGGGGAGAGGGATAGCTCATTGATGGCCCCTTTTCCATCTCCACCCATGTTCCAAACTTTTCGGGTTTCACCCTTTGGGAGTTGTTTCCAAAGAAAAAGGCTGGGAGTTCCGACTCATTCATCACTTATCCGTCTCGAAGGGTTCGTCAGTGAATGACCGGTATTTTTTCTCCTGAGCAGGCGTCCGTTTCTACGTCTCGTTTGATAGGGCAGTTTTCTTGTTGCGGCAGGCGGGACACGGGGGCTTTGCTGGCAAGTCAGACATCGAGTCGGCTTTCCGGCTCTGCTGCCGGTGCCCCAGATTGCTATCATCTTTTTGGGTTGATGGTTTTGATGGGATGTATAATTGATCCCCTGTCCTCCCTATGGGGCTGCTCCATTTCTTGCAATACTTTGAGCTTTTTTTTTCAGTTTCATTCTCTGATTGGGTGGTCGCGATACGAAACTGGCTTCATCTGTCCGGTCACACATTACCTGGATTGATTTTCTGTTTGTGGGACAGCCTCTTCCGCTTCCCTCCCCGGTTTGTGTTCACATCTGTGTGAAATCCTTCCAGTTTTTTTATGTACTTTCGGGGTCCCTTTTACCCTTTAATCGGCGGAGAAGACGAAGGGGCACGTGCAACGGTTTTGTCCTTGTGGTGGATAGTACTTAACGCTTGATTCTGAACACGCGATGTTTTCCGTTTGCCTAAGGAAGAGCCTTGAAAGGCTCTTGGAGTTGGTAGGGGTTTTTGCTGGTCAGGAAGGTCACGCTGCGTCAGATGCAATCGTTCTTGGGTTCTGGGGTCTGCTGGTTTTCGCTTGTCGGGGTTATGCCCATTGCAGAGTTTTTTTTTCGCGGCGCTTGTCTTTGGGCCACAAAGGATTTGCCCACCCCTGAGCATCGTTTTCGTATTCTGCTGCCCAGCTCCGGGCTGATTGCGGGTATGGGAAAGTTTTTTGCTGGGGTATAATGGCAATGACGTGCTGGCAGGCCCCAGAGGTTCCTAATTCAGAGATTTAGCTTTTCACGGACGCTGCGGGTCGGGCATGGGTGTTGGGGCAATTTTCGGGGTCCAACATGGTGTGGCTGATTCCATGCCGCCCGAATGGGCTGCTATGGGGTTGGTTTCGTAATTTGACGTTGTATGGGCTGTGTCCCGATTGTTTGTTGCCGTTCTTTTGCGATAAAGCGGATTTGCTTTGTACGGATAATTTGGGGGGTTGTGTTTTGCTGTAACACTGACTTCTTCTTCTCCTTCCAGTGTTGGCGTTTGCTGAGGCATCTGGTCCTTATATTGTTGGAGTGGAACATCATGTTCAGGGCACAAATGTGCCGTGAGTTGATAATGTAAATTGCTGACCCTATCTCGCCTTGATTTTCATGTTTGTCCGGCAGCGGTTCCCGGGAGCGGTATTTTGGAGGGGTTCATTGCCCTCCCCCATATGTGGAGCCTGATCCACGGTTGCTGGCGATGGTTCCGTTCCTCTCGTTGGCCCCCCGCAACTGGTCCGCATTATGGTAGGCGTGGGGGGCTTGGGTTGCAACGGCAGGTGATAGGGGGACATATGTCGGGATCCTGCTATGAGAACAAGGGTGACTCAGGATTACTTGTTGAGCATGAGGGATGCGGTATATCGGGGGCAAGTGTGGCCAGCGTCAGCTAGCGGGGGTGTCCGTCTTTTGCAGTTTTTTTGGGCTGGCTGACCCCACGAAGACTTTGTCACAGACGGCCCTTGAAGGGTTGGCGTAGGGAGCATATCCTGGCGAATCGTAGGCGGCCGGTTCTTTCTCTTTGTTATGCGACTGATTAAAGGGGGGTTCGTGGTGTGTTCCTCCCCTTTTGAATCCTTGGCTTTTTTTTCAAACGGCCTTAGCTTGGCCTTTTTCGGTGCATTTCGATCAGCGAATTAGTCCCCCCTTCCCGCTGCATACCAGGCGGGTTTACAAAAGGGTGACTTGGCTGCTTTGGGTGGCGGGATCGTTCGCCTTCGGGGGAGAACGCTCAAGACTGATGTTTTCGGTCGGGGCCTGATCCGCTTGGAGTCTGTTGGGCGGTCCCTCGTGTCCGTATCGTCAGTTGCGGGAATTTTCTTTGGTCCGCAACGGCGGGTTTCTTGTTTGGAGAGGTTCTCGTGATCGCTCGGCAGTGGAGAGGGCTAGACGCAAGCATCAATACGAGAAGTCCCGTTATTGTTCAAGGGAGTTGTGGTGTAAGTTGTGCGTCAACAGGGAATAGAAGGCACTAATGCGTGAGGATGGGCCCATTTTAACGATATTGGGACAGATATTTTCCCTGTCGAGGGGATTCAAGACGTTTAGGCAGGGCTCTCTTTTTTTGTTTGGGTGGTGGTCGCAGCACCATTTAGGAGTGAAACGTTTCTGCTGGTGGCGGAAATGAGCAATGGATGTGAGGCTCGTTGGCCGACTTGGCAGCTGGGAGGCCAGCTGTCATACAGCGGACGGCCAATGGAACGAGTTTCAACAATCAAGTCCTTCACGTTAAGTTTTTTGGAAAATTGTTATTTAAAAATAAAGCTGTGAAAGCCATCTTTTATCCCCAACAAAGGAACGTCTGCGTGTGTTTATGGGTATTCGTTTTTGGTAATGTGGTTTAAGTATTAAGGGGCCTGAGAGAGTTCATATGGTTTATTGGCGTCCTGCATCCTCATTGGCTCTGACTGGTGAGGGTCAAGATAGCACCCATTACTACCTCTCACTAGGAACTGTGCTGTTGCTGCTTTTTTTTTTCGACTTTGTCGCCTCGGGCATAGATAGATCTGAGATAGCCTAGATAGATATGCCGCTGCTACCCTCGCTGCATAGCTCTCTCATGCGCTAGCTCGCTAGCTCAGGCGCTCGCTCTCCGCTCCGCTCGCTCTCCTCTCCTCGCTCGCTCGCTCTGCGACTCGCTCCTCGCTCGCTCGCTCGCTCTCTCGCTCGCTCGCTCTCTCTGCGCTCGCTCTGCTCTCGCTCGCTCGCGCGCTCGCTCAGCTCTGCGCTCGCGCGCTCGCTCGCTCGCGCTCGCGCGCTCGCTCGCGCCTCTCGCTCGGCGCTCTCTCGCTCGACTCTCTCGCTCGCTCGCCTCGCTCGCTCGCTCGCTTCTCGCTCTCTCTAGCGCTACGCTCGCTCGCTCAGCTCAGCTAGTCGCTCGCTTCGCCTCGCTCTCTCCTCCTCGCGCGCATCGCTGCGCGCTCGCTCGCTCTGCGCTCGCTCGCTCTGCGCTCGCCCCTCTGCGCTCGCTCCTTGCTCGCATCTGCGCTCCTCTCTCGCTCGCTCGCTCTGCGCCTCGCTGCTCGCTCGCTCTCTCGATCATTCTCTCGCTCGCTCGTGCGCTCGCCATTCGCTCGCTTCTCGCATGGCTCTCGCTCGCTCTCCCGCTCGCATGCTCTCTCTGACCTGCTCTCTCGCTCGCTCGCTCCTCGCTCGCTCGATCGCTCGCTCTCTAGCTCGCTCGCTCGCTCTGCCTCGCTCGCTCCCTGGCTCGCTCGCCCTGCGCTCGCTCCTCCCCTCGCCTCGCCCGATCTTCTCCCTCTTTTTTCTGTTGCTTTTGCCCCTTTTCATATTGTTGCAAACTGTTTTTTTTTTGCGCCAGTTTGTGAACTAAACAAAAACCAAAGTAGCCGCACAGCAAAATAACCATGTCTTCCTCCTTTATCCTACTAATCCAGAAGTTTTTTCCCGATCCTAATATTATTCATCATTAGCAATTTTCATTCAGGCGCCAAAAACACTTCAACCCGAAAGTGGCGTAAAGAATCATGTGTCCGGCGAACTCAGGGTCGGTGGACCTGTGTGACTGGCGTCCTACTTATTCTCATAATGCACATTTTTAAAAACGGTTTGTGAGTATATTGTTAATAAATTTTTAAACTACAAAGATATACACAACTATCTTTATATAGCGCACACAATTAGCAGCGCGCACAGGCTGTCAAAATCAGTCATGTCCACAATGGGGCCCACAATCTAATCAACCTTACCAGTATGTTTTGGTAATAATAATAATTGCGTTTATATACTCGAGTATAAGCTTATTTGCGATAAGGCCTAATTTTCAGAACAAAAAAATGTGCTTGAAAACCCAAACTCGGATTATACTCGAGTAAAAACAAATATATTCAAAACTCACCTTTCCGGCTTCCCCCGCTGAGGGGCGACTATACTGAGAAATGGGGACTGGCCTATATACTGGGGGATATGGGGTGCAGGCTATATACTGGGGGGAAGTGGTGCTGGCTAATACTATGGGGCTAGGGTTTGGCAGGCCTATATTACTGGGGGGGGCTGTGACCAATGCATTCCCACCCTAGGCTTATACTCAAGTTAATATGTTTTTCCCAGGTGATTTGTAGGTTTAAAAATTAGGGGACTCGACTTATAATGGGTCGGCTTTATACTCGGGGGGGGGAGTATAATTTTAACTGGTTATTAATACATTATTAATATTAAGAATTTTATTATTTACAAAATGATAATAATTTGGGTTACGTCCATATCTTTCAGTCATGACTGATGTTCCCTATTTGGCTCTGGGAAATTATATATCACCCCTTCTAGTCCTCTAAAACACAGAGTATTCACTTAAAAATCAATATCCTAAATTGTGTAACAAGTTTTTTTTGAAGTCGCTGCGCGATGTCCCCTCTATCCCAAAGATCTTGGATGAATAACATGCAGTAGATCGCCACCGCATTTAAAAATATTTGTTCTGAAGTGAAGCAGAAATGTAATCTTTCACTGGATTTTTACTAATCTTAGATCCGCTCTAAAGGAAGACAATACCATCAAATGCCAACCAGTGGCACGAGATCGGTTACAAAAACGGCCAATGTTGTGCGGAACAAGCACGGGCAAAATGTTACAAAGATTAGGTTGGGTTTGGTGATTGCACAAATGCCTAATCTTACAATGGAATAGATTACATTCATCCCAAAATTATAATATATTAATAGACATGAATAAATAACAATCGTACGAAATAATAGTTAAAATGAGAATAGATAACATACATAAAATATTGATGATCTATACATATTAGAATTTAAATGATATTAATATTGTAAACTAATACGTATAGTACTGAATAATTTAAATATTTTATACATAAAACAATATAATAAACAATTAATATACCTCAATATCCAAAATTATTAAAAAAGAATGAACTAAATATATATATATACCAGGTGCGTCCCCTATAAGAACACACGACTTAAGAGGACCACCTAGTTACAAAAGGACGTTCTGGATGTTGGTAACTTACTGTACTTTAGCCTTAGGCTACAATAATCAGCTTTTAAAACAGTTACCACAGGTGTCTGTATGAAGATTATTATTAATCCTGGTTCTTATGAGAATAAACATTTTTAAAAATCCAATTGCCACAGGAGCCAAAAAATTTGTCTGAAGTTACAATTATAAAATATACAGTTCCCGACTTACCATACAAATTCAAACAAGAAAACAAATCTTACAGAAAACGATCTGTTCGTAACCCGGGGACTGCCTGTATATATGTATTTCTAAATAGCATTTTCCAATATACTGTTTAACTTTATTTACAGTACAACAACAAACAAAAATGTCACATGCCCAATGCTAAAATATTACATATCAGTTTGATGGAGGATTAACAATACTAATTCCTCGCCGGACAGCCTCGCCTTCTCCTTCCCAGTTCAGTCCCATTCGTGGTATTGATGCCAAATATTCCTACTAGGCACAGTATAAAGTATACATGTACGCACAGTGCTAGGTGAGCGGAGCGAATCGAGCAGTTGTGTAAAAGGCTGGAATATCCTCATAGCTCTGATATTGATCACACCTTCTCAGGATCAGTCAATAGTAATTTAAGTTAGAATTTAGGTTGTGGCCCCAGTAAGACCAGGGACTAAAGTAGTTGGTGCCAAAAAAGTCAATTCTGCTGATATGCTAATAAACCCACTTGAAATTACTTTTTTGGAATCTCAGGAGTGCTGTTATTACATCTCGACACATCGTTATGTGTCTATATATACAGTCCGTTTGTAAGTCGGGTGTTCTTAAGTAGGGGACTGACCGTATATATATACACTCACCGGCCACCTGTTATTACGGTACACCATGCTAGTAACGGGTTGGACCCCCTTTTGCCTTCAAATGCTCCAATTCTTGTGGCATAGAAAAACAAGGTGCTGGAAGCTCCTCAGAAGATTTTGGTCCATATTGACATGATGGCAGACACACAGTTGCCGCAGATTTGTCGGCCCTGAACATCCATGATGCGAATGCTACGTTACCACCACATATTACATTTTGAGGGTCACAGAGTGGTTGTACGCGGGTGTGTTTGAGATATTACACGGGCCCACGTGTGGTTTTAGTTTTGTTGTGAGTAGTTATTTTATGTAGGGCATAGTGTGGGACATGATTATCATCCCTGGGAAATTATACCGTAAGTGAAATAGTATTTTCAGGGTTGTAGTGTGGAGATGTGCTGCAAAAGCTGAGATCCATGGGAGTCATTATGGAGAATCTGTCCGTCACCTATGACTTATAATGCCATTTCTGCCTTGTCGGATTCAATACTGAAGACATTGACTAGATCCTCTATAAATGGGAGGAAAACTTTCACAGGGTGTCCAGTTTGCTTAGTGTCATTAAATGTATAAAATCTGCACTTCCAAATAGAGGGACAGTACAAGTCACCCCTACAGTCATGTGTCCTAAGCAAAGTCGAGGTCATTTAATAGGTGTGGGTGCTTTTGGACACTTTCTGGGTAATTTTGTGCACCCATTATCAGGCGGGTCAGGGGCGTTGATGAGACTGTTGCACTAGGGCCAATGAGCCTTTAGCTATGACACTGCCTATAAATAAATATCCACTGATTCTTCACGTACACCACATAAACAATGCTGATTATTGGACAATTAGGGCTTTGTGACCTTTACGCTCTTTCTAGGCAATATTGCTGCAAGCAGAGTTTTTAGAAACATTTAGTAGGGGGTGTGATAATGTGACCAAAGCAAAGACTTGTACTTTAGCAGTGGCAAGTCGATTCAGTAGTAAAACCACTTTGTTTCGAGCCCTTTGAACTGAAAATGTCTGCATATCAAGTAGATAGTGCTGTTGCTGTATGTGCCTTAATAAGATTTCATGTATTAGACAAACTCAACTGTAGTCTTGTGAATTTGCTGACATTTTGGGTTTGTGTGATCATATGTTGGTCACATTGCTCTTGTGAAAGGGGGGCTTAAAAATTAAAAATATCACACTTCATAATGGAATAAAAATTAGAGAGAACAGGAGGAAATACAATGGACCAATGAGGAGGGAAAACCGCCTTCTGTTTTCTGAATCTGTATAAATAGTTTTACTATAAAAAAACTGATTCAAGTGTGTTCTATAATATTCTACATGATATTGATCAAGAAACCCTCCCTCTGCCTTGACGTAACTTTCTGTAGTATGCAACAATTACAAGAATATATAATATATACACAAGTGTCCATGCTTGACACTTCTCTCAGCTGAGATATCCAGAGATGAACATTATCGCCAATGGGGCACATTTACGTACCCGTCCTGACGTGTTCCCCGAAAGGTGCATTATCCGACCGGAATGCACTCTGCTGCCGATTCACTAAAATTGTGACGCCCGGATATCCGGCATGTGTCGCTCCCCGATTCAGGTCCGCATGTAAGTACTTGATCTGAGAAACAATGAAGTTAAATCCCGAGAATGCAGTCTCCGAATCAGTTGGATCGTATGTAGTCCCGCCCCCCCCCCCACCCTTTCTGTGTCGCATAAAAAGCCGCGCAAGCTGTGCCAAAAATCAGATAGCGTGCGCAACAATCTAAGTAAAGACCTGTCACAGAGTGGCGCAAATCCCCGTAAACGTTGAGGAAAATCCAACAAAAGTGCGTCGTGGACCCTTAGTAAATAAGCCTAATAGGGGCCAGATTTACTTACACGGTCCATCGCGATCCTAGCGGCGCGTTCTCTGCGCTGGAGGAGTGGAAGGACTCTTTCCTCGGATGGCAGGGAGTGGAGGGGGAGGTGATCAGAAGAAGGTCGCAAAAAGGGGGAGAGGGAACTAGGAAGAGAGGAAAAGAAGTGGGGAAACGTCAGAGGGAGTAAAAGTGATAGAGGAGGGGAGGAAGGTAGTGAAAGATCCGAGAAAGATTTTTTTAAAAAATGTGTCCGGCAGTGGAAGTTTTCCGAATCAGTCGGGCGTTTAGTTCGGACGTCGCCCCCCTGATTTCCGTTCGAGTGAAGCACAGCGACGATGACGCAAAATACGAGATGACCATTCTCCTCGCATCTTCGAACATTCCTACGTTTTTCTAGATCAGACTCTACTTCTTTCTACTCTCTGCCGTATTAGCCGCTTTTTCCGCTCCCTCCTTTGCACTACGCTTCCTCCCCTACTATCCCTATCTACCGCATTCATCGCCTCCCCTCCCACCATCTTTCTCGAGCTCTAATCCCGCGCCCTTTTTTCCTATACCCCACCCTGCGTTTGTCCCTCTCCCCCCTGCCCATTTCCCCGCCCTTGCTCCCTCGCTACATCTTTGGGAGCACTAAAAAAGAATGGTGGCAATGAAGTGGGAAAAAGACGACAAAAGCGAAGGATAGGCGGGGAACAAGGCTGGGAGGAGGGGGGGCGGGGGAAGAGGTATATTAAATTTTGGAAAACGCGAATAGGCACTAGTAAATGACCCCCCATAGTCTTCCAACAAAGTTATTGAAACGTTTTTTTTTTTTATTAGTTAAAAACATCCACATCAATCATCCGGGAATGTTTTGCTTCGGGAACAGGACCATAGGAAGTAAATTTTGATAACTGGTTAGCCAACCTTTTGCACAGCCTACGCGTCTTCTTGAGATTGTGACACCTTTCGACTGTCTAACTAAATATAAGATGGGACAAGCAGGCTTTGGGACATCTAGGACCTATCGATTTGTAATGCCTTGATTGGCATGGGTCGTACATAAGACAAGACATTCACCGTATGCCTCTCTCCACTCTTATGGGATGATAGTAGATTAAGATTAATTAATGCACCCACAATCTTCAACTTAAACACCATGTTGCATTTTAAACTACGACTATGACACTAACAGAGGCGTCCAGGGGTTCCTATTGGTGGTTCATATTTGCATTTCATCCCATCAAAACCACATGATTTTTTGCTTTGTATCACGGACTACCATGACATCATAACACAAAAGAAAGACTTGGCTTCCAACATGTGAACAATATCAAGAAGAAAATTGTAATGGTTGAATTTGAAAAGCAATTCCAAAATTTACAAAAGTAGTTTGGTCTATTCTAAGACCTTCATCAACAGCGGACTGCAGGGAAGTAAGGAAAGAAAGCTGAGGAGGCAGGGAGTAGAGGCGGTATCAAACGAAGAAATAGTGACGCACTCTAGTGGTTTGTGATACCACCTCGTTCTCACTGCCTCCTCTGATTTCTTTTCCATGTAATTCCTGCCAATGTCCGTGGTCTGTCATGTAAGGGTAGGGTTAGTTAAAAACAGGTTGGGGGAGAACCTATGGCACGGGGCCAGAGGCGGGCACTCAGAGTCCTTTCTGTGGGCACCCGCGGCCACTGCCCCAGTACACCAGACAGAATCAAAGAATCTTCCTGCAGTTCCAAGCCAACTTTAAAAGATGCTGCTTTCGTCATAGTTTGATACGACGTTGTTACTTGGGACGTTAGGGAAGCGGAGAAGAATGAGTAGGACAGGGCCGAATTATCTTTGGAGGACCTCCTGCTGGCCCAACATTTTTCTGTGTACAGGGGAGGACACTGGAAAGAAGCTAAAAACTGATGAAACAATTTTCCATTTCTTTACTGTGTTGCTGTCCTCAGGAGGCAATATGATTGAAAGTTGTTGAACAGGGACAATAAGTTAATGCTTTTTTAATTTTTGGTTTGGCACTCGCGGATAAATTAAGGGAGGTTTTGGGTGGGTTTGGGCACTCGGCCACTAAAAAGGTTAACACATTACATTTGTAAATTTTGGGATTGCTTTGCCACCATTTACAATCTTCTCTATATTGCATTAACTATTTGGGGTGTTATACTCTTTGTATGGATTGGTCACCGATTGACACTCTAGCTAATCTAAGTTGGATGATGTGCAGCTCTATAAAACATATGAACAGACGTAGCAGACACCAAAATCGGTGCATATGCTCTCGGTGTAATGCCGTGCAATTCATGGGGGAGGGGGGATATGTATCTCTCACGGCCATCCAACCTAGGGTCACCCGATTCGGCCACCAATCCATAACTTTTGGACCCAAGGTTACGGCATTTGACAAAGACCCAGCCGCTCGTTATCCAATTGTAGATTCGTTCCAGTTACTGTACAACCAGGTTTACTCTATGTACTGGGAACATCCTTTATTATATCAATTGGGATTTATTTTTTAAAGTTTTTATTTTTAATATATATATATTATCTTTGCATTGAGTTGTTCTTCTCAAGTCTTCTGTCAGGTTATTTTAAGGATATTTATGTATGTTTATGTTCAGGTATTATGCAGTGCTGTATATAACATTTGGCCAAGCCAACAACAGGTGAATTCAATAAAATTGTTGCTCACTCAAAAAAGTCAGTCAAGGGTGGGATTCAAGACTGAATATTAAGCACCTACAAATCTGTAAATTCTCTTCCTTAGATATGGTACAAGAACAAACTTTTGGGGGAATAGAGGGATGCGTTTCAGTTGGGGACCGATTATGAAGCGCCTAAGAGTAAGACTGTGCTTCGTTGAAAACATGGCCAACCAATTACGCTAGCTTTAAAATTATCTTGAGCACTGGTACAATAGAGCGACGCTGTAATTGGTTGCCATGGGAAAAATAAGTTACCATTTATTACTCTTAGGAGACTTGAAATCTCAACCCCACTTATGTCTGTTTTCAACTCTGTGTGGTTTTTAGTACCATTGAAGGACTGTAAAATAGTCCTGAAAGTGGCTATTTGCTTGACATGTGAGCGAAGGTCATTCAGTATAACATTTGGGGGGTGGTTCGGCGTGGGAATGGGACCCCCAGAAGGCTTGGGCCCAGGATACACCCAAAAAAAACTAATATAATCCCACACTGGAGGACACGCCATGATTAACAAGAACCGTTGGGCCAAACTGCATTGACCCCTACTGTATGCAACTTTGGGAATGTTCTAACAATGACACAATAAAGATTCAATTGACGTTCATCAAAGCCGGGACCGTGTTTGAAGTATTATTGGTCACAAACATATTTCGCGGATTACTGCCAATCGGTAAGTTTGACATGAGTTGATCTTTATGATTATTGTTAAAGCTGGATTCCCCTTGACTATTTTCCAAGAAACGTCTTCGACCCCCGTTGCTCGCCATTACCCAATGAGAAATTCTTACTCATACATCACATAAATGTTATAAAACCTGCCTTTGTTTTTTTTGGAATTTAAGCCTAACTGATAAGGTCGCGCCCAAGAAAACCATGAGACTAAAACATCTTTCAAAGCATTAAGCCAACTTACTTATAGAGATAATTAACTCCAGAAATCTTTTCATCAGACGTCAACCGGGGTTTTTTTTTTTGCAGCGTAGTTTCGGCAACTAATAAAGTGGAAAAAATGTATATTTGCTTCCATAAATGTACATACTCAAGTGGCTCTTAACGGTAAACAACACGGCTCTTACTAGAATTTTCCAACAAGAAACTGAATACAACATCAAGCGCTATTTAGTGGGCCAAATTACAGTCAGTCTATGTAAAAGAAAAATGCCTTAGTAAAATCTTTGGTGGAGCTTAGTTGACTCCAGGTAGGTGAATAGCCAGCAGAATCTGTCTCTGAAATTGGCTTAATAAGGTCTGGGGAGCCGGTGCCGTGGGAATATAAGGAAAAGTGTCAGCGAAAAAGTCAGAACTTTCATCGTTGGTAGAACAGAAGAGCGAAATTGGCAAAGAGGGATATTTGGAGGAAATGGGAGAATTGTCAAATGGTTTTCTATTGGAAGACATTAAAGTCATTATAGGCAATAACATTATATGCTAAATTAGCGAGTAACTGGGTTATAGGCATCCGAGGAGGAAACAAAGTAAAAGTATTATAAGGTTGTATAAAGCAAAGTTGATCACTCAATTGCTTACTGGTCTTTTTACCCCATATAATAGTGGACAACCCCTCTTTAATCAATAAACAGTTATATAAAACAATGGGTCTATTAGGAGAAAGGATCGTAAGGCAACGGCCTGGAGCGAAGGAAAAGATGGAGAGGGACGGGGCGCGGGGAGCGCCCAGGGTGAAGGGGGAGGGGAAGAAGAAAGGTCATATGGGAGAAGGGTGTAAAAAAATGAAGAATATTTTGCGCTTCGCCGGAGATTTCTGGTGAAAATGGAGGATTGTTAAAAATGTTGGATTGTCATAAGACAGGTAGTAACAATAAAGCGCTTCAATGTTAGACATCTCTGATAACTGTATAAGCTGTTATTGTAGCGCAGGACTCAAGTGCCAGGTAACATTACACATATGACCAAAGGTTCCGTTTGTTCATAGGGGTCTCATGTGAAAGTCGTGGAGGTCTTAAGTAGGGACTGGACGTATTTCAAATAGCAACAACACTAAAAGCTCTATTAACATGAGATATGTTTGTTCTATACAGTATATACATGACTCACTTGGCTGCAGAGTTGACATGTGGCGATTAAAGCGGGTTTCTATTATAAAGACATGTGGACTTTATGGTTGGAGGAAGATAAAACATTTCCTACAAATCCCAGTAACAGATTACTTAATTACAGAGATAAAGGAGCCTCTATGAATGATGCTTTTTACTCATAAAATACGTTTATTTTGGGGCCCACTTTTGTTTTGCCCAGCGCTCCACTTGTCTTAAAAACGGCCCTGGCCACGACATTGATGTCAGGTGCTTAACTCTAAAAAACAAATGGCGAGTGGACAGTTGAATTACAGGTTGTGAATTAGTATCTACCCAGACCCCTCCTCATGAGTTGTTGATGTGAAAGTCCATACATCGATAGTCATCCTACCTTTTTGAATTTTCAACTTTGAATACACGTGGAGGCACATTACTAATAAGGGGTCCGTTTGCACTGCTTGCATCAGGGTATTTGGCGCACGCGGGGGGGGTCGGATTGCGGGACGGCACGGATGCATGCGACACAAATCAGGGGGCTGTGGACGTCGGACAACACCCCGACAAAATGCGCGAATTTAAAACACCAAATCAGTCTGCAAGATCAGCACTTACAGGCACGGAGAAGACGGGGAACGGGATGAGAGGTGACATGACGCGAAGCGACACATATGAAGGAAAGTGGACACAGATCTTAGTGATCGTGGGCAGCATCCAAATCTCATCAGGACATTCCGGGATTGGCGTAACACCAGAGGGTAGTATAGTTGCCCCATTGTGATGTGTGAGGCCTCAAATCTGTATTGCCAATTGATTGTTCTGCTCATCTTAGGAAGTATATACAGTCACCGGCCAAAAACTTTTAATTAGGACATCCTGTCTACAATGTCTCGTAAACTTAATCTAACAGCCAATCACATGCGGGCAAATCAGTGCTTTAGACTGTAGACATGGTCAGGCAGACATCTCCTGCAGTTCTGACCGTAGATTCGTATGGGAGAGGATAGGAAAGGGTGATGTGAGGCTTGAACGTTGAAGGGTTGTTTGGTAGCCAGAAGGTGGTTGAGTAGTTACAGAAACTTCTGATCTAGCTGGGATTTTCACGCACAACGCTCTAGGGCTTAAGAGAAATGGATCTGAAAAAAGAAAAAAAATCCTGTGAGCGAGCAGTTTCTGTGCGGGGAAATGCCTTGTGATGGCAGATGTCCGAGGAGGAGAATGGGCAGACTGGTTCGAGGCTGACTAGAAAAAGCAGTGACTCAAAATCGCCACCGCGTTACTACACCAAGGTAAGGCAAGAGAGAGCAATCTCTGAAGCACAAGTACGTCGAAAACGTGAGGCAGATGGGGCACAGCAGCAGAAGACCACACCGGGTTGGGCCATCCTTTAGCTATGTGGAAGAACAGGGAAATGATGGAACAAAAAAAATGTGCACAAAGTCATACAATTGGACCGTAGAAGATTGGAAGAAACGTTGCCCTGGTTTGAGGTCTCGATTTTGCTGCCGCGACATTCGGATTAGGTTAGCGTCAGATATTTGGCGTCAACAACATGAAAGCATGGATCTATCCTGCCTGTATCAACGGTTCGCTGGTAGGTGGTTGGTGTCATGGTGTTGGGGAAATTTCTTGGCAACTTTGTGGGCCCTTGGTACAACGCCAACAGCTACCTGAGTCTTGTGCTGACCATGTCCATGCCATGTATGGCACAATGTTTACCCTGTACATCTGAGGCTAATTTCGCAGGATATGCGCCAGTCCAATAAGATGGATTTCCCCATCTAGACTGGTTTCTTGACATGACAAGAGGTCCACTGGACACCAAATGGCTCCACAGTCACCAGATCTACAATCAAATAACCATCTTTCGGGATGTGGTGGAACGGGAGTTCGCAATGGATTGTGCAGCGACACATCGCGGCAACTGTGTGATTGCCCATTCATGTCAAATGGTACCAAAAATCTCTGAGGAGCTTCCAGCACCTTGTTGATCTATGCCAGAAGAATTGTGAGCCAGTTCTGAAGGCAAACTAGGAGGGTCCAACCGTCTACGTCATGGTGTACCTATAAGTGGCCAGCGAGTGTATATAAGATAATAGGATACAAGGGGATTTATTCACTTGGAATATGTGTTTGGCATACACCCATTGTTTTTTCATTTCCCAATGCTGCTGAATTGTTTGATCGCCCATACTCTGTGGGCTTGCCACCCAGACTTAAATATGGTTGCTCTGGACTTGTTTCTTAGATCAGAAAAAGAAGATGATAGTGAGATCGATAGATGTGCGATAGATGGATAGAGAGATAGAAGATATTCAGTAAAGAAAATGGCAGCACTCCAAAATAGGAAAAAAACTTAGTGTTTTATTCCACCTCCCGCAACGTTTCGGCGTTGTTAGCTTTTTTTTCACTATTTTGGAGTGCTGCCAATTTTCATTACTGAATATCTATGGGATTACTGGTTGTCAGTCAGGATAGCACCCATTGCAATTCTACACTGACTGTGCGATGCGAGTTTTCGATTTGTGTAGATAGATAGTTAAGATAGATGAGATAAGTATTGGAAAGTCCAGAGCAGCACAGCAACTAGGTCGGGTGCAAAGTCCTGACACTCTGGCTGGAGCGTCCTAAGTATATAGTTCCACAGATAGGGCAGCACCTTTTATAGTGTTCAAAAGCGGTGGGGTGTATATTATTCCACCATGTGCAACGTATTCGCTCACACAGAGCCTTGTATCAAGCATAGTGTGTCTTATTGGCAGTGGGACAACAATATAAGGGGCCAAACAGTACAATTTCATTGGTCCACACAACGGACACCATGCCAATTTACTTCAATAGGTTACAAAACATGTTTAAAGTGCTTATACAAGTGCACAGGACAATACATCATAACAATATTGTTGATTACTGTGAAAAAATATAGCATTAAATCAGTGAACAATGCAAGGAGTATGTGCAGTTAAGTAAATAAATACCCTCCATCTGGGATCGGACCGCCCACAGTCTCGGCTTCCATTGATAAAATGTGATTGCGCTGGATCGGGCGTCCAAAGTGTCAGCATCCAATGGTGTAAGAGCCGCGTCACCGGGAAGTCAATGGGGTCACGTGATGGCGGTGCGCCTCAAGTATGTTCTTGGCGCATGCGCACTCGCTTTCTGTGTAGCGGATCGACACATATTGTTAAGGGAAAAGAACCACACAGTCACAGTCAGATCCCCGTGTAAGGGTACGAACGATGTTGTGACAAAAAACAGGTGCATGTAAGTGACAACAGGTAGTGGTAACAACCACCGTTGTCCTTCCTGGCTCGGATTATCGGGATTTCATACGGCTCCTAACAAGGACCTCCGTTTATTCCTCCTTTATCCTGCCTGGTATGATGCGGAAAAGTAAAGTAACGGGCTGAGGTACAAAACCCCGTAACGTTCTGTTTAGGGTCACGACTGGAATTTTTGTGGGTACAATTAAACTATAACATAAACTTTTTTTGTGACCAGAGACAACAATCATAGTGTAGTGATGCAGAGTTTCAACTGGTGAGTGGAGGGAGGACGAGGACATTGCGGGGGTTAACGATCCGTTCGATGAGGGTCAAAATCCAAATACATCTGGAAAAAAAACAAATGAATAAATGAAAAAGGTAATCAAATTATGTTACATTGTATTAACTACATAGACCAAGATGACTTGGGACATAAAAATTGTTTGGCAGAGAAATTCTCTCAACACTATACCTAACCCATACAAGAAAAGCCAGAGGGCTTATGTCATGTGCTGTTGAGCGGTCACTTCCCCCGAAATAAACCACATTAGCACAGTCAAAACTTTACTGAGCATATTGTGGTAATCAAATGAGTCCACTTAAATGTATTCAACATTTAAACCGTGGGGTTTGTAAGGGGTCCCCAGTCTGTGTATCAACTTAGTTCACATCTCCTAAAGTATGGCTCCGTTACCCCTCTCTAAGTATGGGGATTCGTCTATAATCATGAATTTGAAGATCACTCTCTTTGTGTCGTTCTCGGCCAAAAGGTCTACAACAGGTAAGTCTTTTTCTTCTTGCGGATGGTGTACCTGTGTTGCGTGTGAACGCGTCTTGAAATCTAGTGTGTGTACTCAAAGTACTGTAAGTCGCTATGGGAACTAACGAAGAGATTAGTATAACGGATCGTCTATTGCAATTCAAATGATGTTGTATTTTGTATTGTGGTCTTTGGAGTAAATGTACACCTTGATGGCCATAGGAACAGTTGAGGCAGGACCGGCATGGATCAGCATCCTTGCGAATGGGAGCTGAAATACCATTGTACCAGTGTGTTGGTGGACGTGGACATGGGATGTTTACTACCGGTACTCCTAATGTTTCAGAGCTTTCTGTATGAGTAGTATCGGTGGGGTATGTAGTGCTGGTACCCCTGTGGGGGTCCACTCTGCAAAATTTTCCAATGTTTTTGCATATGGATGCTATTTTGGTGCTTGTATAACAATAGGTGGAGATAAAGGGGATCCTGTTCTATCTTTGTTTTTAGTTGTGTAGGTAGATATAATATCGTCCCGCTTTTCTTCTCCAACCTTCTCCAAACTAGATATTCAGTAAATGAAAATGGCAGCACTCCAAAATAGTGAAAAACAAAGGCTGAACAACAGCCGAAACGTTGCGGGAGGTGGAATAAACACGAAGTTTTTTTCACTATTTTGGAGTGCTGCCATTTTCATTTACTGAATATCTATCTATCTATCTATCCATCTATCGCACATCTATCGATCTCATAACTATCTTTCTATTTTCTATCTAAGAAACAAAGTCCGGAGCACCATATTTAAGTCTGGGTGCAAGCCAACAGAGTATGGCGATCCAAACAATTCAGCAGCATTGGTGAATGAAAAAACAAGTGGGTGTATTCCAAACACATATTCCAAGTAAATAAATCCCCTTGTATCTATCTATCTTGTATATATCTTCCTAAGATGGAGCAGAACAATACAATTGGCAAATACAGAGTCTTTTATCTTCTTCTGTCTTCTGTTTTCCGCAGGTCGCCGCCATGTTTTTTCTGGCAGGCACATAGTATGATGCGGCCGCTGCTGACGTCATACTATGTGACGGCTGGGAGAAGAACATGGTGGCGCCCTGCATAATGTTACCGAAGACAGAAGACAGAAGAAGATAGAAGACAGAAGAAGCCCGCGCTGACATCAGGGAAGCAGCGTGGACATCGGGGAGAAGCGCTGCTCATCAGGGCCACCGGAGGGTGAGTATACAAGTTTTTTTTTTTTTTTTAAAAGTGCTGGGCTGGCTATTGACTTGTGTATAAGCCAAGTTGAGGATTCTCCTCCAGGGACCTTCTTCTGTGTCCACTGTGGCCACATAACCAGGAGAAAAAATGTTACCTTGACTTAGATCCAACAGTAGTCAACTGGATCCTCGACTACCTAAGGAACAGGCCACAATTTGTACAAAAGGGCATGGTTTGCTCAAACGTAATCAGTAGTCATGGAGCACCCCAGGGCACCGTACTATCCCCTTTCCTTTTTTACCTTCTATACCTCAGACTTCAGACACCACTCAGAATTATGTCATCTACAAAAATTTTCCAACAACACAGTTACAGTGTAGTTCATTGTATTGAGGAGGGAAAAGATAAACTTTACCTAGAGGTTGACCAGTTCAATGAGTAGAGTAAAAACAATAAACTCATCCTTATCATGATTAAGTTCAAGGAGTTGGTCATCAACATGAGGAAAAATAAAACCACCTCCAGATCCATCGAAATCAAGAGCCAGGCAAAAGAACAGGTTAACACTCACAAATACCTGGACATAGTCATCGACAATAAACTTGAATTATCGGTAAAGTGTGTAAAAAGAAAAACCTGCTCCTGTATGGACTTCCTCAGGAAACTGAAACGGGAGGGACAATAATCATTAGAGGAGCCCAGAACTCAACTGGTGTACCTCTGAGCTCATTGCATCATGTATGGAAATTTCAGGGAAAGCGCCATGTACACTATATTTTTTTAAATCAGAACTGCAACGGAGCACCATCAGCAATCGCTACCGGCAGATGTCCTGGTGTACTGTGAGATTCTACAACTCCTTCATCCTCAAATCCATCAAACTTTTTAAACAAACCTGGGTTCTAGGAATACCATGAACTAGAAAAAAAGTTATTTGTTTTGTATTCTCCTTTTATTATACATGGAGATACATGGCGTACGACCATGCACAAAGGGAAAAGATAGGACATGTTCTATGTATTCCCCGTGTATAGAGCAGTACGACGCCACACGCGTGTGGCACTGTATCGCTCCGTGCAGCCATTGCCGTCTGTGGGGGACGTGACAAGCCGCACATATGTCCCCCATACATTCGTGTGAATTTGGCCTAAGTCTTCACCATACAGGTCATGGATGCCATTGTATTGGCACTGATCCACGCCCCCATGTGACATCACTAGGGGCACGGACTCTCAGCCTGTAATCCAGCACCATACAACCACACTCACCGGCCACTTTATTAGGTACACCATGCTAGTAACGGGTTGGACCCCCTTTTGCCTTCAGAACTGCCTCAATTCTTCGTGGCATAGATTCAACAAGGTGCTGGAAGCATTCCTCAGAGATTTTGGTCCATATTGACATGATGGCATCACACAGTTGCCGCAGATTTGTCGGCTGCACATCCATGATGCGAATCTCCCGTTCCACCACATCCTAAAGATGCTCTATTGGATTGAGATCTGGTGACTGTGGAGGCCATTTGAGTCCAGTGACCTCATTGTCATGTTCAAGAAACCAGTCTGAGATGCTTCCAGCTTTATGACATGGCGCATTATCCTGCTGAAAGTAGCCATCAGATGTTACAGGGTACATTGTGCTCATAAAGGGATGGACATGGTCAGCAACAATACTCAGGTAGGCTGTGGCGTTGTACCAAGGGGCCCAAAGAGTGCCAAGAAAATATTCCCCACACCATGACACCACCACCACCAGCCTGAACCGTTGATACAAGGCAGGATAGATCCATGCTTTCATGTTGTTGACGCCAAATTCTGACGCTACCATCCGAATGTCGCAGCAGAAATCGAGACTCATCAGACCAGGCAACGTTTTTCCAATCTTCTACTGTCCAATTTCGATGAGCTTGTGCAAATTTTAGCCTCAGTTTCCTGTAGCTGAAAGGAGTGGCACCCGGTGTGGTCTTCTGCTGCTGTAGCCCATCTGCCTCAAAGTTCGACGTACTGTGCTTTCAGAGATGCTCTTCTGCCTACCTTGGTTGTAACGGGTGGCGATTTGAGTCACTGTTGCCTTTCTATCAGCTCGAACCAGTCTGCCCATTCTCCTCTGACCTCTGGCATCAACAAGGCATTTCTGCCCACAGAACTGCCGCTCACTGGATGTTTTTTCTTTTTCGAACCATTCTCTGTAAACCCTAGAGATGGTTGTGCGTGAAAATCCCAGTAGATCAGCAGTTTCTGAAATACTCAGACCAGCCCTTCTGGCACCAACAACCATGCCACGTTCAAAGGCCTCAAATCACCTTTCTTCCCCATACTGATGCTCGGTTAGAACTGCAGGAGATTGTCTTGACCATGTCTACATGCCTAAATGCACTGAGTTGCCGCCATGTGATTGGCTGATTAGAAATTAAGTGTTAACGAGCAGTTGGACAGGTGTACCTAATAAAGTGGCCGGTGACTGTATATCTTCCTAAGATGGAGCAGAACAATACAATTGGCAAATACAGATTTGAGGCCCCACACAATACACAATGGGGCACATTTACTTACCCGTCCCGTTGATGCCGCCAATCCGGAATGTCCGATGAGGATTCGGAGCTGCCGCGATTCACTAAGATCGTGTGTCCAATTTCCTGCATGTGTCGCTTCCCCGATCAGGTCCGCCGGAGTTCACCTTCTTCTTCCCGGTGCATGTAAGTGCTGATCTTGCAACATGATTTGGTTTTTAAATTCCGCAGTTTGTCGGGTTGTCCGACGTCCACGCCCCCTGATTTGTGTCGCATGCAATCCGGTGCCGATGCGCCGCAATCCGATCGCGTGCGCCAAAAACCCGATGCAATTCAGTGCAAAACGGACCCTTAGTAAATGTGCCCCACTGTATGAAAGTTGGATAAATTCAAAAAAGTTAAGGATGACTATCGAATGTATGGACTTCACATCAACAAACTCATGATGGAGGGGGTAGGGGTAGATACTTATTCAGCAACTGTGAATTCAACTGTCACTCGCCATTTGTGTTTTAGGAGATAAGCACCTGACAATCATGTCTGGCCAAGGCCGGTTTTAGACAAAGTGGAGCCCTGGGCAAAACTAAAAGTGGGGCCCCAAAATAAAACTATTTTATGAGCACTCACAGTCAGTAAGAGGCTCCTTTATCTCTGCACAATAATAAGTATCTGTAATATGGGACTGTAGGAGAATGTTATTATTCTTCCTCCACCCATAAAAGTCCACATGTCTTTAATGATAAAACCCCTTTAATCGCACATGCACCTTCAGCCAAGTGCGTCATGTATATACTGTATATGAACAAACATATCTCATGTTAATAGGAGCTTTTAGTGTTTTGCTATTTGAAATACAGTCAGTCCCCTACTTAAGAACACCCGACTTACAGATGACCCCTAGTAACAAACGGACCTTTGGTCATTGGTAATTTACTGCACTTTAGTCCTAGGCTACAATAAACAGCTATAACAGTTATCAGAGATGTCTACAATGAAGCTTTATTGTTACTCCTGGTTCTTATGACAATCCAACATTTTTAAAATCTAATTGTCACAGAGACCAAAAATATTCTGGCTGGGTTTACAATTATAAAATATACAGTTCTGACTTACATACAAATTCAACCTAAGAACAAACCTACAGAGCCCATCTTGTACGTAACCCGGGGACTGCCTGTATCAGTAAAAGTTTATATACTGTTTATTGATTTAAAGGGGTTGTCCACTATTGATAATTAAAAAGACCAGTAGCAATTGAGTGATTCAACTTTGCTTTATAAACCATTATATACCTTTACTTTGTTTCCTCGGATGCATATAACCCAGTTACGAGCTAATTTACATATAATGTTATTGAGATATAATGACTTTAATGTCTCCAATAGAAAATCATTTGAAAATATCCCATTTCCTTCACGATTACAGTTGAAGAAGTCGGGATAGGAATCTTTTGCCTACAAGTTGCATTTTTAACCATGATATAGCCCAATTTCAGAGACAGAATTCTGCCTGGCTAATTCAACCTGCAGACTAAGCTCCACCAAAGATAATTGAAGGCATTTTCTTGACTAGACTGACTGTAATTTGGCCACTAAAAGCGCTTGATGTTTGTATTCAGTTTCTGTGTTGATTCTAGTAAGAGCCGTGTGTTTACCTTTAAGAGCCACTTGAGTATGTACATTTAATGGAGCAAAATATACATTTCTTCCACTGTATTATGTTGCCGAAACTGCTGCAAAAAAACCCCCTGGTTGACGTCTGATGAAAAGATTTCTGGAGTTATTATTCTCTATAAGTAAGTTGGCCTTAATGACTTTGAAAGATGTTTAGTCTCATGGTTTTCTTGGGCCGAGACCTTATCAGTTAGGCTTAAATTCCAAAAACAAAGGCAGGTTTTATACATTTATGTGAATGTATGAGTAAGAAGTTCTCATTGGGCAATGGCGAAGCAACGGGGGTCGAAGACCGTTCTTGGAAAAAGTCAATAGTCAAGGGGATCCAGCTTTAAAAATAATCATAAAGATAAGACTCATGTCAAACTTACCGATTGGCAGGTATCGAAATATGTGTGTGGCCAATAAGTAAATTCACGGTCCGGCTTGATGAACGTCAATTGAGATCTTTATTGTGTCATTGTTAGAACATCCAAAAGTTGCATACAGATGGGTCAATGCAGTTTAGGCACAACGGTTCTTGTTAATCATGGCTGTCTCCAGTAGTGGATTATAATATAGTTTTTTTTGGGTGGTAGCCTGGGGCCCAAGCCTTCTGGGGGTCCCATTCCCACCCGAACCACCCACCAAATGTTATACTGAGAAGGACCTTCGCTCACATGTAAACAATAGCCACTTCAGGACTATTTTACAGTCCTTCAATGGTACTAAAACCACAGATTGAAAACAGACATAAGGGGTTGAGATTTATCAAGCTGCCTAAGAGTAAGAACGTACTTAGTTTCCCATGGCAACCAATTACAGCTCAGCTTTCATTTTACCAGTGCTCAAGAATATTTTAAAGCTGAGCTGTAATTGGTTGCAATGTGCAACTAAGCACAGTCTTACTCTTAGGCAGCTTCATAAATCTCCTCCAACTGACGCATCCTCTATTCCCCCCAAAAGTTTGTTTCTTGTACCATATCTAGAGAATTACAGAGTTGTAGGGGCTATAATATAAGTATAAGTATAAGTATATAAGTCTTGATTGACTGACTTTTTGAGTGAGCAACCAATGTTTATGTGAAATCACCTGTGTTTGGCTTGGCCAAAATTTATATATATCACTGTATAATACATGATACATAAACATACATAAAATATCCTTAAAATAACCCGACAGACTTGAGAAGACAACTCAAATACAAAGATATATATATATATAAAAACTGTTAAAAATAAATCCCATTTGATATAATAATAGGATGTTCAGTACCTAGAAGTAAACCTGGTTGTACAGTAACTGGAACGGAATCACTACAATTGGATAACGAGGCTGGGTCTTTGTCAAATGCCGTAGACTGGGTCCAAAAGTTATGATTGGCCGAATCGGGTGACCCTAGGTTGGATGCCGTGAGAGATACATTATCCCCCCTCCCCCAATGAATTGCACGGCAGTACACCGAGAGCATCATGGCAAGATCTTTGGTGTCTGCTAAGTCATGTGATATTTTTTTATAGAACTGCACATCACTCCACTCAGATTAGCTAGAGTGTCAAGTAGGTTGACCAATCCATACAAATATTATAACATTAAAGAAGACCCCAAATGTTGAATGCAATATAGAGAAGATTGTAAATGGTGCAAAGCAATCACAAAATTTACAAATGTAATGTTTTAGACCTGTGATGGTGAACCTTTTAGCGGCCGAGTGCCCAAACTCCAACCCAAAACCTCCCCTTATTTATCGCGAGGTGCCAACCAAAAATTAAAGCAGTAACTTATTGCTCCCTGTTCAACAACTTTCAATCATATTGGCCTCCTGAGGACAGCAACACAGTAGAAAGATGGAAAATTTTCATCATTTTAGCTTCTTTCCAGTGTCCCTCTGTACAGAGAAAATTGTTGGGCCAGCAGGAGGTCCTCCAAAGATAATTCGGCCCTGTCTACTCATTCTCCCTCTTCCTACAGTCCCAAGTAACAAAGTAAGTATCAAACTATGACTGAAAGCAGCATCTTTTAAGTTGCTTGGAACTGCAGGAAGATTCTTTGAGTTCTGTCTGGTGTACTGGGGCAGTGGCCCGGGTGCCCACAGAAAGGACTCTGAGTGCCGCCTCTGGCACCCGTGCCATAGGTTCGCCACCACTGTTTTAGACTAACCAAGACCCTCATCAGACACGGATTGCAGGGAAGTACATGGAAAAGAAATCAGAGGAGGCAGTGAGAACGGTGGTATCAAACCACTAGAGTTGCGCACATTTCTGTCGGTTTGATACCGCCTCTCTCACTGCCTCCTCAGCTTTCTTTTCCCTGTACTTCCCTGCAATCCGTGTCTGATGAAGGTCTTAGATAGACCAAAACATTACTTTTGTAAATTTTGGAATTGCTTTTCACCAATTACAATTTTCTTGATATTGCGTTCAACATTTGGAGAGCCAAGTCTTCTTTAATGTTATGATATGTCATGGTAGTCACGTGATACAAGCAAAAAATCATGTGTTGATGGGGATGAATGCAGAATATGACCACCAATAGGAACCCCTGGACGTCTCTGTGAGTATCTCGTAGTTTAAAATGCAACAATGTGTGAAGTTGAAGATTTGTGGTGCATTTAAGGAATCTTATCTATCATCCATAAGAGTGGAGAGAGGCATACGGGAGAATGTCTTGTCTTATGGAAGACCCATGACAATCAAGCATTACATCGATAGTCCGTAGATAGTCCCAAAAGCCTGCTTGTCCCATCTTATATTTCAGTTAGCTCTCCCTGCTTGTCGCCTTGAAAAGGGCTTAAAAATTAAAAATATCAAACTTCATAAAGACTAACAAATTAGATGAAGCAGGAAATACAATGGACCAATGAGGAAACCCTTCTGTTTCTGAATCTGTTAAATAGTTTTAATAATAAAAAACTGCATTCAAGGTTTGCTATAATATTTCTACATGATATTGCTCAAGAAACCCTCCCCTTGCTCTGAGTAACTTCTGTTAGATTAATAAAATATACAAGAATATATAATATTACACAAGTGCCATCTTGACACTTCTCTCAGTTGAGATATCCGAGATGACCATCTACAATGGGGCACATTTACTTACCTGTCCTGACGTGTTCCCCAAAGTGCATTATCCGACCGGAATGCAATGCTGCGATTCAATAAAATTGTGCGCCCAGATATCCGGCATGTGTCGCTTCCCCGATCAGGTCCGCATGTAAGTGCTTGATCTGTGTCACATTTGAAAGTTAAATCAGCGCTCAGTCCGAATCAGTGGATCGTCTGATAGCCCGCCCCCGATTCTGTTGCATGAAAGCCGGCAGCTGCGCCAAAATCCGATCGCGTGCGACACAATCCCCAGTTAAATACCTGTCACAGTGGTGCAAATCGTAAACGTAGGAAAATCCAACAAAGTGTCCATGGACCCTTAGTAATAAGCCTATAGTTCTCCACAAGTATTGAAACCTTTTTTTTATTTAAACTTCACATCACTCATCCTGGAATATTTTGCTTCAGGAAGGACCATAGGAAGTAAATTTTGATAGCTGGTAGCCAAACTTTGCACAGCCTACAGTCCTCTCTCCTATCTAAACCTCGGAATGATGTCCACTTGGCCTAACTGGAAGATGTTTCATCAGACTGACCATCGAACTTGCCTAATTCCTCTTTCCTAATGTCTGACATTGTTATTTAAGACCAGCATGTGTTCCAATGCAGAGTCAGAGTGGAGAAAGTAATCAATGGACTATCTATTCCTGTTGCTTTTTTATAGGGCAAATAAAATACCTTCTTGAGATTGTGACACCTTCGATGTCTAAAATGAAAGATAATCTCGTAGTTTAAAATGCAACAATGTGTGAAGTTGAAGATTTGTGGTCCATTTAAGGAATCTTATCTATCATCCATAAGAGTGGAGAGAGTCATACGGGAGAATGTCTTGTCTTATGGAAGACCAATGACAATCAAGCATTAAATCGATAGTCTGTAGATAGTCCCAAAAGCCTGCTTGTCCCATCTTATATTTCAGTTAGACATCGAAAGGTGTCACAATCTCAAGAAGGTTATTTTATTTGCCCTATAAAAAAGCAACAGGAATAGATAGTCCATTGATTACTTTCTCCGACTCTGACTCTGCATTGGAACACATGCTGGTCTTAAAATAACAATGTCAGACATTAGGAAAGAGGAATTAGGCAAGTTCGATGGTCAGTCTGATGGAAACATCTTCCAGTTAGGCCAAGTGGACATCATTCCGAGGTTTAGATAGGGAGAGAGGACTGTAGGCTGTGCAAAAGTTTGGCTACCAGTTATCAAAATTTTACTTCCTATGGTCCTTCCTGAAGCAAAACATTCCAGGATGAGTGATGTGGAATGTTTAACAATAAAAAAAAGGTTTCAATACTTTGTTGGAGACTATGAGGCTTATTTACTAAGGGTCCATGGACACACTTTTGTTGGATTTTCCTACGTTTACGGGATTTGCGCCACTGTGACAGGTATTTAACTGGGGATTGTGTCGCACGCGATCGGATTTTGGCGCAGCTGCACAGGCTTTCATGCAACAGAAATCGGGGGGCGGGCTATCAGACGATCCAACTGATTCGGACTGAGCGCGGGATTTAACTTTCAAATTGTGACACAAGATCAAGCACTTACATGCGGACCTGATCGGGGAAGCGACACATGCCGGATATTGGGCGCACAATTTTAGTGAATCGCAGCAGTGTGCATTCCGGTCGGATAATGCACTTTCGGGGAACACGTCAGGACAGGTAAGTAAATGTGCCCCATTGTGCGAGATGGTCATCTCTGGATATCTCAGCTGAGAGAAGTGTCAAGCATGGACACTTGTGTATATATTATATATTCTTGTATATTGTATTGAATACTACAGAAGTTACTCAGAGCAGAGGGGAGGGTTTCTTGAGCAATATCATGTAGAAATATTATAGAACAAACTTGAATGCAGTTTTTTATTATTAAAACTATTTATACAGATTCAGAAAACAGAAGGTGGTTTCCTCATTGGTCCATTGTATTTCCTGCTTCATCTAATTTGTTAGTCATTATGAAGTGTGATATTTTTAATTTTTAAGCCCTTTTCACACAGAGCAATGTGACAAACATATGATCACACCCAAAATGTCAGCAATTCACACAGTTGGAGTTTGTCTAATACATTAAAATCTTATTAAGGCGACATACAGCACTATCTATTGAGTATGCATGACCAGTTTCAGTTCAAAGGGCTCGAAACAAAGTAGTTATTACTACTGGAATCTGACATTGCAAGCTGCATAAAGTAACAATTCTTTGCTTTGGTCACAGTATCACACCCTACTAAATGTTCTAAAAACTCTGCTTGCAGCCATATTGCCTAAAGAAGCGTAAAGGTCACCATAGCCCCTAATTGGCCAATAATACAGACATTGTTTATGTGGTGTACGTGAAGAATCAGTGGATATGTATTTATAGGCAGGGGCATAGCTAAAGGCTCATTGGCCCTAGTGCACAGTCTCACCCCCTGATCCCCTGATAATGTGCACAAAATGACCAGGAAAGTGTCCAAAAAGCACCCACACCTGATGAAAATGACCTCACTGCCCTAGATTTGGAAGGCAGATGTGATACATTGAATGATGCTACACCCCTGAAAGTTGTCTCCCAGTATAGAAGGATCTGCAATGTCTTCAGTATTGATCCGACAAAAATGGCATCTAGTAAGTCATAGGTGACGGTACAGATCTCCATAATGACTTCTCCTGGCTATGACATTTTGCTGTAGAATTTGCCTCCCACACTATGCCCCTAAATAAATTACACTACTCACAACAAAACTAACCACACTGTGGGCCGTGTATATATCAAACACAACCCTTACAACCACTCTGTGACCCATCAATATGTAATATGTATAGAGCCTTACTTTTTAAAGTACAGGCAGTCCCCGGGTTACATACAAGATAGGGTCTGTAGGTTTGTTCTTAAGTTGAATTTGTATGTAAGTCTGAACTGTATATTTTATCATTGTGATCCCAGCCAGAACTTTTTTGGTCTCTGTGACAATTGGATTTTAAAAATGTTGGATTCTCATAAGAACCAGGATTAACAATAAAGCTTCATTACAGACACCTGTGATAACTGTTACAGCTGATCATTGTAGCCAAGGACTAAAGTACAGGAAATTACCAAAATCCAGAGGGCCGTTTGTAACTAGGGGTTGTATGTAAGTCGAGTGTTCTTAAGTAGGGGACCGCCTGTACTGTATATTTCCATCTATAATTTAATTGCTTTCAATTTCTCCACGGAATTAATCAGATTTTTTACAGTGGCTGATTTTAAAATAATAGTTATTTATTTAGCATTTTCCAAGACTTTTGCACAGTATTGTATCTCTGCTTATTCGTAGATTATTCTGATTTGTGCCACTCTGAATGTATTGATCTCTGCTCCAAATCAGATAAGTGTATAGCACTGTGCCGTACATGTATACTTTATACTGTGCCTAGTAGGGAAGATTGGCCTCAATACCACGAATGGGACTGAACCTGGGAAGGAGAAGGCGAGGCTGTCCGGCAAGGAATTGCTATTGTTAATCCTCCATCAAACTATTTTAGCATTGGGCATGAGACATTTTTTTTACTGTAGGAAAGAAAATTAAGTTAATAATAGTAAAATATAGTATATATAGTATAATGGAAAATGCTATTTATTAATATTTATATATATTTTGTATTATTTTTATAAATACTGGCAGTCTCTGGGTTCCATACAAGATAGGTTCCATAGGTTTGTTCTTAAGTTGAATTTGTATGTAAGTCAGAACTGTATATTTTATAATTGTAGATCCAGACAAAAAATTGTGACAATTGTAATTTCAAAATTTTTTGCTTTAATGGAACCAAGGATGATCAATAAAGTTTCATTACAGACACCTTACAGCTGATCATTGCAATCTGGGACTATAGTAACATCCAGAGAGCTTCACCAGAGGTCACAGTGGGCAGAGGGGTCCGTCGGTAAGTCGGATGTCCTTAAATAGGGGACTGCCTGTATTGATATTTAGGTTTTATTATTATTGTTATTTATATTGTTTTATGTTATATTTTTATTCAGGTACCATAAGTATTAGTTACGTATTAATATAATTGAAATTATAATATCAATATTTATGTATTTTATCTATTCTCATTTTAACTATTATTTATTACGATTGTTATTTATTCATTGCTATTAATATATTATAATTTGGGATGAATGTATCTATCCATTGGTAAGAATTTGGCATTGTGCAATCACCAAACCCAAACCTATTCTTTTGTAACATTTCTGCTTCATGCTTGTTCCGCACAATGTTGGCAATTGTTTGTAACCAATGTCGATGCCACTGTTGGCATTTGATTGTATTGTCTTCCTTTTGCGGATTCGAAGATTTATAAAATCCAGTGAAAGATGAAATTTCTGCTTCGCTTCAGACAAATCTTTTTAAATCGGCGGCGATCTACTGCATGTTATTCATCCAAGATCTTTGGGAGAGGGGAATCGCGAAGGATGTAAAAAAAAAATTGTTAAAAATTTAGGATATGATTTTTAAGTGAATAATCTGTGTTTTAGAGGACTAGAGGGGGTGATATATCAATTTCCAGGGCAATTAGAGGAACATCAGTCAGGACGACAAGATTTGGACGACAAACCAAATTATTATGATTTTAAATGATAAATTTATTAATATTAATAATTATTAATACCGTATATACTCGAGTATAAGCCGACCCAAGTATAAGTCGAGGCCCCTAATTTTACCACAAAAACCTGGGAAAACATATTAACTTGAGTATAAGCCGAGGGTGGGAAATGCATTGGTCACAGCCCCCCCCCAGTATATAGCCTGCCAGACCCTGCCCCATAGTATATAGCCAGCAGCTGCCCCCCAGTATATAGCCTGCCACCCCATATCCCCCAGTATATAGCCAGTCCCCTGCCCCAGTATATAGCCAGCAGCGGGGGAAGCCGGAAAGGTGAGTTTTGATATATTTGTTTTACTCGAGTATAAGCCGAGTTTGGGTTTTCAGCACATTTTTTTGTTCTGAAAAATTAGGCTTATACTGAAAAATTAGGCTTATACTCGAGTATATATAACGAAATTATTATTATTACCAAAACATACTGGTAGGTTGATTAGATTGCGACCCCCATTGGGGACAGGGGCTGCTTTGACAAGATCTGTGCAACGCTGCGTAAACTATATAAATAAAGAGATTATTATTATTATTTGGAAAGTTTTAGCTACAGGGAATTTTGGACGATTTGTGCATCTCTAATTCATATTATGGTTATATTATTAATGGATATTCTTTCCAATTGCATAGTTCACTTTTCTCATTCTAAATCCAAGATGCAAGATGCAAGACCTACAACAATTTCCTTCATTTTTCCAGCACTTTTCGTTATTTTATTTTATTTTATTTTTTTTTTTACAAGCAGTTAATGTTGTTCTTTATGCTTCATGTTGACACGTCAAAGCGATTTACAAGGAAAAACTTTCAGGCCATTGTGCTTTTGTAATAAATACATTAGTCATCGTGGCTTTTCATAATGAGTCATTTAGAAGAGCAGCCGATTGCCACGGGCTAGAAAACATTTACTGACATCAGTCATGGCTGCAGATGTAACAGCCCTGATTACTAACGCTGGCAGTCACCGCGACGTCTTATAGTTACATATACCTTCAGAAATGCATTTCCACTGTTTACCCCTTTGATCCTTCCCGTCTTTAAATAGGTTCCTTGTAAATGTGCATCTTGTTGATTCTTAGAAAAGAAGTGGCCAGATAAGAGACCCTTTGTATAGCTCCCTGTCATTATTAAGGGGATGTGTGGATGATTGTGCCGCCTCCTCCTCAGTCCACTACTTCATTTTCTCGATTGCTTCTTACTAAGAATTTCCTCTTGTAAAGCTTCTATTTTTATGTGATATCAAAATTGATGCCTTTCCAAAAATGTTCCTATCTCTTCTCTGTCTCTCTGCAAGGAAATTGTCCTAATTGTGGTTGTAACTTACTATGTGGATAACTTTTGAACCACAAGAGATATTTCAGATCTGACTGTAGCAAACGATTTCTAAGACAATTCTGGTCTTCTTCGATATGCTACATGCAGGGGAAAACCAGCCATGAGGCGAGTTGAGCTTCTTGCCTCAGGCAGCTCCAACTTAATAAAAAAATTAACCTGATATATTACTACTGGTTAGGGCAAAGGGGGAGTGTATTTCTATAGCAGAGAGTTTAAATTCAACTTTTTCCATTGGAAAAAATTGCTGTTGATCCAATATGGCGGCTTTCAAGATGGCGACTACATCCAGGACATAGCCTAAAACAGTGATGGCGAACCTTTTACAGACCAAGTGCCCAAACTACCACTAAAACCCACTTATTTATCACAAAGTGCCAACCCGCCAATTTAAGCAGTAACTTATAGCTCCCAGCTCTGTCACAGCTTTCAATCGTATCAGCATCCTGACGACACCAATACAGTAGCTTGAGAAGAAGAATTGCAGGGGCTTGGAGAAGAATCTGAGGTGATGGCGCAGCACGTCCTGGACTGTCTGACAAATTTTGTGCTGGGGGTCACAGCCTAAGTGCCCAAAGAGAGGGCTCTGAGTGCCACCACTGCCACAGGTTTGCCACCACTGGCCTAAAAGATGAGTTCCCTCACCTACTCCTTGCTGGGGTGTCAAAAATGTAATTTTACCCTTTGCTTCTGAAATAAAATGAAGTTCTATGACTTTTGACTGACTCTGTAGTACAGCCCATAGTGGCGTTATAGAAACCCAGAAAGTTGCGGGGAGAGGGAGAAAGCTGGCGGAGAAGCTATAATACATCTGGGTCTCTGCCATAATACATCTGTGGGCAAAGACCCTGTTCCTCATACAAAAAAGGATCAAATAGCGATCCTGGAAACTACAGACCCGTGAGTCTAACTTCTGTGGTGGGGAAAATATTTGAGGGGTTTGTTAGAGATGCTATCCTGGAGTATCTCACTGTGCACAACCTTATAACCCAGTGTCAGCATGGGTTTATGAGAGATCAGTCCTGTCAGACTAATCTGATTGGTTTCTACGAGGAGGTAAGTTCAAGACTGGATCTGGGGGACGCTGTGGATGCTGTATATCTGGACTTTTCAAAGGCATTTGACACCGTGCCACATAAAAGGTTGGTATATAAAATGAGACTGCTGGGAATAGGAGAAAATATGTGTATTTGGGTAAGCAATTGGCTTAGTGATAGAAAACAGAGGGTGGTCATTAATGGCACATTCTCAGATTGGGTTGATGTTACCAGTGGAGTGCCTCAGAGGTCAGTATTGGGGCCACTTCTTTTTAATATTTTTATTAATGACCTTGTAGTGGGTTTACACAGTCAAGTTTCAATATTTGCAGATGATACTAAGCTGTGTAAAGTAATAAATACTGAGGTCAATAGTTTAGCATTACAGAGGGATTTGTGGAAGCTTGAGGAGTGGGCAGAGAAATGGTTGATGAGGTTTAATGTAGATAAATGTAAAGTTATGCACTTGGGCCATGGAAACAAAAAGTATAATTATGTTCTAAACGGTCAATTACTTAGTAAAACTGGAGCTGAAAAGGACTTGGGGGTATTGGTGGATGGTAAACTTAATTTTAGTGACCAGAGCCAGGCGGCTGCTGCTAAAGCAAATAAAATTATGGGATATATCAAGAGAGGAATAGATTCTCATGATAAAGACATAGTTTTGCCCTTATACAAATCCCTGGTCAGACCACACATGGAATATTGTGTACAGTTTTGGGCACCAGTGTATAAAAGGGACATAGTAGAACTGGAACGGGTGCAGAGGAGAGCAACCAGGATTATTAGGGGAATGGGGGGACTAGAATACAATGACAGATTACAAAATTTGGGATTATTCAGTTTAGAAAAAAGACGACTGAGGGGAGACCTCATTACAATGTACAAATACCTGAACGGACAGTACAAGGATCTCTCCAAAGATCTTTTTATACCTCGGCCTGTGACCAGGACAAGGGGGCATCCTCTACACCTAGAGGAGAGGCGATTCTACCATCACCATAGACAAAGGTTCTTTACTGTAAGAGCAGTGAGACTATGGAACTCTCTGCCGCAGGAGGTTGTTATGGCCGACTCTATGTACATGTTCAAGAGAGGCCTGGATGCCTTTCTGGAGAGAAAAAATATCACGGGTTATGGGGATAAAACATTTATTTAATACTTAAAGGTTGGACTTGATGGACTTGCGTCTTTTTCCAGCCTTATGTACTACGATACTATGATGCGTAGTAATCACATTATGGTCCCTAAAAGGAAACCTACCATGTGGAATCTACATCCTGGAACCTAACATAACTTGTTAAAAAACTTTATTTTAGTAATATGTAAATTAACTGCAGAGGCTACTGGGCGTGGAGTAGCCTTAGCTGCCAGTACCCGGTCAGGCTAGTACACGCCCCCAGTAGCCTCTGCAGCTAATTTACATATCACTAAAATAAAGTTTTTTAACAAGTTAGGTTCCAGGATTATTAAATTACAGATTAGGGAAGAGGCAGGAGGCATCTATCATCACATCTACTTCTGATGGTAGATTCCTCATGGTAAGTTTCCTTCAAAGGGTTTATCCAGTTACTGTGTGTCCCAAAAATAATAATGTGTTATTATTATCAGCATCTCAGCCCCAATATTTACTCTGCCTTGTCAATGGACTGTATGGCAGTTCAGTCCTAAACATGGAGGCTGATGTAGGGGGACATGATGACACCAGTTCACCAGGGACCTGTATTGTGTCACGCTGTGCATGGTATAAGGAACCAGAAGACGCACAGTTCTTCTATGTACACAGCTCCGATACTGACAAATGTGTTCCAAGGTTACAGACTACAATCTATCCCTGTGTAGTCCTACCCACAATCCCGTGTTACTCCACCTCCCCATGTGTGTAGGTGATGATCTCTGAATAATTAATCCCCTTCAGAAGAATTTCTTGACACATGATCGAAACCGTGCAGGTGCGAAACGGATGTCCTAATAAATTATGTATTTGACGTGTAAAGGCCTTATACAATTTGTATGGAATAAAACACAGTGTGACAGCAGAAGGATTCATCTCCCCGTGTGATGCGCTGTGACTGCTCTGCCCTGTGGGGTAGCTTCTGGTGGATGGATGATGATGATGATGATGGATGAAGAACGACGCCTCTGCTCAAGGTCTGTCTTACCTGGCTCTTTATTTCCTTCTTTCTGCATTGTAGACCTAAGGCTATGTGTATCCATATGGTAGGTACACTGTGTATGAAAGCTATGGGAAATGATATAGGAGGCATCTGCATCATCATGTGTGACGTGTATATTATATAAGCCCTTAGCTATCAGGTGATGGAAGGGATTGCTGCATTCAGATAGGTGCTATGGGTTTTTTGAAAGTATACAAAGAACAGCGCCCTTCATTGTATGGTGGCTGTGACCGGTATTACAGCTCAGCACCATTTTCTAGGATGGAACTGAACTCCAAACAGGTCATGTGACTGATGGACATAACATCACAGGCTTGGAAATCGGAAGCATCTGGTGTCGGGTCAGATATAAATCACTCTGATATCGATAACTCATCCTAAGATAAGGGGGATGAAAAAAAGTTATGGAATACCTATTTAAAGAGAACCTGTCAGGACAATTTGGGGGAATTAAACCACCCACAAGTCCTTATGGAGCGATGGTTTAGTGCCCCGAATCATCCTTTATGAGGTTCCAACATTGGAGAAATTAAAAAAAAAAGGTTTATACTTACCTTCCCTTCCGAGCTCCATGTGCCAGCACTGCAAGTGAAGCTGGAGCAGTACACCTTGGCTTCACTGCGCATGCGCTGTGGGTACGACGCATGCGCACTGGAGCCGGGAACTAATCTCCGCTTCACACAGCATTGTGCAATGAGGTGCAGTGTGGACACAGCTGCAGATGCAAGTCCAATGTGCCTCTAGGCATCTAGGTATAAATAAGTATGGGGCCCTCTTAGAGACCTAATACAGGTCAATTTGGGACCTTAAGCCACAGGTCTATATGGTCCTGTTTTTGGTTTAGGGTCCCAAATCGGTGTGACAGGTGCTCTTTTATTTTCTTATATTAAAAGATCGCTGAGGTGGGCTCAGAAGAACCGCAACACATACACTGTATATTTACATTTACATGACATTAAAGGAAATCTACCATCAAAATCCGTCATGATAAACCAGAGACGCTTACTCATAGATCCAGGAGCCGTGGCTGTGCTAATCTTGTTATAGTTGTTATCCATGGCCGCCTTCCTATAAAATCAACTTTTAAAAGTTTTCTAATGAGCCAAAAGGGCTCTGGGGGCATTACCAGAGCCCCACTTTGCTGCAGTTTCACAGGCTTTTACACTGTCTCAACCCCCCTCCCCCTCTGCTCCCTCAACACTTCCCCCTCCCTCTTCGTCATGTATTCTCACACAGCAAAAGGAGGAAAAGCTCCTGCACAGTGTAACAGCCTGTGAAGCTGAAGAATGGGTGGACTCCGGTAATACCCCAGGAGCTTTTAACGCTCATTAGTATAATTTTAAAAGTTGATTTTAGAAGGAAGGAGGTCATGGAAAACAAATATAAGAAGATTAACACCGTCATGGTGCCTGGATCTATGAGTAAGTTTTTATCATACTTGACTTGAATGGTAGATTTCCTTTAAAGGAATATTTAAACATTTTGGGGGATAGTTAGAAACTCAATATTATAACTAAAATATTTATTTTTGCCATAGTGTAAAATTTTATTGTTATCCTCTATCTACATGAAAAATGTATCACAATCGGATTCACAAGGGTCTGATTCCTGGGACACCAACCTATCAGGAGAATAGGGGTCCCGTTCTCACTAATTCGTGGCACTATGGCTTGAGCATGCGTCCATTCAATGTCTATGAGAGTCCCACCGAGATATCTGAATGCTGTACTCAGCAATTTCTGACACTCCAATAGTATTTTATGAAGCGTGCTTGATTGTGGCTCCATCCATTAGAGAGAAAAGGACTCCCACATTCTCTTGCACGTAACCCGGGGACTGCCTGTATATACATGTACCTCCCTATCTATCTATCTATCTATCTATCTATCTATCTATCTATCTATCTATCTATCTATCTATCTATCTATCTCATATCTATCTATCTATCTATCTAAAAAAATTTATATAATTACTGATAGAAAAAAACTGACACTGTTTCCAACTATCCATCTCCCATTGACTTCAATGTAAAAAATTATAACATCCAAAGGGAAAAAAAGTTCTGCAGCCACCGCATGTATAGCGTGTGACTCCCTAACTGCACATAAGGGACAACATAACATTTACACTGATGTCAGTGGGATTTGGAATAGATAGTTAAACCTCCGTTTTGCGCAGCAGTGTGAACTGAGTCGATTCTTGACGGCAGATTTCCTTTAACATCTTACCATACGCCAGATATTTAACAAGTCAGTTCCTGCCTTTAATCACCCCCCCTTAAAGAGGATCAAAATGTTCCAATGGTTAGAATAAAGTGCGATTACATCTTCATTGGTCAGTAATGGGATTAGCACGCAGATAAAAGACTAAAAACTTAAGTCAATATCAAATTGGTGTAAATTGTTTGCATGGGTCAGGCAAATCCTCTTGGTTGCTTAATACAGAGGCGTCTTGGTGGAAGCTGTCCCCGAGCTAAATATGTGAATAGAGGAGAGGCAGCTGACCGCTCCCTGCTGAGCCGGGCCTCTGTGTCTCCGCACGGGTGCTGTCAACCGGAAAATATAATTAAACAGATCTAAGAGGAACCTCAGAGGGTTTCTTTCCCCCTGTGATTGCTTTCATATCTGGATGATGCCCCATCATAAATTTAGCTGGTCCTGCAAGGTTTATTTAGCATGAAAGTTCTGTTGCTGAACAACATTCACAGCAATAACTCATATTATTAATGGAGTAGATGTAATGACACGTAGCACAATCACTACCCAACGGAGCAGCACCAACGCCAAGCCATGCCAAGCTCTACCACACAAGCGGCCGCCACATTTCATCAAGGGTTGACGATGCCTGACTACCCTAATCTCACATGTAGACCGTCTCCACTCCAAAATGTTATCGCGTCCTCCAGGCCAGGAGAGAGTCGGAGAGGTCATGTATCAAAGAGTAAAATCGGTCTTCAAAGTTTATATTTTTAACAATTTTTTTTTAAAATTACAATAAATATGTCAATGGGGGAGATGTAACATGGACTGTTTCAGGAATGAGAAAAAAGATGGAGCAATACAGAGCCCAGAACAGCGGGATTCATGGTGCGCACAGACCTTCAAGAGCTGTACAACAAACTGCTCACCCTAACTCCCCCGAATCTTCTTGTAGACATGCATGCTCAGCTCTGTTCAGAATAGAGACTAGGGCACTGGAAACTGAAGGGCTGAGCATGCTGAACTTCCATAGTCCACTGCTGTCTTTCCACAAACTTGTGTTTCGTGCAAATATAGGAAATTTTCACCCACATACTAGGTGGTTAGCTAGTCCCACAAAAATTATCCGGTTGATGTTGTAAGGAGATATGTTGTTTCATACACCGCTATTAAAAGGGAAAAAAATGTCCATGTGGAGGCAGTATGTTACAGAACAGGAGGAGCTGAGCGGATTATACACAGTGTCCTATCTGCAGGTCTCATGATATAGAGTAGGGGGAGCTGAGCAGATTGTACATAGTGTCCTATCTGCAGGCAGTATGTTACAGAGCAGGAGGAGCTGAGCAGATTGTACATAGTGTCCTATCTGCAGGCAGTATGTTACAGAGCAGGAGGAGCTGAGCAGATTGTACGTAGTGCCCTATCTGCAGGCAGCATGTTATAGAGCAGGAGGAGCTGAGCAGATTGTACATAGTGTCCTATCTGCAGGCAGCATGTTATAGAGCATGAGGAGCTGATCAAATTGTATTTAGTGTCCTATCTGCAGGCTGCATGTTATAGAGCAAGGGGAGCTGAGCAGATTGTACATATTGTATTATCTGCAGGCAGTATGTTACAGAGCAGGAGGAGCTGAGAAGATTGTACATAGTGTCCTATCTGCAGGCAGCATGTTACAGAGCAGAAGGAGCTGAGCAAATAGTACAAAGTGTCCTATCTGCAGGCAGCATGTTATAGAGTAGAAGGAGCTGAGCAAATAGTACAAAGTGTCCTATCTGCAGGCAGCATGTTATAAAGCTAGGGGAGCTGAGCAGGTTTCACATAGTGTCCCATCTGCAGGCAGCATGTTATAGAGCAGTAAGAGCTGAACATGTTGTACATAGTGTCCTATCTGCAGGCTGAATTGTATACTATAGAGCAGAAGGAGCTGAGCAGATTGTCCATAGTGTTCTATCTGCATAATGAATAGTATAGAACAGGAGGAGCTGAGCAGATTGTACATAGTATCCTCTCTGCAGACAGCATGTTATAGAGCAAGAGGAGCTGAGCAGACTGTACATAGTATACTATCTGCATGCAGGATGTTATAGAGCAGGAAGAGCTGGACAGATTGTACATATTGCCCTATCTGCAGGCAGAATATAATAAATCACGTACAGCGGCTGTAGAAAAACATATATCCATTACTTATGACAAGGGTTCAGTTCACTGCTCCATCAAAATACATAAAGGTGGTTTGGTGACACCTCCATTGACAACCAGCGTATCCTCCAATTACCCCTGCACAATTTTTTACCCCTCCACACAATATCATGTAATAATAACATACATGTCATACAGAGAGTGGCTTTATAATGGTAATGTACAAAATATCCAAAATTTCATTCAATAGTAGATAGCTGAAAAGTTTTAATACAGTAACAGCATGAAGAGTCACTGGTGACATGTTGTGAAGATCACGTCCTATTTTAGTCAGAAGAAGCCACTATCCTCTTCTGTCTTCTGGGCCATGCTGTCATTATTATCTTCTTTGAAGAAGGTTTCAACTCACCATCTGCAAGTGTTCTAGACGTATAAAGAGAGACAACGCGTCTTTCCTTTTCACAGGTTCCTCTTTATTGTAGATATAAATAATCCTCCTCACTGCTGATGTGTCTGAGGCCCTGAATATCATCCATCCTTTTGAAGTAAATAAGTTTGATACCATTTGAAGAATGAAGAAGATCATAAAGACGATGCTGCTTCACTATTCTGGTGCCACCGTCTATCTCGGAAGGTCTGCACTTCTGGAAGCTACAAGCACCCGGCAGCTGTCAGTGAGTTGGTAGACACACTCATTGATGGAGGTTGCGTTGGCTTCTTGAAGATCCTTGGCTGGTGGCCTAGACATGACCAGTCTATCTTGTCAAAGTGGTTTAATGACGTGTGATAAAACATAAGAAGAAAAAGTACAAGCAAACCAGAATATGAAATCTGAAGTTACAACAATAATATTCACTAAATGACCACATATAACCTGTAACTATGTACAACGATAACCATAAAATCCCCAAACTGTAGGAGATCCAAAGCATATTGGGGCACATTTACTAAGGGTCCGAACACAGCATTTTCGTTGGGTTTCCCGACTTTTTACCGTTTTTCCCTGAATTGCCCTGGGTTTTTGGCGCACGTGAACGGATTGTGGCGCATCAGCCTCGGCTTGCATGCGACACAAATCGCATGCGAAAGTTGGCGCGATTGCGCCAAAAATCGATCGCGTGCGCCACAATCCCGTGAAATACAGCGCAAAGTGGAAATATTCGGGAAAAACCCGACGGATTCGCGGCTGCGGACCCTTAGTAAATGTGCCCCATTGTGTCACAAGATCAGCACTCACATGCACCGGGAAGAAGAAGGTGAACTCCGGCGGACCTAGGGCGGGGGAAGCGACACATGCTGGATATTGGACGCACGATCTTAGTGAATCGCGGCAGACCGGAATCCTCGTCGGACAACGCACCACGGGGATCGCAACAGGACGGGTAAGTAAATGTGTCCCATTGTGTCCAGCCGTTGCAATAATAATGAACATCCATGTGGTACAGTTTTGTAATATGGTTCTCAGTGCCTCTATAGGTTACATGTGTCTCTAATATTCATAACCAAAGAAAAATCTACAAAAAATAGAATATATGGACCTTCATAGGTGCTTTGAAGACTGGGGGGTTCATCACCAATGCAAAAAAATAAATTCTACAAAAGTTCGAAGGTGTAGTGGATAAATCGTACTTGGGTTAGAAGAGTTCCTGGTCAAAGTGTCAACCTGAAGATCACATCATTCTCATATGTTTCTAGAAAAACCTCAAGGTAGGTGTTTATATTTCCCACCAACCACCAGGGGAGGATTAAGACCGCCATGGGCCTTGGGCTCTATGAATGCTATAGCCCGTTCAAGTCCAGAATTCACTTCCTACATACCATACTAGAATCAGCTTTGTGGGGAATGGAGGATGTGTTCCTTCTGCCTCTGTTTCAGAACCTTCGGAGGACCTTGAGAGTTCCTGAAATGCCTTCTTATGATACTTCTATGATACTAAAATCAGCTTCTTGGGGAAAAGAGGATGCGTCCATTCTGCCTGCTTTCAATCTACTTATTTCAGGACCTTTGGAGAACCTTGAAAGTGCCTGAAATGCATCTTGTGTTCATGTGTACAGATGTACAAGGATTTCTTGGGTGAAGGTCCTTCAGAGTATACAACTTAGTTGGTGGTGGACCCAAGGCATGGGCCCTGGGCTCCTGCCCAAACCGCCTATACTATAATCCACTACTGCCATCCACAAGGAGTTAAGGAACATTTCACTTTATAACATCAACTAAATGAGTTGTCCACATAAAGCACTACACAAAGTGAGATGCACTCTCCATAATCACATACAATGAGCATCCACAGAACCCCCAATTCCAATATTACCATCAATCTGTATTACTTAATAGCCTAAATCATACGGCACATCCCCATTGGCCCACATAGTGGTGGATTGTAATATATAAAAGATGGTGGATCACTTGGAGGGTTTACGAGAGAAGACCTCTAAGATAAGCATATTGCTCTTGACAAATTTGACAGAATCGATGAGACACGATCCACTCTCCCACCTAGTCCACCAATGGTTGAGAGAACATACCAAATTCAGATGTTGTCCCAGGCAGAATAAATTAATTCTATCCCAGTGCACCATAGAAGAAGACAAGTTGAATATTGTTGTGTGATTAGTTGACAACAAGAGAAACATAACTCACTCTGGAACCATGGGAAGTTGATGGAGAAGGACATGTAGATCAGACACTTCTGTTTTGGTTAGTTGGACCTCCTTATGGAAGTGACTGAATCCTGGTATATTAAAAGTCCATATTATTTATTGAATTTCCATTAACACAAACAGAAGCTCCAGGTGACGCGTTTCGAGCATACAAATAGCCTTTCGTCTTAGCATGATCAGAGGTCTCACCTGGATATTGGAGGACCTTCAGGAGTGATCTGAATTGGAACTCTTTTTGTATCTACTATCTCCTAATGGAAGGTTAAAATTTTTGTTATGGGCTTTCTCGTTTCTTTGTACGCTACTGAGCCACCAACACATTGCCCATGTACATACCTTACATTCAAAAGAAGCAACACATTCAAATAGTCCAAACAACTTGGAACCATTACGATGTTCTACACAAGATTTTCCATTCATGGTCACATGAGACGTTATAACTCGGATGCCGTAATTAAACACGGCAATGTATGGCATGGATAATTCTAGTCATTTGCCCGGAATGGAACGTCACGACTTCCTTGTGCTGTAAAACAGAACAAAATCCATTAAAATCGTAACAAATGCCTTGACTATTGCAAATGATAAGGTTAAAATGTGGAAAACACATTGATCCATTTTTAACTGGCCTTTAATGAAACCATTGCAGGACTTAATTAGGGTATAATAAGCGTTGGGAGCGACGTCTTAGATATTGGGATTACTGTTACCTTGAGATTGCTGTGTTTAGCGGCTAAAATCTGCATCTTGCTCAGAGCTACCATTACATGAGGCTCCAGAAAAGGTTTTATTGTTGCTGCCTTTTTGGCTTCTTGACTTTGAACTGTAACATATCTTTGTTGCATTCTTTTCTTGATAAAAGGAGATTATCTACAGTACAGTCCCTATTATTTTACCCTTTCAGACATTCGGAGTACTGTTTTGATACTTGCCCTTCTCTTTACGTTGTGGCGGTAGCATGTACTAAATACTGACCTTTCACTAAGACTAAACCATTCTTCAGTTTCAAAGGACTTGCCAAGAATGTTCTTACCTTCGACCATCAAAACCCTTCTCTACCAATGGTATTTTTTATATTTACATTTTAGAATTTTTTGGACGGGAGTTATTTCACTTTTTTTTATATTGTGCCAACATATTAAGCATAGGGAATCTATATTATATATCTAATTTTAATATCTCCATGTGTAAAAAGACCGATTTACCTTTCTGTATGTCAGGAAGTAAGTGTGGGTAGTCCTTACAGAGACTTTGCCAACCAAGGAAGCCTTGCTGGCGTGCAGTGACTCACAGCCATTGATGCTCCACTGGGGGATTCCAGGAAATATGCAAATACATTTTCCATTTTCCAGAATGGGATATTAGTTATTTGTGTGTTTGTTGCCTATATGTAAACTTGGCTCGGACGGAGTGTGTACAATAAAGTTATATTCTATTGTATTGTAACTGTAGAAAGCACTGTTTCAATGTCTTTGCATCTCTTCAGGACAGTGTCGGAACCTGGTTTAACTAAGTGAGAGGCTTTTGACTAGGGTTGGGTACCTCCCAACCTTTGCCATTAAAGTTCACCGTATAGAGAACTACTGGTTTGGCTTTAATCCAACATCATGTTATTAGGCTCTTTGAAAGACATGCTTGATGATAATGTGGCTGCCTTAAAAGGTTGCCAAAAAAGATCATTTTACTAAGGGTCCGTCGGACGCATTTTCGTCGGGTTTCCCGAAGTTTTCCTGCTCAAGTCCGCCGGAATTCGACACGATTTGAATTTTAAATTCCAAGGTTTGTCCGAATCAGTCGTGATGTCCGACGCCCACGTCTCCAGATTTGTGTCACATGAAAGCAGGCGCCGATGCACCAAAATCCGATCACGTGCGCCAAAAACCCCTCTGCACTTCAGGCAAATCGGAAAGACACAAGAGCTTACAGTCTATGAGGGTGTGGGGGTGACACAAGAGCTTACAGTCTATGAGGGTGTGACACATGAGGTGTAAGAGCTTGTATAATGGTTCAGCCATTTTTTTTTATAAGGGAACAGAATAAAATGCACCTTGTGGTACAGATCTTTTTTTTATAAGGGAACAGAATAAAATGCACCTTGTGGTACAGATCTGTACTCACTTCTATAGGAACAGACATACAAAGCATTTGGACCTCTGCTCCCTACACATGTGGCATTCAGGGGAACCTCTGGATCCCAATTCTCATACTCACTGGGGGTCATCACATTACGTCTTCAGCAATGAAATATTTTATCCTTTGTAAGCGTGAGAAGTGTCAATGATGGAAACCCCAATGCGTGGGTTTCCTCTGGGTCCTCCGGTTTCCTCCCACACAACAAATTTCCTCCCACACTGGTAGATTAATTAGATTGTGAGCTCCATTTGGGACAGGGACTGATTTGGCAAGCTCCGTGCAGCGCTGCGTAATCTGTGTGCGCTATATAAATGATAGGAATCATTATTATAATAACCATGTTTATAACAAACATATAGTAACAAGATATAATATAAAACTATTGAAATTATAACAATAATAAAGAATTATTAATAAAATCATTGAGATATGTTCATATTTATTCTTTATTGACTATAAATAACGAAACGAGGCAACTGATAATTAAAATAACATTCCCGAGAGGTCCTTGAATAAAAACCCATATTAATATATTCATCCCCCAACACCCCCCCCCCCCCCCCGTGTTGGCGCGGATGGAACGCCGACATTTACAGACCGACAATGCCTGTTAATTGGTAATTACCCCAAATGAATGTGTAAATTGGTATCTGTGTATGAAGCTGTGACCGGTGACAATGACCAGCACATGCGGAGCTGATAGCTGGGAAATGATGACTCCCATCCTGTAGGACGAGCCCGTAAAACAGCTGCTCCATAGCAAGATTTCTATCAGGGCCAATAGAGCGGTGTTATCAAGCAGGCAGTAAATTATGTTCCACCTATTTCATGGAAACCAATGAGAGATTTCAAGAAGTCATTGAACTGGGTAGTGCCCTAGACTACATTTGATGAGATAGTCCCCCCCACCACAATGAACAGAGGGGACCAGGTCATGCATTCAGTAGGGGGCAGCCTTATCTGTCTGCGTCTGCCAAAGTCTGAGAAGCTGATACCTTAACTCACCAATGAAGATGTGTCTGATGCAGAGATGTAATTAGGAGGCCTTATCTCCCTTTACACAAAACAGGGCTGGATGAGAGATTGGAAGGAACCCATGAAACTGGTTATGGGACCCATCACAAGCCGTGATAAAACACATGAAACAGCACATGGTTCTCGGAGGGACAAGATACAAGGAGACAAGACTTTGAAGTTACACTCATAAATATGACTACAAGGCGAGCCCCCACCAAAAAGGGCCATAACATCACCACCCAACTTTTTTAGAAGTCGTATCGGGACCCATTAGGGGAAAAAATCAACCATTCTGATCTTTTACGTAATGTCTGATATAAAATTCGTAATCTACAATGTTTTTCACCCAGTTTTCTTTTGTTTTATTATGTAATTAAAAAAATGTTTTTTCAATGGATGAGCAGCATATTTACAATATTCTAATATCGTTGTATGTGCATGAAAAGTAATACAAAGGTCATAAATTACCCAATATAGTATCAACCAACACAGCTCCATACCAGTAGTGGATTATTATATAGGTGGTTTTGGTGGTAGCCCGAAGACCATAAAAGTCTTGGGAGCTCGTGGCCACCCAAACCATCCTCCAAATTTTATATTCAAAAGGACTTTCACCTATGAAATCCTCGTACATCTGTTCCTGCTCTCAAAACACATATACATAAATGCTATTTCAGGACCTTTCAAGGTCCTCCAAAGGTCCTAAAACCACAGATTGAAAGCAGGTGGAAGGGACACATCCTCCATTCCCCAAGAAGCTGATTCTAGTCCCATATGTTGGAATTGACTCCAGACTTGTAGGGACTATAATATTCATACAGCCCATGCCAGTTTGTAAAATTATGGGCGAGGTGAGAATATTGGGGTGAGATTTATCAAGCTGCCTAAGAGTAAGAATGTGCTTAGTTGCCCATGGCAACCAATCACAGCTCCCCTTTAAAATATTCATGAGCACTGGTAAAATGAAAGCTGCGCTGTAATTGGTTGGCATGGGCAACTAAGCACATTCTAACTCTTAGGCAGCTTGATAAATCTCCCCAATTGTGTTAAAAAAATGTGCAGAGATTTTTTATTCATTTTAATAGCATAATAGAACTATACACAGCTCCGAAGAATAAAAGGCATCTGTTCTTTGGACCACGCAGTGAATGCCATAAAGAAGCCCACTACATTGTGAAGAATATTATAGAAAAATGTTTTTTTGTGGCTTTTGGAATCTAAGAAGATAGAAACGAAAGCATAAAAAACCCCAAAGGGCTTGGTCCTGAAGGGGTTAATGATATAGATGACATATGCATAACATAGAACAGATATGTGGGGTTCCAGCACTTAGGACTTCTAACAATCAGCTAATTCTGTCAGCCTCTTGCACTAGAATCATCATTCAGAAGTCCAGTTCTCTTTTTTGTGTAGTGGCCAGCAATGGGAACTGCAGCTGAGCCACTATTTACTTGAATAGGAGTTCAGCTGCAGTTCCCAAGGCTGACCACTATACAGAGAAGTGGAGAGTAGTGTATAAGTGAAGCCCCACCAATGATTGGGTGAGTAGACACTGTGAAAGTAGTAAGGATTGCACTGTAAATATATAGTAAGCTCCTTAGCTCCCCCTGCTGGTGACTTCAGACAGCAAATATTTTATTATCTACCTCTGTCAACAAAATACATTTCCAGCACTGTATCAGAAAAAGAAGCTAATGTCAAAATATCGACTTATAAATAGCTGCAGAATAGAATTATGAACTGGAAGAAGCAAAGAAGCAATGGTCGATTTAAAGATATCTGTGATGGGTTGGACATGGGATGCACATCATGGTGAGATTAACACATATCCTCTATCCATGTGCCATGTGATAAGTGACAGATCACTGGTGTCCCTCCACTCTCACTGGTGCTCCCTTCACTTCTCTGGCCACATATAACACTTATCCCCCTTTCCTGCGGATAAGGTGCCTTTGGTGTGACAACCCCTTTAAGGCTCAATTCCACAGCCAAAGCATTGATAACACCTACTGATCTTTGCACTATGCAACAAACTTGCACAGATTTACATTCACAGCACACATACATCATGAATAGTTCCACAATTATTCCGGACTCTTTTCATGGGGGGTATTATAGGATGTCCAAGTGTATTTGTATCCCCCCCTTTAAATAGAAAGCTACAAAAAAAAGGGGTCAACAAATTAACCGGGAACATGACCTCCTTTCCTGCCTTTCCTGAGCACTTTCCACTCTCCATGCTATAGCACTCCTAATGAAAGCTGATCGGACAATACTTGGTTGTAGTCCAGCCGGTGATTTTGGGGTAATTAGCCTCGGAACTGATACTGAACACTCAAGCTGCCCTTTATATCAGGTACCAGGCAGGTTATATTACACACTTACCAGCCCCTCCAAGTCTCTGGTTTACCTTAATCCCTCTAATTTAAGGTACAAAGATTTTCCTTTAATGCTTGACTTCACTTTATGTCTGTTAGAATAGCTTTTTACATGGTGAATAGGATTCTTAACATTTCCATTGTGAAGCTGCACCGTGCGTTGCGGCTACTCTGTCTCCGTATTTGCCTTCTCCACTTTGACTGCATGAACGTAACACTTCTCTTCCCATAGACAGATGTCCCTTAAGTGACAAACAACCACCCTACAACTGTGAAGTCACCAAGCAGTTAGATGGTAAAATGAGGATGTCGTGAAAACTGCAGAAGTGCTAAAACTGTAGCTAAAACTCACAAAAATATAATATTCTGTGCATGAAACAAAAGCCAAGACAAATCCTTAAAATGTGGAACTAAGTTTGAAGGAATCTCATATTCCATGGATGACACAATAGGGACTGATATTTAAAGTGACTAAAAAAGACTAAATATTGATGAACTATCCTTAGAACAGGTCACCAATATCAAATCAATGGGAATCTGACACCTTGCCCCACCACCAATTGCACCATAAATAGTGCTGTTTTTGGAAAGAAAGCAGATCCCTTAAATGTAGTAGTTGATGAAGACCAACACCTATATCCATTTATTCAGTCCTTCTTTCATTGATCTATCTCTCTATCTATCCGTTGTAAAATTGTAGCTTAAAACTAAAGTGATATTTCCATGATATTCAGTATCTGTACAGTTGGGGCTCCCAACGTCAAAGACCTCTGACAATCCTAAGGATAAAATGGCCACGGTAAAGACCCATTGCGGTGTCCCCCTTGAAAGCCTCACTCTTCAAAGCAGAAAGGTTTTTGATGAAAACGCCAAAGTCCGAATCAGAAGTCCAAAATAGTCAAGAATAGCCAAAGGTCCAATTAGAGATTTATCCGAACAGCTACAGACTCAGCGATCAACTACAGCGATCAATCAGGAACCTGGAAATTAACCGGCACCAACGCCAAGTCAGAAGGGGAATTGATCTGGTTAGCAATTAGCTGAGGGCAGGTGTAGGAGAGATCCAGGGTTTTTGACCCCTGCCAACACAAGACATGACAAAAGAACATGGCCGAGCTTTAAAATTGTGCAGACTTCTAGACAATTTTGAAATTCTTTCATGATTTCCTATTATGATTTACAAATGGGGCTTATTGGGCTCTGCCAAAATGTCAGCAAAAATATCACGTTATATTATAGTTCATGCCTCATCTGAAGTATAGTATATGTGTTTTTAAGGACCCTTGTACATGGGACAACAAGTGGGTTTATGATTGAGTAGGTTCCTACAAGTATTGATCTCCACCATTGCCTGCTTGATGAGTGCATTTACATTTATCAATCAGTGCTACTGAGTAGGAATAGACAGATCATTCATTCTTTTTACATGGTGAGATGCCCTGCCAGCAAGCATTATTATATATGTGACCACCCAAATGACAAGAATTTTTGTTTTTCAACTAATTGCTGGCACCTTTGTATCGGGTACTCCAAAGAGCTCTGTTTACATTACTTGTGATATGTGACCATCCAAAAAGCAAGCATTTTTGTTTTTCATCTAATTGCTGCAACCCTTGGATCAATCAACTATCAGGTACTATAGTTCCAAAAAGCATTTGTTTACATTAGTTGGCTTGATAAAAAGGCTGATGCTATGTTCACATCAGCATTTGAGGACCTTCCACCTTTGCACCCGTCCAAAATTGCAAGACTTGTCTGGTAGAATGTTGGGTACCATAACGGATACTCAAAAGACCCCATTGAAGTTAAATGGGTATTCCAGACACAAAAAGTTATTCCTATCCACAGGATATGGAACAACGTGCTGATTTGTAGGTGTCCTAAAGGTAGGACCTCACCAATCAAGAGAACAGAGGTTCATTGTAATCCAGATGAATGGAGCAACATGTAGAGCATCGATTCTGCTGGCACTGGCACGATAAGCCAAGTACCGTGCTTAGCTATCTCTGCCTTAGAGATGAAAATAGCACAGGGCTCACAGTGTTGCTCTATTTATTTGGGGAACAACATACCCGATTTTTGTGATCTTTGAAGGTCCCAATCCCGGGACTTCCACTGATCGGCAAGATAACCTGTGACTTGAATACTCGTTTCCTTGGATAACATTCTTGTCCATCATTAGACAAATCTGTCAGTTTTGTTCCTTCTTATCCTATGATAGAACCTAAGAGACGATGATTGAACAGTGATGTGAACTATGCTATAACCTATACTGCCTGCACTGTATCTTTGTGCAGATTTCACTAGATTAGGATGATCTCTAAAGAGCTTCAGCTTTCCAACCAGCCTAGCAATAAGAGCTTTTCACCCGGTGGGGTGGATCTTGGTTGTAGCCCCTGGCTATAGATACCATGGTCCTGTCTATGTTTGCATAGATTGAAGCAACCACTTCCCCTAAAAGGGAAAAACAAAATAACTCCTTGGAGTCAGATTGAGCTGAAAGCTATCTCCTAATTATGGCTCTTAACCCTTAATCTTCTCCAACAAATTGTTCTGCCATTATTGATCAAACACCACACATGAGATAAGATGTGAATGAGCAATTGACATTTATGTTGAGCAGTTTAGAAAGCATCTTATCTGCAGACAGATAACGTGAATATGTTACAGTCTTCAAAGCGATTTGTTTCTTTGGAGACATTGACTTTAAAGCAAACATTTAGAAATGTTTATGTGTTTGTGATCTCCTTGAATAACGTTATTGCGCCAGCTCCCATCTCTTATCATCTACTACAACACGCCATGGAGATTTCCCAGTCCTGTTACTATGTCACAACACAGGGATGTGATGGAAATCTGCACTTTTGAGAACAATCGGTCACAGACAACAAATTCAATGATCTAGCTGCACAATACAGGCATCTAGATTTCTTCACATTTTCTTAGATCATCACATTGCGGCCAAGTCTACCATAAAATGATTTGAAGACTAAGTAAGACCGGTTTCACATGAGCATCATACAAAATCATTTGTGTGCACATACTTCGGACCTTAGTCTTGGCCTTAAAATTTGGAAAATGGGACGGAGAGTCATCTCACCTGTGGAGGCGTTACAATGTCAAGACACGGAGTTCTAGAACATGGACCCCTTGTGCTCCAAATAGAAAAAACACGTAGTATGTCTAGTTTTTAAGGACTCAGTGACTCATGTCACCCTCACCATGTGGTAAAGAATATACCGTGGGGGAGCTGATTCCTAATAAGAGGAATAATACTAATAATTCTTTATTTATATAGAGCACACAGATTACGCAGTGCAGCACAGAACTTGCCAAATCAGTCCCTGTCCCCAATGGGGGTCACAATCTAATCAACCTATAAGTCTGTTTTTGGAGTGTGGGAGGAAACTGGAAGACACGGAGGAAACCCACACAAACAGGAAGGAACTAATCTGACCAAAGACAATACAGGCGTTCCCCTACTTAAGAACACTCGACTTACATACGACCCATAGTTACAAACGGCCCTCTGGATATTGGTAATTTCTTGTACCTTAGTCCTAGGCTACAATAAACAGCTATAACAGTTATCAAATGTGTCTGTAATGAAGCTTTATTGTTAATATTGATTCTTATGACAACCCAACATTTTTAAAATCCAATTGTCAGAGACCAAAAAAGTTCGGTCTGGGATTACAATGATAAAATATACAGTTCCGACTTACATACAAATTCAACTTAAGAACAAACCAACAGACCCTATCTTGTATGTAACCCGGGGACTGCCTGTATAATAAAGAGGTGACAAAAGTATATAGGAAAAACGTATGTATACAAAAAAACAATATTTTCCTGGTTGGATGTTTTGTAAGGCAACAGAAATTGTAGATAACGTTCCTAGATCTAGTCAGGACAATGAAGCTAATAGATAAATTCCTCTGTCCCCCAGCGCACCTCCCATTACCGAGATATTGTCCACATAATGAAAAATAAACACCTTCACCTTTGCTTCATGGTGGTGAGACACTGTCAAAAATTCTCAACTTTGTTTCTAGAAAAACTTCCACCTCCGGTTAACTTCTTTCCCCCAGTCTTTTATTCCAGGTACTGTACACATGTTGGAAAGAATTGTCTTTCCACAACTGATTTTCAGAGATGTGGACACAATAAATAAACCGTTATGAATATGTAAAGGGTTAGTTTTATACTTGGCGTCATGGAGTCTTTATATTGTGCTGGTATCAATCTGGTGGGAAACTGGACAAAAGTAGGAACTTGTATCTTGCCAAAAGGGAGCAAGTAAATGTCCCATTGGTGATCCATACTAACAGCCTCATGTGTGATGTGCCCGTATTACTATGCAGTGACACTTGCATGCTGAAGCCGGAAACTACTACTATGGATTAATGGGACAGGTAATTGTCCCATATTTTTGGTCATAAGTCTTAGTATCGTAAAGTAGATTCCTAAAATGTGCCCAGAGATAGTAATCGTCCCCCAAGGCTTTTACGCAACACTAAATGGGGGCGTCCCTTGAGACGATCCCATTGATTCTAAATGAGCGTGGGAATTAACTTTCAAATTGTGTTGCAAGACACATACACCGGGAAGAAGAACTCTGGCAGACCTGAGCGGGGAAGCGACACATGCAGGATATCGGACGTACGATCTTAGTGAATCGCGGCACAGTGCATGGCCGTCGGACAATGCACTTCCGGTGAACTCCGTGGACCGGGTAAGTAAATGTGCCCCAGTGTGTTTTGTTTTTCTGCAACTGGACAATAAAAATCAAGCTGCATGACCTGTCCTGCGCGAAATATATTGTATGCTTAGATGTGAAAAGTGTTAGGGTACCAAGAGTATGGGGAGATCTGATGAATTTAGGCATTGAGCTCCATAAACATTCTAAAGAAATCACTATGTTGGAAATAAATTGGGAAAATCGTCCCCAATCGGCTCAATATATTACGTTTCCTGAAACTCATGTGTCGACAGATTTTAATATAAAGAAGGGTCTAGGCTTCTAGTGTCGCTAAACTTCTCCCAGGGATGAGCAAAACCAGTGATGCCTCTGTATGGGAGAGTTGGGAAAAGCTGACAACTATTGAAGATATATGGACATCTATAGGCTTATAAATAATACTGCTATCATTGTGATCTGTAACAATGCAGCAATACACTGACAATGACACCAGATGGACATAAATAATTCTATCTGACATGCCATAAACCCATTTTACTACAGAGTATTTGAAAATGGCATATGCAAGTGTTGCTAGATCCCGTCCCTCTTACATGATGTTGGAGACCACACAGAGCTAGCTTTAAATGATGATTCCAGACAGAGATGGTTGGAGAAGACCTCCCTCCAGGCTTTCCCCAGTGAGGTCTCCACTACAAACAGTAGCATCACAAGAACAATAACAAACAACAAGCCTTTCATTTGTACTTGTTTACCTACACATCAAGACATAAAGGTCTCCTCGTCCAACGTTCCACCGGGACCTTGTTTTTGGAAATCCCCCCATTGTTTGAGAAAGTAATACTCAGGATTGGTCGTTTTCCAATTCATTGTAAATGTGGCCGTAGAGCAATAATATGGGAGGCAATATAACAGTCATGCAGAAGATATGGCAGAGGAGGTGACCTGTCATTGTTGTAAACTAAATGCAAATTTGCAAATAATCTTCATTAAAGATTTCCTACCATGTTCTCCTCTTCTGTTGTTGTATTCTTTCTAGAGAGCTTTAATGGTCTTCTTGACAATCTAGGACGTAGGCCAATGAAGACCACTAGATGAGCAGATGGAGAACCAAACCACAGAGGGGTCAATAGCCAGAGGTGCAAAACACCCCATTTAAAGGGATTCTCTGAAACATTTATGACGTATCTAAAGAGGGTCCACCATCCCACCTATCTCCAGAATAAGCATCTCCATCACCATCAAATCTGGTGAAGCAGATGTCCTAAGATTTCTTATTCTTACTAAAAGCCATTGTACGTTAATCCATGGTGTAGTACCAGGAGCAGCCACTATGGGTTAAAACTGAATAGGACATGTCAAAACCTTGGGCATCATCCATCCACCAGTCAAATACTGACTGCCAATTTATATCTTCAGTAGTAAAATTCTGGAAATTCTATAATAATATGATTGATCTCAGTTTTTGTAATGGGAATACATAGGACTACAACAAAGTCTGGTACTCCATTATGATCTGGATGCTGTAGGGTGGCCTTAGTGTATTACCATGCAACACTATATCTAAAAGGTCAGAGGTTTTATTTGTTTCTATTTAAATAATTTCTGAGGTGGAATATTATAGTCCTTACAATATGGAAAGAAACAGACCATGGAACTAGGAATCATCTAAATTGCAATCTAACAAGTGAAAACAGGTTGGGTAGAATGGGAACAGATGGAACGTAGACTGAAAGTCTGCTCTCACAGCATCTAGACCCTGGGCGCTCCGTAAGACCAAACTGGCTGTATCATCAAACAACAAATAACTCAGCGACGTTCAGAAGTCCTTTTCAATACCGTGAGTGATTGATGGTATCTCCTCATGAGACAAAAGGGGAAAACAGAAGAACATTATTTCTGGAACAACTGATGGTGATAATCATCTAAAACCAACTAACCTGGGACCATTTATGGGTACTACACCCTATTATCAAAACCTAACCCTAAGCCGTCTTCTACGTCGGCCAAAAAACACAAAGATTGACACCCCGTGAGAAAAATGTGCCAATATCTTTTACTATGAGAATTTTGCAGTTGAGCCGTATATATGTGGAAATTTATTGCTACGGCTGTGATGGTTTTTCAGACTCGTAGCCAGAAGCAGGATGATACTATACCTTGCAAGAAACATTATGTAATACAAGAAATATTTAGAGGAGCAAAAATATCAATGGGGTGGGGGGTGGTAAAGGGAAATGGGCAGGCGACCATATCAGTACCTGGCCTGTTCCAAAAGTGTGTCCCCTCCCTTAGCATTGGCAACAGTTTCCATATAGTAATAATGCTACCTCAGTGTGACCCTTATTGGTAGTAGTGCCCACTATGATAATAATGTTCCCATCAGCAAAAATACCGCCTATTCTAATAATGTAACCCCCATTTGTAATAGTACCCCTATAGAGCCCTTTATGATAAAAAAAAATACTCCCCAAGTTTGACCCCAATTGGTATTAACGTTCCTACACTATGGCCGGAAGGGTCAAAGTTCTCCCAATTACTTCTTTCCTTTGGGCCCGTTTGCAGCCTGGGGCCCAAGACGCACACCCATATTGCCCTAATTATAACCCACCCCTGTCTAGAGTGAATGTCTCCATTTATCAATAGGGATGCATTGGTCTTAATTAATAGGTCATTGTTACTACCAGTATGTGTTTTATGGTAATCAATAAGTGTCCTCAGTCACTTACCATTGTTTTTTGTGTTGTAGACCCAGTTTTGTGGTGGATACTGGCGCTATTATTTTTACTCTTGAGTTTTACCGAGAACATTTCATGGAAGAATAACTTCATTGCATCCCTGGTTCCCAATCCACATGTTACCAGAAAGAATCTAGGTGCTTACTAACTAGAGATGAGCGGACCCGAAGTTCAAGAACAGTCAATCTGGAAGATTGATGCCATTAGCTACTATACATGGCTATGATTGACCATGGGGGGACATACTAAGAACCAAGCTTTATTATGTATGACATTGAATTGTCTAGAAATGAGATATGCCTAGTATTTTACTTTGTTTCTTCAATAAGATTAACCGTATAGGAGTTGAATGTACAATCACCAAGGGGCCTGACTAGTCATATTCCCACCAATCACCAATCATGTGTCCTACCACATAGCTACCATCTTCTTCTGCCTGTCCCATAGAGATCGAATAGAGCAGTGGAGTACATGTATCACTACTATCCCACTCCAACAGGGAACTGGGGAGTCCTACTTTTGTCATCAATAGGAATCCAAGCACACAGACCACCAGAAATCCTAGATATTTGATTTTTTCTGTGTATTCATAATTTCTAAAGGAAAGTCATAAAAACACTAAAAAACTTTCTAAACAGTAATGCTACTTTGAAGAGTTCCTCTAGGGTTGGGTGTTCTGCACAGGTTCTTACCCTCTCTTTAAGGCCCCATGGAAATCACTAATTGCTTAAAGAGGACCTGTCACCCAATTTATCGGCACTAGGAGCTGCTTACTAAAGTAAGCAGCTCCTAGTGCTTGAACAAATGCAGCAGTGTTAGAGTGATAGCGTTACCGGAAACCTCCGGTAACGCTATCAAACACTGCGGCGATGTACAATGTAATTGTCGGACAGCTCGCAAAGCTGTCCGACGTATTCATGAGGGGGTGGGGTTGGGGCGTGGCTAGGGGCGGTGACTGCCGGCCTATGGAGCGAGTGGGGCGGTCCGGGGAAGAGGCAGCACCTTGGACCGCCCCCTCATGAATACATCGGACAGCTTTGCAAGCGGTCCGATGATTACACTGTACCCCGCCGCAGTGTTTGATAGCGTTACCGGAGGTTCCCGGTAACGCTATCACTCTAACACTGTGGTGTTTGATCATGCACTAGGAGTGCCGAAAATTTAGGTGACAGGTCCTCTTTAAATTTAGGGCATATCTATTGGGGTGCATTGGGGTGTAGTATCTATATACATGGCTAAGGAAGGCAAAGGGTCTTTCTGCAACATAAGGAGACTCCACTGGTTCTGACTTAAAACTTACCCCATGCTTGGTGACGGTTTGATCTGGCAAATGTTTGGTGACCGTGTACCTTTAGAATGGGGAGAAGGAGGTAAAGTCCTAATGCATGTTAGATAAAAATTGAGAGAATCTGATCATTTAATATGTTTGAGACCTCCTGACTTTCCCCTAATGGCAGATATTGGAGGAGATAAGAATTGGGAAAGTCTGCCCTATCCTTTTGTTCTATGCCTCTGTAACATCCATGCCAGCATTGTCTTCAGTCCGCAGAATGCAGCTTATAAGGTACTGATTTTTCTCTTTGTTTTGTGTGTGTGAACTATAGCTAAGGTTACTGCTGTATTGGGAATAATTGAACCACACCTGGTTCCTCTGCAGCTCATATCTGTCCAGCAATGGTTGACTTAAGTCAGTGATGGCGAACCTTTTAGCCACGGAGTGCCCAAACTGCTACCCCAAACCCCTCTCATTTATCGCGAGGTGCCAACCAAAAATTAGAGCATTAACTTATTGCTCCATGTTCTTCAACAATGTTCAATCATACTGGCCTCCTGAGGACACCAACACAGTAGAAAGAAGGAGGGAAAATTTGCATCATTGTAGCTTCTTTCCAGTGTCCCTCCGTACACAGGGAATCATGGGGTCAGCAGGAGGTCCTCCAAAGATAATTTGGCCCTGTCTACACATTCTCCCTTTTCCTACAGTCCCAAGTAGCCAAGTAAGTATCACTTTAAAATATCTCTGTAAGAAGCATCTTTTAAGTTGCTTGGAACTGCAGGAAAATTCTTTGAGTCCTGTCTGGTGTGCTGGGGCGATGGCCCGGGTGCCCACAGAAAGAGCTTGGAGTGCCACCTCTGGCACCCGTGCCATAGGTTCGCCACCACTGACTTAAGTGATGAATTGGTGAATTCAGCTGCTGGGGACGGCGTCCATGTATCTGTCTAGTTCGAATTAACCTGGCTGGTTTTACTAATCTCCTTATACCTTTCTCTATGTCTGCTTGTTATGGCTTTGCTATAGTGTGTATCCGACCTCTGCTTTGTTATTTGACTATTCTCCTTATTCGATTCTGTGCTTGACTGACATCTTGGATTTGACCCAATGTTGTCTGACTTTGCTTGTCTGTCCCCTAATGTTTGGTCATCTATCCTTTGCACTCAGTCAGTGTCAGGGATTAGTGACCAGAAGTCCCTAAGAAATATAGTTTGTGAGGCTTGTTAGGTAGATGACAGGGGTTGTGGGAGACTCTAGAGCCTGCAGCCCCTATACAACCACTCTTCATTCACTACACATTTACTTTTGGCCAAACCACTAATTCATCTGACGAATGGAGTTGAGAAGGAACGGACACTTGATTGGCCAACAGCTATCACATCTGAACATGGCCTAAATGGGGTTTTCTAGTATACAAGTTAGAATAGGGGCTAACTTTCTGATCACGTGGGTCTCAGTGAAGGGATTTCCACAGATTATGATAAAGGTGGTCCGTTGTACACCCATTATAACCTGAGATGAAGAAAGCAGCCGGCCGCACATGTGCCACCTGCTCCATTAATCTCTATGGTGCTAATGGAGATGGCCGAACGCCATTCTCAGCAATCTCTTTCAGCACCATAGAGATGAATAGAGAAGCCGGGGGATGCATGATCGGCTGCTCTTGTCATCTCAGGTTACGACGGGGCTGCACTGGACCCCCTTTATCATTATGATCACTGAGACCCCCACCAATCACTAACTTGTATGTCACCTGAGAGTTACAACCTTGCAGCGCTGGGAACCTGGGTTCAAGTCTCAGGGCCAACATCTGCAAAGAGTTTATATGTTCTCTCCATGTTTGCGTGGGTTTCCTCCGGGTCCTCCGGTTTCCTCCCACACCCCAAAACATACTGGTAGGTTGATTAGATTGTGAGCCCCATTGGTGACAGGGACCGATTTGGCAACCTCTGTGCAGCGCTGTGTAATCTGTGTGTGTTATATAAAGAATTATTATTATTATTAACCCCTTTAAGTCACAGCAAAAAAAAAAGGATTAGACATTGACATTCAACCTTCGTGATCCTTTTTCCTCCACTATGCTTCCAGTGTAACATCTACTTGTGTGTTACCACCGGTCAGTCAACAAAATTCCATCGAGGTGTGTAAAATGCTAACATAATATAGTAATATAATGTAACATGCCATAATACATCCCTTGTTCCAGTTGCGGCAGGTAATTCCGGGCTGGTCTTGTTTTGAGAACATTGTCCATCACACCCCCCGCTACCCACTGTGCCTGCCTCTTGCAGGAAATGAAGGTCTCAGTGTGATCAGACATGGTCTCTTGTCTGAATTTGCTGTGCTTGTTTTCCGAGGACTAAGCTTTCAAGTTTTTTTTTTTTTCATATTTCCAAAGGTATTTCTGTTAGCTGATTAGAGCCGGTATGAGGTGACCTTTAGTCTTCTTATCCTTGCCTCCCTCTCATGAGTTAAATGAAAGCCTTCCTCTACAGGGTACTTACGGCTAAGGCACCATGGCGCTAGCGTCAGGTTGGATTCATTACATTGATAGGATACATGTGCTGCTTTTTTTATCTGCAGCATTTTTTCAGTAATTCTGCACTTTAAAGTCTCAGCTGTATACCGATCTGCAGACAATTGTTTAGTGTAACACTATCCGGAAAAAGCTGATAAAATGCAGATGTGGCAAGGGCTCTGAAATTTGTGGTTTGTTAAGTGTTTTTTTTTTTTTTCAGTCATACTTGCCCATGGCAAATACGCCCTCCCGCCAGGCCCCTGAAAATGTTTTAATTTTTTTTCGTTAATTAAAATGCTGTGAAGATGGAGTAATAGATAAAACACAAGGCAATTACTAGAAGTAAACGAAGAAAGAAAAACCCGACTTCTACGTCGGTGATGTCAACGGCTCGTGTTAGCAAAAAGTTAACAAAAAAGTAAAAGGAATAACTTGAGGTCTTAGCATTTGTACATGTGTTTTTCATAATAAAAAAAACATCGGAATGGGATGATATCTCTATTGATTTATGAAGAATGGTTTAGGATTGGGAACAAGTGCAGATAAGGAGCGTATAGTTTTACACAAATGCGTAATTTTAAGGGGTTTGTTTTTGCTATGAGATAGGCCTTAGACTCCTATACTTTTACCCTGTTATTAGTAACCTAAAAAATCGAAAGCCTCATGCACAAATTTTTTGGGTTACAGGCAATGTGTGCCACTGCACTGAGATTGGTGGGTGAGCGATGCTAATGTCCATAGGAAGTGATTGCCCGCAGCACAGGAAGTGGACCCGCCCTATTTTTTGTGATGCAATCAAAAAAATTACTAATTCTGGTTGGATTCTTCCCAACCAGAGTGAAAAGTGAAAACCTGCGGATAGATGTGATAGATGCTGAAATGTCTGTAAAGAAGACAACGTACTGGAGACAGGATCACGTGTTACACTGTGTTTATTTTGTCTGTACAAGGATGTGATGAGCAGCATTTATCCATGTTTATCAATCCGTTCATGATAGAATTCTGTCATAATTTAAGCAAAATTAGTACCAGTTGTGTATATATCACTGTACTGTGACATCACTGTGTGTAATATTCCTGTACTGTGATATTACTGTGTGTATTATCCCTGTACTGTGACATCACTGTGTGTAATATTCCTGTACTGTGACATCACTGTGTGTATTATCCTGTACTATAACATAACTGTTTGCATCATCCCTGTACTGTGACATCACAGTGTGCATTATATCTGTACTGTGGCATCACTGTGTTAATTATACAGGCATTGGGGTTTATTTAATATGGGTCTGCAGCCCCATATTCGTTGGATTTTCCGACGTTTTCGGGTTTTGCACGGCTGTGACAGGTATTTAACAGGGGATTTGGCGCAGCTGCGCTGGCTTTCATGCGGCAGAAATTGGGGGCGTGCCGTTGGACGATCCGACGGATTCAGACTAAGCGCGGGATTTAAGATTCAAAATGTGCCGCAAGATCAAGCACTTACATGCACCGGGAAGAAGAAGGTGAACTTTGTCAGATCTGAGCGTGGAAGCGACACATGCAGGATATCGGGTGCATGATCTTAGTGAATCACGGCACAGTGCATTATTGTTGGATGATGCACTTTCGGTGAACTCCTCCGGACGGGTAAGTAAATGTGCCCCCATTGTGTTGTAAATAAAGCCAAAAAAATTAAGATTACTGCACCATGTATCGGGAATACATCAATGCAACAGTAACGCTAATATAGTATTCCCAAATGACACAAAGGCCAAAGAGAAAATTCACAGGGGAACACACTATATTACACATAATAAAGTAAAAATTCATACATTTTATTGTTACGTGTTAAAATTTAGTACTATAATTCATACAAAATTGGATAAAAACGAATAATACAACCCATAATAGAGGTGTAGCTGGTGGGAATCACCAGAATACTGCACAATAATATTAGTAGATAACACCCAGAATTATATATAATATACCGTATTTTTCGGACTATAAGATGCTTCTTACTATAGGACGCACCCCAGATTTAGGCTTCCAAAAAAGGAAAAATATATTTTACACCAATTAAAATATCCCTGTTGGTTGCACTAAAGAACAGCACAGCACAGACATACATTTACACAGACAGCTCTGCATCATCCATAGTTACACACACAGCCCTACATCATCCATTCAGATACACACTCATCTCTGCATCATCCATAGTTACACACACAGCTCTGCATCATCCATCCAGATACACACTTATCTCTGCATCATCCATTCAGATACACACTCATCTCTGCACCATCCATCCAGATACATACTCAACTCTCCATTATCCATCCAGATACACACTCAGATCTGCATCATCCATCCAGATACACACTCAGCTCAGCATCATCCATCCAGATACACACTCAGGAGGGTCTGGCAGTGCTGGATCCTCCTGACCTTCGGTCTATAAGACGCAGGCACTTTTTAGCAAGATTTTTTCTTGCTAAAAAGTGCGTCTTATATTCCAGAAAATACAGTATAAAGTAACATATATCCAAGACTTACATCAAACCTAGGTACACCAATGGTATGAAGAGGGGTTCCAAACACAGGACGCCGACCTGCGTTTTGGAAGAAACTCCTTCGTCAGGGGAAACTGTTGTCAGGCGTATTGTGTGGTGTTTTAGCTATTGTGTAGCATAGTATGGTGTATAGTGGGGCAGATGTATGTTAGTCTGATGCATGTTTTTTGGTTGTATTTTTGTGCAATTTTTGTGACTTTTCCGAGCCGTGCACTGGAGTTCGCTAGCAGCTTCCTGGTTTGCGACGGACTTGTCTGTGTATTTCTGCTGCTTCCAGATGTTTGCCCCTAATCTTACATTGATTTGCACCTTAAAAGGCGCAAAAAATTGTGCAAAAACACTCCAGCCCCGATCATGTTTTGGAAAGGGAGTTGCGCAAAAAATGTAAAAAAATTTGTGCCTAAAAAAGTCTAAAAAACCCTTGAATTTGACAACGAGCTGAGACGACAAACACAAATGTGGTGCAAAATAAAAGATTCTCTCGAGGCACAAAAACAGCCGAGGGAAGTGAAGAAAAAATAAATGACACTAATATTTTTAGTGTATATAGTATTATTATTATTATATGTATTCTATAGTATGGCGTATAGTGTGTTTTTAGTGTATATAGTATTGTGTATTATTTTAGGTATTCTATATAATAGAATGGTGTATATAATAATAATAAAAAATTTTTATTTATATAGCACACACAGATTACACAGCGCTGCACAGAACATGTCAAATTGGTCCTTGTCCCCATGGGGCTCACAATCTAAACAACCTAACAGTATGTTTTTGGAGTGTGGGAGGAAACCGGAGGACCCGGAGGAAACACGGAGAGAACATACAAACTCTTTGCAGATGTTGACCTGGGTGGGATTCAAACCCAGGACCTAGTGTTTGCCAGTGTATATAGTATTGTGTATAGCATAGTATGGTGTATACAGTGTTTGGTGGTGTACAGGCGGTCCCCTACTTAAGAACACTCGACTTACATACGACCCCTAGTTACAAACGGACCTCTGGATATTGGTAATTTATTGTGCTTTAGTCCTAGGCCACAATAATCAGCTGTAAGTTATCAAATGTGTCTGTAATGAAGCTTTATTGTTAATATTGATTCTTATGACAACCCAACATTTTTAAAATCCAATTGTCACAGAGACCAAAAAAGTTCTGGCTGGAATTACAATGATAAAATATACAGTTCCGACTTACATACAAATTCAACTTAAGAACAAACCTACAGACCCTATCTTGTATGTAACCTGGGGACTGCCTGTATATAGTATTGTGTATTATTATAGGTATTCTACAGCATAGTATGGTGTATATAGTGTATGGCAGTGTATATAGTGTTGTGTATTATTATAGGTATTCTATAGCATAGTATGGTCTATATAGTGTTTGGCAGTGTATGTAGTGGTGTGTATTATTTTAGGTGATCTATAGCATAGTATGGTGTATATAGTGTTTGCTGGTGTATATAGTATTGTGTATTATTTTAGGTGATCTATAGCATAGTATGGTGTATATAGTGTTTGCTGGTGTATATAGTATTGTGTATTATTTCAGGTATTCTATAGCATAGTATGATGTATATAGTGTTCAGTAGTGTATATAGTATTATGTTGTGTGTATTGAATATTAAGGTGAATACAGTATTGTGCGGTGTTAGAAGTATCATTTATATTGTATTGTGTATTATAGATAGATTTGTGTTGTGTGTATTGAGTCCCATGGTGTATACAGTTTTGCACAGCGTATACAGTATTTTGTAGGATATTGCAGGTTCTATAGTATTGTGTAATGTATGTAGTAAGGAGACAAGCAGTAACCATATCCACCCCCCTTTAGATCCGCGGTGCTCAGTCTTGTGATCCCCTTCATTTCTTTTAGGCCTCCTTGTGTTTCAGTGGCGCCACCAGCACAGCAGGAGGTCTCATAGCAGGCAGATGACTCAACCACCATAGGTATCTACCAGAGGACATCTTACCAGGTAGAACTGGAGTTTTTGTTTCCCATCTGGAATGGAGAAAAAATAAAAAACCCCATTCCAGGAATAGCTGGCAGCAATTTCTCTAAATGTGTAAATGAGCCAATCATGTAATTAGTCTGCTTTGAAGTGGACATTGCGGTTCTAATGACATGGGGGGGGGGGGGGGGGGGGGGCTGTGTCGCTGGCGTTTGATGTTTTGCTATCTTAGGTCTTGATATGAGAAAAGCAAAAAAAAAGTCCAAAATAAGACACAAAAAACAAAAATAGTGAAATGGAGAAGAAGAAGGATAGGACTGCTGCTGCCTGAGTGATGTTGGCACATCAAAGCCCGGCCAGACTAAATTGCTGCCGATTGCTCCACACAAAAGTGTTCCCTTGTGGATGACAGTGCATGGTGACAAAGTTCAATTGGCAACAGGAGCCAGAAAAGATCAAAGGCTCCCCATTGTAATAGTTCTGTTCCATGAAGAATTGCTCATTGTTACTAGTTCTGAAGCCTATACTGACTCTCCTCTGCACCAGGATCCTTGTCTGCCAGGCTATTCTACGCTAGATGTATGTGAACGCATTCTCCTCGTGTTTGCCTTTCTCTTGCTGGGAGCTGGAGGAATCGGAATCTCCCCTATATGGAAACGTATGTAACAGCTGGCAAGTAAAAAGGCCAAAAGTCCTTTATTGAAATAATTAACTTGTATAAAAAATTACCCCATTCACACATTGTATGAAAGAACCTGCGACGCTTCTCAGGAGCCAGTATGGGCAGGATGTAAGAAAGCAAGAAAGAAGACTTCATTTACATGAAAAAGAAGGGGGAGATTATTAGCGTGTTCCCAATTATATATATTGTAAGGGAGAGCCTCAGGGAAAGTGACTGGAGTAAGCAAGAAGCTAGTCCTGAACTCAGATAGATAGATAGATAATAGATAGATAGGAGATAGATAGATAGATAGATAGATAGATAGATAGATAGATAGATAGATAGATAGATAGATATGAGATAGATAGATAGATAGATAGATATGAGATAGATAGATATGAGATAGATAGATAGATAGATACATATGAGATAGATAGATAGATAGATAGATATGAGATAGATAGATAGATAGATAGATAGATAGGATAAAAAGATGCAAAAAAGTAAGGTCCTTAGCAGCACAGCAGAAAACCCTGTTAAGAGAAGGTGCTAAGCCATAAGGTTCCAGATAAATAAAGTGAAAAGTTTGTGAACTTGTATTCCATGTGAGGATTTAATGATGCTTGAAGAAGGTTTAACACTGAAACATTTCATCCAATTATAGAATAAAACTTCAACCACTTTATTACTTTTTTTTATAATTTTTTGAAATACAGCCTCTTTTTTTTAGATGGATGGATAGATAGATATGAGATAGATGAATAGAAATAGATAGATTGATATGAGATAGATAGATAGATAAACATTCGGAAGGAATTGGAGCAGCACAGGTTCCTTGTGGGTGCAGAGCCGTAGATCCTTTGGCAAGGGTTTCAATGATAAGTCCAGGTAAAAGGCAGAACTCCGTAGATTGTGAAAAACGGGTGTATCTTTATTTCGGTGAGCAATCACACCGAAGCGTTGCAGTTATGGAATAAAGATACACCAGTTTTTCACAATCTACGGAGTTCTGCCTTTTACCTGGACTTAGATAGATAGATAGAAAGAAAAAAAGATCTCAACCCCTCAGTAGTAGAAAAATAGAAAAATAGGCAGCACTCCAAAATTTTGGAGTGCCGCCTATTTTTCTAGATAGATAGATAGATAGAAGAATGATAATAGATAAGGGACAGATGGAAATGTTTGTAATACGTGTAGTAGATACCAATAGAAAATTCAAGATAAAGCAGGCATGAGGTGGGGTATTAGAAATTTAAAAGCGGGAGATGATGAGACAAGCAATTTTGTAGACTCTGGTGGAGTCCGGTGGCGCTGAATCACAGGGCGTTTGTCTGGTGCTCGGGTGGGCATGTCAGGTAACCGAGAGTTGCCAGAGCAGAGGTGCTATGCACCTGTAAAATAACAGGGGCACGGCTCTGACGGACTGCTTCGCGGGACACCAGGGGCGTCGGTGGAGGTAAGTAGTTTTTCAAATATTTGGACATGGCACAAAACAGTGCCACAAGCGGTAACTGGAATGGGGCTTGTGGAGGCTAAATAGGAGGCAACTGGCTTGGAGGTTACAAAACAATATTTTTTAATGAGGACACAAGTTAGAACACAAAACAGAGTCTTGTACAGAAACCAGTCTCCTAAAAACCCACAGCTGGAAATTATTGAAATTTACAGAAGCTCCCGAAAATAGTATTTCACAGGAAAGAGGTCCATTGACACTTGTAAGCCACAAAGTTGATGCCCAATAGGTGGAGTGTACCAGTGTATTCCTTTGGATGTTGACCACAAGAAGGGTTGCTAAAAAAAAGTCACCAGACAGCTTTATGGATGGAGTTTGGTCCTCACGGTGAATACTTCTGGTAGACTTGAACGACATTGTGAGGAGTGGCCCTAGTTGTGGTTCAGTATGCAATACCCTGTATTATATGGTGTCAGCCATGTCATCCCAGGCCCTAGAGATATTATATTTCTGGAAATATGCTATGGTCTGGGTTGAGTGTAGGGCCTGCTGTTGTCACCTGCTGGGTCTTTTTTTTCTTCTGGACACCAGCTCTTGGGATGGCAGAATCATTACAATGATTGGGGATGATCACACTAGGTCTCCAGTGGTCCACTTAAATACTTCAACTGGCCTTCCTGGCCTCATGAATGAAATGCTCACCAGGATTTTTCCTTGTAAAGTTAATGACCAACCTGCCCCTGACTCAGCTGTATTATTTGCTTAGACCACAATTTGTAAACTTTCCCACTCACTCTCAGCACTGTCAAGGAAACACCTCTCACAACTCTCATTTTACACCATTGTAGTTTTGGGTACTGTTTACTCTGTGGTTAGGAGTTTATATTGTGACTCTGTATTGTTGACTAAGTCCTTGATGTAGCATTGATAGCAGCCAACTAGAACCAGATTTGTCCTCACCTCGGCTTCCATGTGGGGGTTAGTTTGTATTTTGCCAGAGTTGGATGAGGCAGATCTGAACAGATTAAGATCTGTTTTGCATCTAGCTGGCTTTAGTTTTAAACCAAACTGGGTGAGTCTGGCTGGTCAGCAATGAGACTTGACCACTGTTATAGGCCACTTCTACTCTCTCTTGCTGATGACATCCTCAATTCAAGTTTAATGCATGGAGAACATCTACTGTAGGAGAACATCTACTGTATTGGTATGGTATTGAGTTGCCTGTAGCTCCTCACAGACCGAAGGAGATGTCTCAGTGGTTCCACCAAAATTATGTGGCAGCCACCTATGGTCATAAACCTATTTACATGAACTTGCAATATGTGATGTGCACGTAGACTGGCAACCGTGGAGCTCTGTGCCAGTATTAGAGGACTCCTTAGATTGTATGACATAACTCAATGGTTGGCTGGGATTAGCTGACCCCAAGGATCTGCTGATGTCTCGAACAACCAACAAGTCATTGTGCCAGAGACGCTGCATGACTGAATAGTGAATGCTTACTCTTCTAAACAACACCAGAAAAATATTGGGTGCTTTTTCAACATCTAAAAAAATGAATCTACAATCCAGCCAAAATACAGAGAATCCTTACTTATTATGTAACAATGACATCATCCAAAAGTTGCTTCCAAGGTAAAATGCAAAGAACATGCCACCTTTAATCATGGCTCACCTATTCAACATACAACAACTTCAAATACAAGAGGCCACTTACACTTGCACCTATATATCCTACATTAAGTATATAATGAGGGAGGGTATACACAATACCACTGCCGAAACATTTAAAACCAACAAGCACCATACAACCGTTAATATGTTTTAGGAAGACCAAAGACCTCAAAGTCCAAATCAACTCCAAAGAGTTGAGTAGAAGTATGGGCATGAAGGCAACATAGTGGCCCCGAATAGTGCCCATCTTTTCTCTGGCATAGCCTATTAGACAAACAAGTCATCATCAATATATTATTCCAGAAAATCCCCATGAAACAAAAAGCCCTATATAGTATCCTCGAATGTATGTCTATAGATTGCAATTCATAGTCGTACAGTTGTATTAGTGGTTGCACATAGTACAATTGTCTATCTAACAGAGAAGTTAGAAGATGATATGATGATACATTAATACATATTAGATTTCTATTGCCCAGACCCACAAATTTTGAGAGGACTTGCCAACCATCTTGTGTGTACGATGGTCCTGGGACTCTCACCTGACAGCATATGTTGGATTTTAAGTTTTCATTCTATATAAAATATGCCACCTCATTTTGTGGACATGTTCTTCACAGTCAAGCCCAAGGTTCCAAGATTTTGGCCCAATTAGCATTTTCTCGACACCTATCCAAAGTCTTTGGTCACATTTTCCATGGAATGCAGCTAATATTGGCACAATAGATTATGACATAACAATGCCTTGTCTGTGGTTTTTCAGAGGACAGTCTACAAAGAGTGTGTCAACTTCTGTGCTGCTACATCTGTACACCTGTCCAAATCCATCCTGGTAATTACGTGGTTTCCCTGACTTATTCCGAGAAGTCAAAAGCGTTGATTCAATAATTTGCATTTAAATCGGGATTAGTCATCAGGCGACCGCCCTTGTCAGGGGTTGTTATTTCATGCTCGTAAATGATGATAGACTTACACAATTGGCCATATTCTTCCTTGCACACTTGCCGGCAGAGCCCCCCACCAGGCAATTATGACTAGTTAAATCAATTAGCACTTATTTTAATTCCCGCTCCCACAGCCCCTCCGCTGTCACTATGTCCAATATTTTAATTACAAATGCAAATCTGAGAAAATGAATTGTACGGGGGAGATTATTGAAATGCCAATCCGACAGTTGCCTAGATATCATGAAACAACAGCTCTCCAACAGGTGAATAAACTCCAAAACAATGGGAATGAAATTCCTATAAATGAAAGCTTCTGCATTGAGTTCATTTAAAAAGGATCAATAGTGAATTAAAATTTTAGTACAGGGAATTAATCTGAATTATAAAAGCCATCTATACCTGGCCGTCACCAAGGTGAATGCGCTTAAGATATTACCGCGTATTAGGCAAGTTGTTTGATGAATTAATTGAATATTTCACAGGGTTAAGTACATCTTATACAAAGGCCTAAATCAACCGATTGAAGGTGCAAGTAGACACTTGCATTAAAGTTTATGCAGATAGAATATTATGGTTATGTTTTGTAAGAAGCCATGATAAGGCTCTCATCGTGGCAACTTTAACCACCATTACCGTACAATTACCACTACTGTACAGTCATGGCCAAAAGTTTTGAGAATGGTACAAATGTTAATTTTTACAAAGTCTACTGCATCAGGTTTTATAATGGCAATTTGCATATACTCCAGAATGTTATAAAGAGTGATCAGCTTAACAGCAATTAATTGCAAAGTCAATATTTGCCTAGAAAATGAACTTTTTCCCCAAAACACATTTCACCTTCATTGCAGACCTGCCTTAAAAGGAGCAGCTAACATGGTTTCAGTGATTGCTCCAGTAACACAGGTGTGCGTGTTGATGAGGACAGGGCTGGAGATCAATCTGTCATGATTAAGTAAGAATCACACCATTGGACAATTTAAAATGAGGCTGGTGCTTGGCATCATTGTTTCTCTTCTGTTAACCATGGTTATCTCTAAAGAAACACGTGCAGTCATCATTGCACTGCACAAAACTGGCCCAACAGGGAAGAGTATCGCAGCTAGAAAGATTGCACCTCAGTCAGCAATCTATCGCATCATCAAGAAATTCAAGAGAGGTTCCATTGTTGCCAAAAAGGCTCCAGTGCGCCCAAGAAGGACCAGCAAGTGCCAGGACCATCTCTTTCAGCTTGGGGGTGGGGCTCCCAGCAGTGCAGAGCTTGCTCAGGAATGGCAGCAGGCAGGTGTGAGGCATCTGCACGCACTGTGAGACTGCGGAGACTCTTGGAGCAAGGCCTGGTGTCAAGGAGGGCAGCAAAGAAGCCACTTCTCTCCAGAGAAAACATCAGGGACAGACTGATATCCTGCAGAAGGTACAGGGAGTGGACTGCTGAGGACTGGGGTAAAGTTACTTTCACTGATGAATCCCCTTTCCGATTGTTTGGAACATCTGGAAAACAGCTTGTTCGGAGAAGACAAGGTGAGCGATACCACTGGTCTTGTCTCATGCCAACTGTAAAGCCTCCTGCTACCATTCATGTGTGGGGCGGCTTCTGAGCCAAAGGAATCGGCTCTCTCACAGTCTCGCCTAAAAACACATCCATGAATAAAGAATGGGACCAGAATGTCCTCCAAGAGCAACTTCTCCCAACCGTCCAAGAGCAGTTTGGTGATCAACAATGCCTTTCCCATCATGATGGAGCACCTTGCCATAAAGCAAAGGTGTTAACTAAATGGCTCAGGGAACAAAACATAGAGATTTTGGGTCCATGGCCTGGAAACTCCCCAGATCTTAATCCCATTGAGAACTTGTGGTCAATCATCAAGAGGCGGGTGGAAAAACAAAAACCAACAAATTGTGACAAAATACAAGCATTGTGCAAGAATGGACGGCTATCAGTCAGGATTTGGTCCAGAAGGTGATTGAGAGCTGCCAGGGAGAATTGCAGAGGTCCTGCAGAAGAAGGGTCAACACTGCAGATACTGACTTGCTGCAGTAACTCATTCTAACTGTCAATAAAAGCTTTTGTTACCCATAATATGATTGTACTTGTATTTCTGTACGTGATAAAAACATCTGACAAACCAGAGGGCAACAGATCATGTGAAAATAGAATATTTGTGTCATTCTCAAAACTTATGGCCATGACTGTGCAACGCCCCCCTAATTAATGGATTTTTATTAGTTCTCAAAACCATCCACTTCCCAGAGAGCAGAGCTGTATTTTTTGGCTTTGTTCTCTGTTGTTATTCCTGCCACAAGCGACCTCTAGATAGGTCATAAATATCACAAACCTGGAAAACCCATTTTCCCAGTGTAGACTTTTACAATGGCTGATTTTGTAAATACAAAATACTTTAAAACAAGAACGATTCTTAAGGAGGGGGAGTAATCATTGGAAGTAGCCAGTCATTGGCTGCCGCCAATGTACAAGGTGTTTCTGCAGTGATGTCAGAGTAACATCACTGGGGACCTCTCAGAGTGTATGCTCAGCAGAGGCCGGATATGGATGCAACACTGTTACACCTGTCCCCCACAGAGTCTCTTGGCCTCTGCTGAGTGTATACATTGTTCAACAGGAGGAATCAGCATCTTTCCACCTGGTGTTACCTCTTGACATTTTCATATTAAACGTATTATTATTATTCGTATTTTCGTATTATTATTTTTAAATGAACATATTAAAAAACAAAATGTGAATGTAACTTTTAACCGTGACTCATGGTGAGGGTCTTGAGTTATGTCTCAGTGATGTTCATATGATCTTTAGAATTGGAAGCTTTCATAGGCAGCGCCTTGCTTTCTCACTTACGGTATCTTGTTTTTATGCGGTGTATGTGAACCCCTTTTTAAATGTACACTTCCATGGAATTAGGTTTGTAATAATCAGCAAATTCTTTTAAACCTTCTCGGCCATTGCTAAAGGAACTTTTTCTGTATCCATTGCTTATTGAGCTTAATAAGAGGCTTATTTACAGCTCCTATTAATCTTAGGAGATGAATATGGAAAAGTCCCACTACCACTGGCTGAACTAATAGCAGTAACAGTAATAACAGCCAGAAAACTAGGACCGCCGAGATCTAGGGAGAGAGAGAGAGAGAGAGAGAGCAGAATTGATAGTTAAAGGGGTTGTATGGGATATAAAATTTTTTTTATAGGGCTTGGGGAGGAGGGGGCTACAAAAACAATAAAAACCTTATACAGGCATTCCCCGGGTTATGTACAAGATAGGTTCTGTAGGTTTGTTCTTAAGTTGAATTTGTATGTAAGTCGGAACGGTATATTTTATCATTCTAACCCCTCCCAGAATTTGTTTTGGTCTCTGTGACAATTGGATTTTAAAGAAGTTGGGTTGTCATAAGAATCAGGATTAACACTAAAGCTTCATTACAGACACCTGTGATAACTGTTATAGCTGATTATTGTAGCCTGGGACTAAAGTACAGTAAATTACCAACATCCAGAGGTTTGTTTGTAACTAGGGGTTGTCTGTCAGTGGGGTGTTCTTAAGTAGGGGACCGCTTGTACTTACCACCTCTGGTGCTCCATTCACCTGCAGTGCCACCCGTTGCTGCCGGTCTCTGCTTGTTTACGGTGGCTGGCGCTCCCGTGCCGACCACTGCTGCGAGCCTGCTACAGCAGCAGTTCCAATATGTAGCAGGCAGGTGGCAGTGGTCAGGGCGGCAAAAGTCCGGAGAACCCCTTTCATTATGAGAAGAAAACTATTATTTAAAAAACCTTTTAAAAAAGCTGAAAAATAAGACCTATATAAAACTTGATATCACTGTTGAATTAATGTCACCCTCCATTAGCCATTTGCATTTTCTCTTTAAAACAGTTTCTCTTCTGTATAAATTTATCTTAAATGTAAAATTCCGTAATGTCAGGATCACCAGATCCGGAGCCTTGTGTGGCCCAATATCTATGCACACCAGATATCACATGATGAAAAGCTTCATCAACCCAGTCACCAATGTGACACCTGCACTGAATTTCCTGTAGGCTGCATGTTGTAATAATCTACGGACAGATGACGGATGCCCATGAGTCTAGTAATCCTTACGGTACGGTATTTTACAATGTCGCATGAGAGGAATACACACAACTGGACAGATTTATCAAAAGTGGCTGATGCTCGATGATGAATCTGCCATAGTTTAAAGGACATCTACAACCAGATCCCTCTGATGGTAGATGATTACTACTCACCTCCTCCTCCCGCTCCCCTTTGCAGTAATCTGATTTCAGTATAGATAGGAACAGCTGCATTTAGAAGAACAAAAAGTTTTTAAAATATTCAAATGATCCTGAGGACCATTTGTCCGACCTTGAAAATTATTTGCTGCGCTCGTCTGGCCCCTTGCACACACACCGTGACGTCACCCGATTCTGTGCACATCTCACACATGCGTGATACGACGTCCCTTGTACAGGTGGCTGATTAGAACTGCGGATGTGCAAGGAACATTGGGGCACATTTACTTCCCGTCCTGCGCGTTCCCCAAAAGTGCATTGTCCGACCGGATTGCACTCTGCCACAATTCACTAAGATCGTGCGCCCGATATCCTGCATGTGTCGCTTCCCCGATCAGGTCCGCCGGAGTTCACCATCTTCTTCCCGGTGCATGTAAGTGCATTGGATGCGACACAATTTTAATGTTAAATCCCGCGCTCAGTTCCAATCAGACGGGTCGTCCGACGGCAAGCCCCCCGATTTCTGTTGCATGAAAGCCAGCCAAAATCCAAATGTCGGAAAATCCACGAAAGTGCGGCCACGGACCCTTAGTAAATAAGCTCCATTGTGCATGTGAGATATGTAGAGAGTCAGGTTACGTGTGGGCGAGAAAACCCCTCCTTTCACAATGCTTCAATGAAGCCGGCATAACGTCCTGGTTTCATTGCGCATGCGCTGTTTATTATGCCGCTCATTTAGGGTGATTTAGGACATTAGAGCCCAAATTGACCTGACAAGTTCCTCTTAATTTAAAGGGAACCTGTCACCAGGGATATAACTTTAAGCTGCTGATAGGTTCCAATAGCGTATGCTATGCCTTTGTCAGCATTCTGAATAGTTTCAGTACTTTATACAATTATTTTTCACATCACCTGGCTTCCTGTCAGCAGTGTCTGGTGAGTACCCAGGGAGGTGGAGCTGCAGCATGTGTGTGCCTGTCTCAGTTTCCTCTCCTCCACACTAATCCAGCTCCCTCCCCCTTCCCTACTTCCTGTCAAGTGCATTGAGTAGGCAGGGGAGAAAGAAGGAAGGTGTGGAGTAGAAAAAGTATGCATGAGGAGACTGAGACACAGGCACATAGGCTGCTGCAGCTGCTCCCCCTTCCCCAGGACATACCACATACTGCTGAAAGGGAGCCAGGATATGTGAAATAAACTTTCATAACATACTGAAATGATTCACACTGCTGACAAAGGCATTTTTAAAATCAGCACAGCATAAGCTATTGACTCATTACCAGACAAAAATTACATTCTTAGTCAATAACAATCTAGTGAATAGGAGATGACTCTGTTGTTGTCCCAGTTCATTCAGCAAAGTTGAGAAAAATAAGTTGCATAGAATATTCTGTGTACAGGCAATATTTTGTGTGATTTTATTTTAATGGCACAGATGAAACCTGGAATTTTTTTGGAAAATACAGCAAATTTTTTCAAAATTAAAAAAAGAAACACCATCAAAAAAATCAGTTCAAAATATTTCCTTTTGATGAATAGCGACTCTATTTGCCACTGGTGGTTTTTCTCTCTTCTTTTTGGAATCGCTGGGATCCCAGCAACAAACATTTATGAAATCGTAATTGTAATAAAGATAAATCTTGGCCAAATCTCTAAGTTTACTACAACTTTGCCAATATAAATGGAACATTTTATACCACTTATAGGTTGTAATCAAAATTCATAACATATGTCTTTGTCGTCCAATGTCTTTTATGCATTTTATTATTATTGCTATTTTGATTCTCGTGACTCTTGTTATTGTTTTTATGACCCGACATCTATTTTTGTACAGATTTTTAACCAACAAGGTAAAACAATTACCCGGACCCTCTGACAAGTTCAAGCTAAAATCTAAGCAAACACAGATGAAGTTGTCTTGCTGGATCCGTACATGTGTATACTACTAAAACCTTGTAAGTTTAGACGCACCATCTGTCTGCAGCTCGGAAGGCCCCTACATTATTGCCTCTCATACACTCAGCACATGTGGGTCAAGTTGTGGCTTTCATTGGATCAGTATGGAAATTCGTCATGGGCAAAGCTGTACATGACTTGTTATGACCGCAGTAGTTTATCTTCTGCTTAAATAATAACTCTTATCATGGTCACTTAACCACTTAGATGCTGAGATCACTGCTGACTGCAGTATCCAAAAAGTTTAGCAGAGCTCAGTGTAGTTCTCCAATTGTCCCAATGCAATTCTGGTGGGCTGAGGTCATGACTTTCAAGGGTCTTCCAAAGACCTCAAGTCCTGCCAAGAAAGTCTACCTTTAAAGACCTCAAGTCCTGCCAAGAAAGTGTACCTATAAAGAAAATCTACCATCAAAATCCATCTTGATAAACCAGGGACACTTACTCATAGATCCAGGCACCGGGACTGTGGTAATCTTCTTATATCTGTTATCCATGGCCTCCTTCCATTTAAAATCAACTTTTAAAATTATGGTTATGAGCCAAGAGGGCTCTGGGTGGTGTTAACAGAACCCTTGCATGCTGTAGATTCATGGGCTGTTACACTGTCTCACCCTCCCCTGCTTCCTTAGCAGTTCCCTTCTTCTAATCTTTAATCTTATAATCTATATAACTTTTTTTTACATTTGTTGTTCATGGCCTCCTTCCAGCTAAAATCAACTTTTAAAATTATGGTTATGAGCCAAGAGGGCTCTAGGCGGTGTTAAGAGAACCCTTGCATACTGTAAATTCACAGGCTGTTGCACTGTCTCACCCTCCCCAGCTCCCTCAGCACTTCCCTTCTTCTAATCTTCTAATCTATATAATCTTCTTATATTTGTTTCCCATGGCCTCCTTCCATCTAAAATCAAATTTTAAAATGATGGTTATGAGCCGGGAGGGCTCAGGGGGTTGTTTACAGAACCCTTGCATTCACTGGCTGTTACACTGTCTCACCCTCCCCTGCACTTCCCCCTCCCTTTGTCTGATGTAATCTAACAGCAGCAGAGATGATTTCAGCTCATAGTGGGAGGGGGATTCGCCCTGCAAAGTGTAACAGCCTGTGAAGGAGGGGCTATGGTCACACCCACAGAGCCCTTCTGGCTCATTATAATTTTAAAACTTGATTTTCAAAGGAAGGATAACAGATATAAGAAGATTACTACAGTCATGGGGCCTGGATTTATGAGTAAGTGTCCTTGGTTTATCACACTGGATTTTGCTGGTAGATGGTAGTCATAAGCACATTAACAGATAGACATTCCCTATGCCTGTAAAAGACACATTAGCCATAACCGGTTTGGCTTGGGGCAGTTCATCGAGAGATGAGTGAAACATCCAAGATTTGATTGGTAGAAGCTTTGTTGAATCTTTCAAAATATTTGGATAAGGTTCAAATTGTACTGAATCTACAAACTAATATATTCACTCATATCTAGCATCATCCAGGTGTCCCTGTGAGTTTTCACCCTTTAACGTCTGTATGATGATTCAAGGTTTTACGCTCTTGTTATGATACTAGATGTATCTGGCTCATGTGGGCACCAGGGATCCAGCAGGGAGTAGTCAAAGCAGGCAAAGGGCAGGCAAAGGGCAGGCAGAGTCCAGGTACAAGCCAAGGTCAGGGTGAGCATCTAAGGTTAGACCAAGCCAGGGTCACCACCAAGAATCCCAATCACTGGGCGGATGGAGATAAAAGCCAAGGCCAACAACAAAGCCAAGCGCAAAGAACAAAAGTCCAGCAATAAATCTAAATGCCTAGCAAGGAGAAGGCGGCTCTTTATAACGGGGATCTATTGGTCAGGGATACTTTTGCTGTGGGTGCACTGTCCCTTTTAAAGATGGAGCATGTGTGGACCCTATGGTGAGAGAGGACTAACCACATCAAAGTAAAGAGACAGTAGCAGTATATATGGGGACAAAAGGGAGCAGGAACAGTAACTGCCGGGGGCAGAGGGGGACAGCGACCAATTGTCTCCAGTGTAACAATGTCACATAATCAATGGCACAAAATTGAAAACACAACAATGTAAAATTAGCTTTTTCTGGATTTTCTTTCTGTTTATGTCTATAGTAAAATACGTTTAGAAAAAGATCTAATGGGATATAAAGCTCCAAAACTTTAATCTAATTAACCAGAATGTTTTACATATATTTTCCAACAAATGAAAATAAAGCTTATAGGTAAATTGTATATTGGTCCAAATTTAGTAATCTGGCTTCACAAGTTTGTACATAAAGTACACAGTCCAATAAAAGTGCGCACCGCGGCCCTTAGTAAATGTGCCCCAATAGTCACCACACTGTTACCGGGTGGCTAAGACCTCTGTGGGGGGGCTGTGATGCGACTGCAAATTGCCCAGCTGTATCAGCATGGGGCTTTAATCTGTATGGGGCCTAAATCTGCAGACTGTGTGTGCCTGTACTCCCTCATGCATTCTCCTTCACACCACCCCCTCCCTTCCCTGCCTGCTCAATGCACACGACAGGAGCTGTATTTGGAAAGTTTTGGAGATTTAGAGGTTGGAGGAGAGAAGACTAACACAAGCACACACAGGCTGCAGCTGCCTCCTCCCCAGGGACTGATTAGATTCTTATGGCAGAGAGCCAGGTAATGTGAAATAAACTATTATAAACTACTGAAATGATTCAGAATGCTGACAAATCAGCATAGCATAGCCTATTGGAATCTGTCACCAGCTAAAAATGACATTCCTGTTGACAGGTTCCCTTTAAGCTTGTTGTCTCGAGGTTGACCGTTTGTAAACATGACATGACGTTTGCAAATTAGTAAAATATTGCTCGCTTGTCACTTGGCATATTTGAGCGAGGCAAAACATAACCTACTCACAAGGCAATATCTACATTATAGTCTCTCCATATGTTTTTTCCTGTACAATAATTTGAAAATCAGGTCATCTAGTGTAGTAAATCATATCACTAGTACCTTGCACTGTGCTAAGGGGGGAGTAGATATTAAGCAATTATTCCTGGAAAAGTGTAACAGGGTATTTTCTGGTGACACCCTCCTTCAATGGAAATTGTAAAATGTTTACTTTTCCCGGTTGTGATTCTGGTGGAAAATTGAACACTTACTCTCAAGTTTCCATATAAATGACCTTGAAATGAAGGGGTGGTCTCAGGATTTCTGCATTTTGTAATCTATTCTAAAGCAAGGAACCCCTTGAAATGGAACCCATTAGCTTGTCTTTGACACCCAAGTCACAGTGCAGGTCCTCTAGTGTATAACCCCAAAGCGTTGCAGCCATATTTGGAAAAATTTAGGCAAGTTAGGTATTTGAGTCAAGAGGATGGCTAGCTAACAAAAGAAGTAAAACTCTTCACATCAAGACATGGAAGAACCGCGGGGATTGACATCCTTCAGCCATAGTCCCCCCCGGGATTGTAGTTACAGAGGTCGGCTATTGATACTGATGGATGACCCCCAATCCTTTGCATCAATCATCTGTTAGGCCAGTGGTGGCGAACCTATGGCACGGGTGCCAGAGGCGGCACTCAGAGTCCTTTCTGTGGGCACTCAGGCCATTGCTCCCGCACACCAGACAGGACTCAAAGAATCTTCCTCCAGTTCAAAACAACTTAAAATATGCTGCTTTCAGGCATAGTTTGATACTTGGGACTGCAGGAAGAAGGACAGGGCCGAATGAGTGGACAGGGACGAACTATCTTTGGAGGACCTCCTGCTGGCCCCATGATTCTCTGTGTACAGAAGGACACTGGAAAGAAGCTAAAATGATGAAAATGTTTCATCTTTCTACTGTGTTGCTGTCCATAGGAGGCAAATATGAAGTTGTTGAACAGGGAGCAATAAGTTACTGCTTTAATTTTTGGTTGGCACCTCACGATAAATAAGGGGGGATTGGGGCTCAGTTTGAGCACTCGGCCGCTAAAAGGTTGGCCATCACTGTGTTAGGCCATTATAAAGAGTGAGCACATAGCATGCAGTGATGAGTGGACTCGTCAAAATTTGGGTTCAGATTTGGGAACCAAAATTTAAAAGCCTTGTTCGTCCCCTTGTTCGGGAATCACCCACCATTGACGACTGCAATGGGTGTCAACTGTTTAGATGCTGATGGCAAAGTCTGTGCGTCACCATTTTGGGGAGGATCCTGTCTCCTGAAGACATCAGGGTTTAGCCGCTGAAAATTTTGCCATTGGCATATGAAAAGTTGACACACCCATGATCAGCGCCTGCACCAATTAAGACCATTTTTGAGCTGAAGCTGACCCATCCCCAGCCCTTTTTCTATATTTAATCATAAGAGGATAAATCTACTTATAATAGATGTAAACAAGTCCTAAAATGCGTTACTGGGATCAGAAGATACAACCATGATGCTATGGCACCGTGCAGAATGAGAGGGATAATTATTTGGAAACATGATCGGTTCCGCCTATCAGAATATCCATTGACTTTGTTATTTTGCCCCATCAATCTGTAACGGTAAGATTGGGAATGTGTCAGTGTGAACGGCATGTGACGCGTATGGCTACTACATGGACACAACACTTTACTGTGCTGTAAGGAAACTGTACATTAATCACATGTGTGCATCATCTGCCCGCGCTGGAGGAAATCCATTCTCCATTAATGTGGATACAGTAAATGTCATTACTACAATTAGCAGCGAAAATGGTAACATAAATGGATAAAGTGCGAGGAATCCGCATACACAACAGTCATGACCTTGTTCATCCATAATATATGGATTTTCTTCACTCCTATAAAGAGGATCAGGAAAGATTCACAGAGAGAAGAGGTGAATAAAATTAGAGAATCTAAACATAAACAAATTCGGGAATGTGTTGCCAATTTTCATTATGACTCGGGGAAATTATATTTCACCTTTTTCTAATATTATTTTATCCTTCCATTTTTTATGATTATGGGGGTCTGAGCCATAGAAACACAGTTTAGTGATTTGATTTACAGTAGTCTCATTGCCCTCGGCAGGAAGTGGACATACCTGAACGCTCTACGGAGAGGAATGTTAAGATTGACCTCTTGCCAACAAGAGGACAATGGGTAATTTCCCAATTTGGGGCGCACTATTACGTCCTGCTTCTGGCAACAACTCCCACATGCAAACGTTGCCAGAAGCTAAGTGTGTCAACTGTACATTACAGCTGACACCAGCCTATAACACCCACAATTGGAGATTCCTCTAATCACATGTCTTAACTCCTTACGCACCACAGTCAAACATTGTGCCTCCTGCACCAGTAGAACGGACAACCCCCCACCATGCCACTTACTGTGGTGGTCAAATCCAACCCTCGGGCTGGACAATCGTGCTATAAGTCAGGTCCTGCCTCCGGGCAGGACCCGATGGTAACTCACTGAGCATGCGCAGTTACATAATACTCTACAATACATTTGTATCGCACTGTGTTAGATCAATATGAGCTTGTTCAAGTTCAGATCGGAAGATAGCTTTTTCAAGCCAAACCATGGAAATAATAAAAAGAGTACACGTACAGGAGTTGTGACTATTTCCACCTCACTCCGCCTCCATACCAAGTAGGTGTGGTTGGGCGTTCCCGCCACACTCCAGAGCACCAGATGTAGCTTACCTGGTGTAGAATTATCCAGCCGCTGAATGTATCAGGAGGCCGGAATCTCTAGATATGCTTCTTGTATATCTCTTGCAATGCCTACGAATTTCTATTTCTCATGAATTGTAATGGCCACATTATACATTATGAAGTGACTAATGTATTATTCATATTATTTTAGCTTTTATCCACTTTTGTATTTGGCTTTTACCCTATGTATTTGTATTAAAACTTGCACTTGGCACAGGGTCGGCTACAGGTTTCAGTAGGCCCTTGGGCGACAGAGCCTCAGTTGGCCCCTTTGCAGTGAACTCACATGGAGGCATTAAAAATTCAGAAACTAAAACAGTTACCTGTTCCCTAAAATATTCCCTAGTTTATCATCCCAAAGAGCCCCCTTATGGGTATTTTATATAAGTCCCCCCTCATCCCTAAGATTCATTACATACAGGCCCCACTTCACATGGATTCCTTATGTCCAGCCTTATGTGGGCCCCCCTGCAGCTCTGGGCCCTGGCACTTGCCCAGGCATGCCCAGTGCTGGCACCGGCCCTGGCTTGGCATATGAAATAGCAGCAGGTCTCTTTAAGGGTGTAAAGTTTTCCATATCAGAAATGAACTGAATGACTTTTCATCTTTCTCTTTAGTCGAGTAGACTGCAGTCATAGATCAATGAGAAGTGGCCGTCGTCTTCCGGTAAATACATCTCTATGTAGAAGACCATGCAAAACAGATGTTGAATGTCAGATAAACTGTGTTAGATATGAAAGCTTCCTAATTCATTTATAGCTTATATCTCTCCTGGCTAAGGCTTCATCTCAGCAGTCAATCGCTTTTTACTCCTGATGAAGGATATTCTGATACTGCCACAAAATATTTGGAGGTAAACCATCGAGATTTGTTACAATTAAAGATATCTGGAATTTCTCGAAAACGTTTCCAACCACACAAGGCCAAATCTCTGCTAGGATGATAGCTTTCAATGATTTGGAAAAAATATGGATATCTCATATACAATATAATGAAAAAAAATCTAAATGTACATCCATATTTCAATAATTAGTCCTATGTATGGAATCTGATTGAAAACGCTGCAGTCTTTGTTTAGAAATCTCTGTCAAAGAACTTTTGGCACTCCCTCCTATCTCCCCCCTCTGCTCTGTCTACAGATGTTTAACCACCATTTTTGCTATAAACAAACCTTTAATCGACTACAAGCCAAAGATGGATTGGACCAGCAGGACATTAAACCCTGTGTTCTCTACAAGATTTTTGTAAAACAGGATGTGTAAGGATTACCTCCCCAAAAGAATTATCAAAAAGTCCTGTATAACCCAAATATATACCAATACAAACTACAGTTAGTACCAGTAAAAAACAAGCCACCTCTGTTCATAAAAAAGTAACATTTTTTTACTTGAATACTTTTGCAATTTGACATTAATTAAAAGCTTTACTTCACTTTCTACAATAACTAGCGACTGGTGAAAATAGCAAATTTTTTATAGATTTGCAATTGATAAATTTATTAAATCAGTCCCTCCCCTTTGACTACTCCATCAATGCCAGGCAGAAAGACAAGCAGTTTGGTACAAAAACACAAAAGGGATTCTTAGGAATCTGAAAAACCAACAGGGATTTTTTAAAATTTGTGTCAAATATATTTTTCCTTTATTTGACGATATATGGCGTGTGTCTTATAGTCTGAAATACCGTATACGGTATATATATATATTTGAATTACATTTTTTTAAAGGCTTTTAAAATGTAACTGAACTATACAGGCAGTCCCCGGGTTACGTAGAAGATAGGGTCCGGAGGTTTGTTCTTAAGTTGAATTTGTATGTAAGTCGAAACTGTATATTTTATAATTGTAGTCATTTTTTTGCCCCAGTGACAATCAGAGTTTCATAATTTTTTGCTGCAATGGGACCAAGGATTATCAATAAAGCTTCATTACAGACACTTTACAGCTGATTATTACATCCTGGGACTATAGTAACATCCAGAGAGGTCACCAGAGGTCACAGGGGGCAGAGGGGTCCGTCTTTAACTAGGGGTCGTCTGTAAGTCGGGTGTCCTTAAGTAGGGGACCACCTGTATATAGTATATTTGGTGACCCCATGAGTATACTGAGACATAGAATAGTAAAAAACATAAATAGCACAGTGTAAGGCGGAGAAACAAAGCCAAAAAAATGATGCAGTTATATTTCTTTTTCAATTTCACTTTTTCTCCATCTGCCCAGTACATTGCATGAAATATTAAATGGTGACCCTAGGAAGTACAACCTGTTACACACAAAGTCCTCATACATATGTAAAGAAAAAAAGGAAACTAAACACCAAAAACATTGGCTGTGATCGTCGAAGTAATAAAACATTTTAAAAAACCCTTAAAAGTTAAAATAGTTTTCTCTAGAACTGATAAAGAATACTTAAACAATAAAAATCATAAACATTTTTGCCGCCTCCCAAAAGTCTTGATCTATCTACATATAAAAACAGTTATTCCCAGCGGTGAACCCCAGTAACAGAAAATAGCGCCCAAATGTCAAAAAAGTCCCTTTTTTGTCATTTTGCAAAATTGAAATAAAAAGTAAAGGCCGTAAAGTCTCCTAAATGGTAAACGTTTTCACGTCTTCATTCAAAAATTTTACATGTTACACAGCTCCGAGCATGAAAAAGTTATTAGGAGTCAGAATATGGCATTATAAAATAATGTTTTTGTACAGAAGGTTTTACTAAAACAATATCAATTTGCTATGGAATTTTTTTTCCCCCGTCCCAGTACACGTCATAGAAAATGAAATACCGCCAATAGGAAGTACAATCTGTAAGATAAAAATAAAAGAGTTATGGATTTTTAAAGAAAAGGAGCAAAAAATGGAAACGCAAAAAACGAAAAAGGCATCAGTGGGAAGGGGTTAAAACAGTTTTTGGTAGATTTGTTTTTGGAAGAAATAATGTGACGCATACAGTAATGTGTCACCTGTAGGTGAATAACACAGAATGATTGTATTGTAGTAATCAATGTGAATGGCATCAGGTAGGACCGGCTCCATGTGACTCTGTACCGCGCTCCGCACATGTGCGCTGCAGATGCCTAAGCAAGTCTGCTTCATATTTAGTGTAACAAATTTTGCAAAGTACACCAAATAAGAACTATTTAAAATTCCAGTGGGCAGTTGTGTAAGCTTTGTAGAGAAATATTTGGTTTGCCGTTTCCGTTAATCCAATATGTAGGCAGAATCCTGAAGACATCATCAGTCATGAAGAATAAATGACCCGGAAAATGTCATAATTTCAATCAAAATGTGTCAAAAAGGAGGAATAAATAATGAAAATAGTACAGGGACTGGAAAGTCGGGTACTAGAAAGAGCTGTTAATGTCACTGAACTATTGTTGTACATGATATGTATATGTATATATATATACAGGGTGTAATAAAAAGGTCAGGATGGTGGGGTGGGGGGCAACTTTAAAGTCTTAAATGGGAAACCCCAATTTTTATTACCAATTTAGATTCCCCAGGAAAAATGACGTTGATTTAATCTACAATACAAGTCATGATTATCATTATCAAATGGTGATGTAATTGCCAAAAATCCAAATAATAAATATCAAATTTCGAAAATACCATTGCACAACCTCTTCATGCACCAGCAGGCTAAGTTCCTACAGAAGGCCATACTCCACATACCAGAGCCACACTGTCCGACAGCCCAACATACATGCGACACCACAACTTACTGCCCCAGGTTCCCCTGGAAAGAGGAAACACCTTTGCACCTGTCTTAGGAGTGCCCTTCGCTCAGGGTCTGTCTGAAACCTCGGACCACGAACTCGGAGACGCCGTGCCCAGGAACACCATGTTGTACCACAATGTACTTTACGGACTGTCAAGGCACATGTGCCATTGGGGCAATCTAGGAGGCCTGGCTCCTATATAAACTGTTTTAAGGATGCCATCTGGTACTCCAGAAAAAACCTTACTTGGCACAAGATAACCTTGTCTACTTTGGACTGCTGAAGACCGGTTATTATCAACCTGTGGGACTATGTAATCAAAGGTAGACAGGGAGACAAAGATGAAGAGTAGATCTGATTGGGACTGATAGCGACAGGTTGGACTTATATCTGTGAAATGCTGTATTTTTGGTAATAACAGTGAATTAGAGAATGTGTTGTTATCCTGAGTATACTCAAGAATCTTGTCTTCGAGGGAATAGCCCTTTAAGAAGGCGTTAACTGTTTTATTAGGCGGTTTGTCATCTGTAGGACAATTTGCTCTTCCTAGGGGCACCATATAATATTAAATATATCGGGAAGCTAGAAAATTACACTTGATAAAACAGTTTCTCTCAGGCTTCAGACTCATCCCCTTTATTATTTGGCTTGGTACGATCACAGAAATACCAAATTTTGTGGGAATTCTCTGTATGACCCTATTCTGACCCATAACTTTTTTAGACTTTAGTATACGGAGCTGAGTAGGGTGTTGTTTTTTGTTGGACCAGCTAATGTTTTCAAAGATACTATTTTGCTATCTTTTTATTTATATTTTTGTGGGAGGTGAAAAGACAGAGAGATTTGGACATTTGGAGTTTTTTTTAGGGGTTCACCATATGGGATAGTAATTCTTCTAATTTAATAATCAAAATTTTTCACATTTGTTTTATGATTTTTTTGTTCTGCATTCTAGGTAAAGAGGGTGATCTGAATTATTTTTAGACCCTTTATGCCTAGCAGGTGTGATTGGTCATACAATATGACTGTGAGCCCCTGCATGCGACGCTATGCTGTCTATTACTGGGTGCATCGCTGAGAGGCTACAGATAGTCATTGACTACAATGGGAGGCTTTTCCATGAATTTTCTGGTACCTGTACAGGGAGCGGGAGTAGACAAGTTATGACTATCACTTATAATGACTAGTGGATTCTATCACTGAGACAGGATTTTCCAGTCCCATTTTGATCACTTCAGAAGTTAAATCAGTGCAATGACCCAGGAACAACTCAAATATTTTATTTGTAAACTAACTTTATTGATTAGATGCCATAAATTTTGAGCCAAAATTGACTTTGCCAACAAACATAAGTATATTACTTAATACTTATTTCCAGATTGACAGCTTTGAAGAGAAATCCCAGGCATGAACCATTCTCGGCACACTCTAACCTAGCCTCCATTATTATAGTGGGGCGGGATATCAAGAATAATTCCCAAGAAATGCGGAGTATTATTTTGCCAAAAAACTGCCTAATAAAAAATATGAAGTGGCTTAGACATTCTTACAACTTGTACGAAAAGCAGCGTGGCTTTGTGGATGTGGGCGAGGTCAGAGTTTGGATTCTGTGCTGCAAAAATGTGGGAAACTGGCAAATTTCTGGGGTAAATGAAGTCAATTAAAAGTAATCAAATAACAACAGTAAAGTTAAAGATGTAAAGTTAAAATAGTAATGCAACCGTTTTAATATTCTTCATTAGACACTGTGAGAAATCTTAAGTAGATTAAACTTTTAAACTGTTTTTTTTATACTCGGACTATTTTCATGTTAATTATGTCCAATTAGTAATGTCCAGAAGTCAATGTATTCATACATTTCCAGGGAGGAATAACCATATCTCTCCAATGTCCTGGATCAGGCAGAAGAGTTCAGGAAGTTACCTGTCTGGATGTAGATAGTGCTGAATATAATGATGATACAGGGAGTCATCGGCTCCCTGCATCGCCACTAAGTCACTGCCATTGCTGTGTGCAACAACGTGAGTGGGGACCGCAAAATGAGGGGGGCCACAATATGAGGCGAAGGTGGGCCACAATATAAGGCGAAGGTGGGCCACAATATAAGGGGGAGAACAACATGAGGGGAAGGTGCATTTCAATAAGGTAGGGCATGATAAGTAGAGGGGGGGTTTAAGAAATCTAAGTTTCTCAGTTTCGAGAAACAGGTACGGAGGCATAAGAGGGGGCACAAAAAGGGGGGTGGATAATGAGTTTGGGCTAAAATAAAGAGGGGACATTGTATGTGAAGGTTTCTGTACAGGATTCTGTAGAATTGCTATTACATAGGAAATACAAGAATTAGCTGAAATATATGGGAGGTAAAATGTTCCACCACCCACCAGAAATAATTCTATCCCCATTGTATTACTACTTTATAAGATTACATTTTAATAAAATCAATTTAGATTTTTTTTTCATTGGGAACAAGAAACATGGAGTAAACACATGTAACCACTTCCCATATATTTGGTATATAGAGTGATACTAGATGGACAGAGCCGAGTACTCAATTTTTTTTACTAATTCTTTTGGATTCGGTGAAGATTTCCTAAAAGTTACTCTGTTTGTGGAAAGTGATCTCTGTAAACAATTGTACTGGATTAGATGACATTTTCTTTCTCTCTGATTAAGGATTTTTTTCATTGTTCCCATATGAAAATTTATCCTTTTTGTATTTTGGCTTTTTTTTATGTCGTAGCTCCAGCTCTTAATTGCTTGGCTTACCCACACGGCATAGAACAATCAGAAATTATTGCAATGCAGAATTTACAAATCCTTAGCTCTATGGAGAAATAAATAGGAGCCAGCATTTGTCAGATAATGTTAGGAAGACTTCTTCTCTATGATAGTTATTTGGTTACAAGCCCAATGTACTTAATTGGCAAAGTAAATTGGGTTATAACAATGGGCCATGCTCTTTACCGTGTAGGAACACAAAATGATTTATATGGGCATCAGCTTGTTAAAGCGAGCGCACAGACGCCCTGCACCGGCTTAATTTGCTTCTGATAAATCTGACCATCTGTGCATATTTTCTGCTCCTTCTTTCTCCTGTAGTGAGCAGTGTATATGAAGTCCTGTACACAACATAGAGATGAGGAAAGGAAACTAAAGATTAACTGTTTTTATACCTTCTTTTAGGAAGTTAAAGGGGTTAGCCACTTATACCAAACTTTCACAGGGTAAAGGCTCATTCACACGACCGTCGGGGGAACGTATGTATGGCGCAAGCTCACCGTTCCGAGCCATAGCCGCAAAAAGATAGACCCTGCTCTATCTTTGGCCGTATCTATGGACGTGCGACGACTATTTTCTATGGAGAGGGGTGGGGGAGAGCAGAGCTCACCCCCTACTCCTCTCCCATGTGCGCATGTGCTATGGCGAGGCAGGCACACATTAGTGTGAATGTAGCCTGAGGCCTTATTTTCACAGGAGAAAATAAGAAATGCTCTATATTTTTTTTACGTCCCCACTTACAGCTGGCAATATAGCCATTTATATGGATGGGCGTATGGCCCATTGTAGTGCGTGTGGATGTGTGCTACCCTTATGAACAGGTAGCATACAGCATTCATGTGCATAAAGGATAGTCACTAATAGGGTCACCCATATTGTACTTACCCTCTTAAAGTTTGCCGTTTGCCCCAGGGCATATGATGCATCAGCTGTGGGACTGTGGTTTCCTGCAGATGGAGGGGGTCATGCAGACATTACTCTATGCCAGCCCCCAGTCCGGCATACCCACCCTCATATCAGGGACCTAACTACTGTGACTACCTCCTCTTCACTCCAAAGACTATGCAACCTCATACTTAAGTGATCTTCTGTCCATCTTGCTAGCAAGCCTAAATTCATCAGCAATTTAAAAGCATATTAGGACTTTAGGTGCGCGGTTTGGAGGCAAATTTGAGCCAAAGTATTATTTATTTTCATTATTATTTAGTTTATTATATTCACATGAATGTCTGATTTATCCAAAGTTTATTGAAAAGTTACTGAAAAAAAGAAAACATCCATCATTGTGTTAAAGAATGACATTAAAATTCTCGGTTATGATATTTATGCCAGTTTACTGTGATTGTATTTTTACGAAAAACATGAACATATGCTGAAAATTCGAGAAAGATTGTAATTGAAAGAATAACCCCTTTAAGATCATTCATAGCTATAAACTTCATGGTGTAAGGGGAAAAATACATGAAAGATTACTCCTGGGAAAACTAGAGACAGTAGAGCTCAGTGTAATTATAATATAGTGGGTTTTGTTAGTAGCAGCAGGACTGTGAAAAAAATGTATTCCTATTCCAGTAATGCAGTAGGGGACTTATCTGCATACACTGCTGTGCTTTCAGCTCTCTTTATTAAACTATTCTAAATAACCCTCCCTTACCCGAAAATTGAAATTAGGACGGCAAAAAACGGTTACCTAATCGGACTATGAATTGTTGTTCTCCTGTTCTCTCCCTACAAGGACAGTGTGTCTACTTCTGTACATTTATCTAATTCTTCCCTTATGTATTAGACTGATTACAAGCATTTTTGTACACACTGCCAGGAAAGAGTTGTGAAAGCGAGTGCAGCGAGCGGGCGCCAAGCCTCATTCTCCACCCAAATCATATCAGTACTACGAGGTTACTCACCAAAGCTCTGTGATCTGCTGTGTTTCTCACGTCAACAATGGGCTGTATCTTGTCTGCACTGCCCGTAAATAAAAGCTTGATGAACTTCCTTGGGCTCAGTAATACAATATGTCAAATTCAGTCGTTAATGGGACATTAATGGAAATCTGTCATGATAAACCAGGGATGCTACCAGACCACAAAGGCTCTTCTGCCACATACGCAATACATATAATACATCTATATCATATATAGAACATGGGATCCCTGTTACAGATTTGAATCTTCTTTGAATGTCTTTCTAGGACAAGGAGCAAGTCTATACATCTCAGTCACCAATACAGCAGCTACTATGGCTGGGATTGGAGCTTAATCAGATCCCAGCTGTCTTACACCACTTAGATGCTGCCTCAATAATGCTCAGGGCCTGGACAAATGGTAGGCAATGGCAGGTGATCGCCTAGTGCGCCACATTGCAGTCTGACCTGGGGTGTGCCGTTCCAGCTCTCACTAGTAAACAAGCGTATGTGTGTCTTTAAGATACACATACCGATGATTACTGGACGCAGCTACTGTAAAATAGGGCAGTGAGATGTTACCACCGCCTGTGCCAGCGCTGCATGTGTCATAGAGAGGATGCCGGGAGCAGTAGCATCACGTTGTCTTCTTCCTGGTAGAGAAGAAGTACAGGACCAAGGACCTTGGCTAGGTCAATATTCATTTTTTTTACTGTTGTACATAACAGGATGGACCTGGGCTACATAACTGGGGGGGTCCTGGGCTATATAACTAGGGGGGTCCTGGGCTATATAACTAGGCGGGCCTTGGGCTATATAACTAGGGGGTCCTGGGGTACATAACAAGGGGAGTCCTGTGATACATAATTATGGGAGACCCTGTGTTACCTAACCAGGGGCCCTATGCTTTATAACATTTTATAACTCTATAAAATGGGGGCCTCTTCATACATAACTAGGGGAATCCTGTGATACATAACTATGGGGGCCTCTTCATACATAACTAGGGGATTCCTGTTATACATAACTAGGGGAATCCTGTGATACATAACTAGGGGGGCCCTGTGATACATAACTATGGGGGCCTCTTCATACATAACTAGGGGATTCCTGTTATACATAACTAGGGGAATCCTGTGATACATAACTAGGGGGACCCTGTGATACATTAATAGGGGAGCCCTGGGATACATAACTAGGTGGGCGCTGTGCTACATAAATAGGGGAGTCCTGCGCTATATTGCTTGGGGCGATCCTGTGCTATATTAGTAGGAAGCGTCTAGTTTTACATTACTATAAGAGGACCTGTGTTACAGTATTTTGAGGGTCCTGTGCTACATTTTATTGGGGGGTCCTTTGCTAAATTACTATGGAGGGTCCTGTGCTACATTAATATTGGGGAACCCTGGGCTACATTACTATGGGGGTGCTGTTCTACGGGTGATTTCATATTATACATTTGGTTAATGGGGGGGGGGGGTCAATATTAGCTGACTAGTGCACCAAAATGCCTGGTCCCAGTCCTGATAATGCGCATTGTAAGAAGATTACCAGATGGAAATGCTGAGATTATCATCGGGCTTCTATATTATCCAACTGAAATTGGATCACTGGCTGCTGATGGGCTGTCCTCATAGGGGGGGCTGACAAAAGCCTCATGTCTTCCTACTCTGTTTGCCTATTAGGGCCTATGAAATACTATAGAAATAAATGGAAGTAAGTAATTCATATATTTGAAAACTTAAAAACTTAAAGGGGTTGTCCAGGTATATAAAATGTTTTATATATGGATGTATATGTATACAAGCAAAGGCAGTCAATGACGGACAGCACAGACGCTTAAAGAGGACCCGTCACCAGGATTTACCCCACTAAACTGCTAGCACCCCCAAGTTGAGTATGAAATGTCCTTACTAAGATTTCCCCTTTTATGTGAAAACTCACCTGTTTTCCTATTTTAAAAAATCTCCTAAAAGTCAGGCAAATAAGACTCTTCTCACCCCATTTTCACAAGATGAGTCAAGTTTAGTGGTTGTAGGAGGAGTGTCACTTTAGAAGCCCATATCTTTGGTTGTATGGTACCTAAACATTTGCTTTTATAGCTAAGGATCTCATGGTTTGGCTCTGATCAGGCTTATGGCTCTGTGAGCTACAGAACCAGACATACAGACAGATAAAGACATAGGAGGATATTTATCATACGATAGCCCCGCTGTTGTTCAGCGCAATACATCAAGAGGCTCTATCCGGTGGGGTCTTGCAGAGCGTTTATCTCTACACCAGGCCCTGCCTGGCATAGATATAAACGCAGTCGGTGACTTTCCACATTTGAAAAGTCGCCGGCTGCAGCAAGTGGGGACAGTTACGCCCCGTGCCGGCCCACTCCCAACTGGCCGTGCCCTCCGCTCGGCCGTGCCCCCCATTCATGCCCCACTGGTGTGAAGGTGCCGGATCGGGGAGAATAATCGCAAGTGCTAGCAATCAGCTATATATACACCCTCAACACAGTGCTCATGAAAAATAAAGCCTGTCTCTCAAAAAACAAGCCCCTGTATGAGTTAATGAAGAAATAAAAAGAGACTTATGTTTCAAATTATGTTTAATCATGAATACATTTCTTTTTAGGAAAAGATTCATGTTTTTGATACGGTCACTATCAGTCTATAAACTTGCTGTGAGTAATCTCCTGTTTTTACACTGAGCAGGCAAATTTTTGTAGGTCAACTTTTCACTTTGCTGTTTACACTGGGATAGAATTAGCAGAGCAATGCCATCAGCTGCGTGGTCTTACACTTCAGGACAGTTTTTAAAGTGCAGAAATCAAACGAAAAAAAATTAGGAAAAACACATTGGGGCAGATTAGTGAAATGTGACTTAAGTTTTTAAGTTATTCCCTATCCTCAGGGTAACAATGTGATTGGTGAGTGTCCACACCAGAGATTGGGGAGCAGCAGGTGGAGCAGCAGGACATCCTGCCCTTCCTCTCAATACTATAGGAGTGGTCAGGGATTGCCCAGGGCTGTCAATTTAACACTTTGCATAGCAATTTCCGACACTCCCATATAATTGAATAGGAAAGTATCCTGCGGCTCCATTCATTTGTGAGAATAGGACCCTGGTTTTCTGGATTGTGGGGACCTGGGTGGGGGTCCTTGCAGTTCGACCATCAGCGATTCCCTGTGGATTGGCAATAACTTACAAAATTCTTTAAAGTTAGACATTGCCTTACACTGTGTCTGATGCTGGATGATAAATCTGGTGTATGAGTCTATTTGTTGGTATAGTTTTCGTAACTTTTGGCCCGTTTTGGGGCACCTTAAGCCATTCCCCTTTATCAAGTTCCCGTTCCATTGACATACAAATCGTAAATAAGCTCAAAATCCTTGATAACTGTGACAAAGCAATCTTTAGACAAAAAACCCATACGTATAAAGATTGATAAAATTGCCTCATTATGTCTCTTCCAGGCTTACATCCAGTAGGGGACATATATCAAGCCTTTTTTGACTATGTCGCCAGGGGAGAGGGAAGGGATAGACGGGACCGTTCTCCACCAACTTATCATCTCTTACACCAGAAACTAATGTATAGGATCTTCAAAATCTATGTTGGGCCAATGGGAGGCCTGACAAAGCCAAGAGCAAGGTGTGCATCTAGGCCACCCATCCCCAGCATAGCAGGCATCACGTTCCCCCAACCAGGAGAAAATGCTAGATACACGAGAAATGCCCTTCAAAAATCTCAAAAATATACAGAATCTTGTACAACTAAAATTACAACATTCTGTAGAATAATACTGTAGTATCTCTAATTGCCATCAGCCTGGGGAGGACTCAAGGAAGGACAATTTCAATGGTTGGTGATAGAGCGTGGCCACAAATGGTAAGTAGAAGATTGTCCATCTGTGATTTATCCCATTTAGCAACTTATTGGAAGGTTTTATTAATTTCCCCTAGTTCGGTATTGCTGAGCCATCTGGAGACCTTTGCTTTCTTAAGGCAACTTTGGTCTATGCTCCCTAGGCGCCACCGTTTATAGCTTAAATATGACTTACATGTGCACACAGTATTATAAATAGGAAACAGCAGCTTTGAGTTTTGTGTATTAATGTCGGCTTTCATCACCCAGTTACCCTTAAGCATCTCCTTTCCCATTGTAATTTCGGCTCAATGCAAAGCATTAGCCCCATTAATAAAAACTAATGGTTCCACTTAAAAAAGAGGTCAACTTAGACATGGAGAATAATGCTCCTTTTGAGGAAAACATTAATATTTCCTGAGATCTTTCAAAGCAGCTGCGGAGGAGCACATTCCCTTTAATTTTACAGTTTCCTTATGTAATATGTGACCATCAATGCATATCCTTATATTAAGACTTCGGGAAGTAGAAATGTATATTTAGCATGGTTTATAATCGGCGGGACCTATGCTATTTTAATGGGAATTCTTATAATTGTTTAACTTCTGATAAATGTATTAAACAAATTAAACAATACAGCCCTAAAAATAAGAAAAAAATACAAATATTTCAAAAGTCAAGGAGATCCCTTTAAATACATTTTCTTTACAGAGCTTTGTTTTGGACCTCCTGCCTTGTTTATGAGCAATGTACCCCACTTATTTTAAAGGACTGGTGTAAAAAGGACTATATTTGACCTTAGACGGTGGAGCTTATTTACTAAGGGTCTGCGGCCGCACTTTTGTCGGTTTTTCCAACAATTTGGGGATTTGTGCCGCTTTCACAGGTATTTAATTGGGGATTATGTCACATGCGATTGGATTCTGGCACAGCTGCGCTGCTTTCATGCAACAGAAATCGGAGGACGGGCTGTAGGATGATCTGACTGATTCAGACTGAGAGCGGGATTTAACTTTCAAATTGTGTCCCAAAATCAAGCACTTACATGCACCGGAAAGAAGAAGGTGAGCTCTGTCAGACCTGAGCGGGGAATCGACACATGCAGGATATCCCAGACAATGCACTTTCGATGTACTCCTCCGGATGGGTTCCTTCGACCATGGGTCACATTGGTTGGATCTGCTTGCCACCAACTCCCACCAGCACCAACAACAGACCAGAGAGTCATGTGGTGGACCTAGTGGCCAGCATTCATGGCACATGATTTCTTGACCCGGGTTAGTGCCGTTGGTCAGAGCCGCAGAGCACCAATATCCACAAGCCATAATAGGAGGCAGTAGGACCGATTCAACCTGAAGCCCTCAAGTTTGACATATGTGAGCTAGAGGCAACACTAATTAGATCTCCTCTATACCATCTTATCTCCAAGCTGAATACTCCAAAGTTGTGTGATCTTTCTTAATACTACCAACTAGCCATTACCTTAATTACTACGGTTCCCTACCCCTAAACTTTCTCTAACTCTCTAAGACCTTCAAAGCCTAATCACTGGGTACTATCTACAGGACATTGATCAGAGAGCCCAGTGTGAGGGCACCTGGCTGTGGCCTGCAGCCATATAAGTCAGATATCTTTATTTCAAAGGAAAAGTAGATAGACTGGCCTAAAAATAGGTTTCTCTCAATGTTTCTTTTGATCTTGATTGCAATTTAGTTCTAGACCCGCCGTGACTATCTACCATTATTGTAGGTTCCCGTTATTGTGATTACCAATATTACACCGTCTAGACTCTAACTTTCTGACTGAGCTTTATTAGACCCACACAGGAGTCTTTGAAGAGAAGGAATAACTGTATCAGGTTTAGTGGAGGAATATAAGGCGTCTTTACATGGCGGCATATGTCCGTGTTATATATACAGCTCCTACCGGATTGTATTGCATAGGGCTCTGCTCAGAATGTAATATTTCATTCCATTCAAATCATTGACTTATCTACTGTCAGATCCCATTATAATAATGTCATCATATGAGAAAGGGAGAAACCGATCCATGGCGTCTAAGACTTCAGTGCCTGTGGGGGTCTCTAGGCCTGTCTTCTCACGAGCTTCATCCACCAGGAGATGAAGTATCTCTAGTAACCCTTTCATGGTCACTGTGATGTTTTAAGCCTTATGCCCCGAGCTAAATTTCATATTTTCGAATTCTACACTTTTTGAAGCAACCAAAAAATTTTGTCGATATTATTTTTCCATTGTTTATACATAAAGGAAGATGTATTATTTTAGATTTTCTTATGAAATGTTCCTATTTTTTTCATGCTCTATTTGCTGAATAAATATTTGCACCCGCAAAAGGAATCCAAAAAATATAATAATAATAATATCCTAGTGCAGTGATGGCGAACCTTTTAGAGACTGAGTGCCCAAACTACAACCAAAATCCACTTATTTACCATGAAGTGCCAACATGGCATTTTAAGCAGTAACTTATTGCTACCTGTTCTTCCACTTCTTTCAATTGTATGGGCCGCCTGAGGCCACCAATACAGTTGAAAGAAGGTGGGCAAATTCAGACTATAGTTGTAGCTTCTCTCCAGGGTCTCTCTGTACGGGAAGAATAGTGGGTGTAGCAGAATGACCTACAAAGATAATGTAGTTCTATTTACACCTTCTCACTTTTTAAGCAGTTCCAAACAGTCACTGAAGTGTCAATGTAAAATAAAACAGAGCAGCATCTCTTAAATTGCCTAGGACTGCTGGAAGATTTGATAGATTTGGTTCTGTTTGGTGAACTCTGTCCTGGGGTGAAGGCCTGAGTGCCCACAGAAAGGGCTCTGAGTGCCACCTCTGGCACTAGTGCCATAGGTTCGCCACCACTGTCCTAGTGCATTGCGATACCTTCTATATGTACATGGTGCAAGGTATGATGCTGTTACACAGCTAAGAACTAAAATAAAATTTTCGATTGAGATTTTTATCTTTAGATACTGGGGCAGATTTACTTACCTGGTCCATTCGCGATCCAGTGGCGCGTTCTCTGCGGTGGATTCGGGTCCGGCCCGGGATTTATTAAGGCAGTTCCTCCGATGTCCACCAGGTGGTGCTGCTGCGCTGAAGAGCATCGGAACGCATTAAATTTCACTGGCCTATTCCTAGTGAAGGTAAGTGCAAGCTCCACGACACATTTTTTTTTTAAATGCTGAGTTTTTTCCGAATGCGTCGGGTTTTCGTTCGGCCACGCCCCCCCGATTTCCGTCGCGTGCATGCCAGCGCCGATGGGCCACAATCCTGGGGCAATACAGGGGAAATCGGCGCAAATCGGAAATATTCGGGTAACACGTCGGGGAAACGCGAATCGGGCCCTTAGTAAATGACCCCCACTGACTCTGGACATGGGGTAAAACGATCCAATTAGAGAAAAGGCACAAGATCACGTTGGATCTCGTAATATTGATAGCCAGGGTCATTTTTAAATTGCCAATTATTATAATAATATTATAATTGTTATAATAATTGAATAATAATTGCTGTATATAATCAAGTATAAACTGAGCTTTTCAGCACAAAAAATGCGCTGAAAAACCTCAAATTCCGCTCTCGTAAAAAAATTAAAAATGAAGTCAATACTCACCTCTCTGACGCCCCCTGGAAGTAAGGATATGGAAGATGGCACTCAATCCAATTTTGAAAATAAATGCTTTTATTCTTGTACCCATCCACTCTAATACATATACATGACGTTTCGGTGAAAAAGACCTTCCTCCGATGCTGTGGATAATATATACAGTATCATTAATAGATGCACAGAAATTCATTCATGTCAAATATTCACACAATAAGTAGGGAATAGAAAATACACAAATGCAGTGCGTATCTATGGAAATTGAGGAGCTTCTTTATAGACTTCTCATGTTATACAGCAGTAGTATTATGCAGGATTAATTGTTGTTTCGCACCTGTAGGAAACTGGAATGAAAAAATTATATGTATAAAAATGACCCTCTACATGTGGGAGATTATTAGGCACTGTTTAAATGCTGTTAGTGGACAGACGGTCGGATGGGGAAGGATTTCTTCTTACTTCCGGGAGCGGCAGATCCATGCATGCTGGCCACACACACACTATGACGTCAGCCGCTGCTAAAATCATAGTGTGTGCACGGCCAGCACAGGACCTTTTGCTGCCAGCGCAGAAACTATGATGATAGCGGTGACATATTGGGGGATGACTATATACTAGGACAGGGGCTGGCTATATACTGGGGCAGGGGGCTGGCTATATACTATGGGGCTGGCTATATACTCGGGGTCATGGGCTGGCTATATACTGGGGGGAAAGGGTGGCTATATACTGGGGGCTGGCTGACTATATACTGGGGCTGGATGACTATATACTGGGGGCATGGGCTGGCTATGTATTGGAGGCATGGGCTGGCTATATACTGGTGGCTGGCTATATACTGGTGGTGGCAGGCTATATACTGTAGCCTGGCTGTATAATAGGGCAGGGGCTGGATATATAATGGGGGCAGGTGGTGGCAATATAGTGGGGGGCATTGGCATTACTGTATACTCGGGACAGGGGCTGGCTATATACTGGGGGGTAGGAGGCTGACTATATATTGGTGGGCAGGTGGCTGGCTAGCTATATACTGTCAGAAGAGGTGAGTCACATTTGTGAAGATATGGATCCAAAAAATGTCATAACACCCTTGGTCTACTTAAACTATGTGCCACTACTATCTACTTAATGGGCAGCGATTGTGGATAGACCACAAAATGTCCATAAATTTACCAATGAGATCTCAGTATCATCTCATGCCTATCTCCTTAGAAGACTCACCTTGAGAAAGTGATAGCTTGAATCGCCTGGCCCCCAATGCTGACTTTGAAAGGTGATTGTAGACCCCTTTTGCTAATTTTCCCTACAGGGCTTTTCCAGAAATGTTAAAAACAGTAAATTGTACTTCCGTTTCCTAGGTCATGCTGGTACAAACTATGCCAGTCCAGAAGTGCCTGATCATCAACCCACTTTGGGGAGTCAGTGGTATCATCAGACCACAGGAGATCACTTGTGAAGTCACCAAGGAAGTTACGAAGAGGACCACGGATTGTCCAAAGCAGATCCTGTGCCCCCAAAACTTGGGTTGAATTGCCAAAGACCAAGTACAAATGTGACGCGGGATCAGGAGACAGATAAGCCCAGGGGTTAAGATATTTCAGGGATTTTTTGCCACCCCTGGAATTCCTTGGCGCAAGTCTGCAAAATTTTCAACAATCATCATTTATATTGGTGCTATCTTCTCATGAGAGGCAAAAGGACCTTTTGACCCCTTATGCCCCATGGCTTAGGTGTGACAACTACTTGTGCGCCCCCTATAGTTACACCCCTGCAGCCACAGATTCCTCCCTAAATAATGAATTGTTTCAAAATAATCTTCACAAATTACCCGTCATCAATGTGTAAGAGTGAAAGGTGCGACGCGCTTTATCCATTATACAGTGAATAATTCCATGGCATTAGATTGATGTCTCATTCAATTACCGAAGCTTAACTGGCAACGACATTACAATCCCGGGAAAGCAACTGAAGAGAAAACAAGATTACACAAGTCCAACAATTCAGAATGCGCCCATCTGCCTAATGATCCGTAATCTCATCCGAACCATTGTGGAATGAATTACTTGTGCCATCAACTCTGATGAAAACCACAAATATGACGACGGGGACATAAACTAGAAGGTCATGAGGATCTGGAGCAAAAATCTACAAAGGAAATATATCTCAAATTGGTTGAAATCCCATTCAAAAATTTTAACCTTTGCACCCGATGAGCTCCGGTGGCCAGATGGCCCACCAAAAACTGCAAATCCACCAGCATGTTTGTCCACAAAAATGCAACGCATGTAAATCAAAATTTTCATTGGAAAGCCAAAAGATTTTGATTCAAAAGTTGAACCGTTGACAATTTTAAAGGTAAATGTTGTGAAATGTATTTAAAGGGGTTGTCCACCTTCAACAAATAATAGATAATATTGGTCTAAAGAAAAGTTCTACAATTTTCCTAAATACTTTCTGTATGTCTCATTGTTTTCTTGATCTCTGCTTGCTGTCATGCTATAGGAAGCTTCAATGTTTACATCCTGTGGATACAACCAGTCCCTGGTCATGGGATGTCACAAAGAAGCATGGCTAGGAATACCACGGGTCTTGTGATGTCACACAGGTGCTTGGCTCATTGTATTACATGTGACATCACATAATGTGATGATGGGATATAACGAGCTGTGCACCTGTGTGACATCACATGACCAGGGATATAACGAGCCGTGCACCTATGTGACATCACATGACCAGGGATATAATGAGGCGTGCATCTGTGTGACATCACATGAACAGGTATATAATGAGCCATGCACCTGTGTGACATCACATGACCAGGGATATAACGAGCCGTGCACCTGTGTGACATCACATGACCAGGGATATAATGAGCTGTGCACCTGTGTGACATCACATGACCAGGGATATAACGAGCCGTGCACCTGTGTGACATCACATGACCAGGGATATAATGAGCTGTGCACCTGTGTGACATCACATGAACAGGTATATAATGAGCCATGCACCTGTGTGACATCACATGACCAGTGATATAATGAGCTGTGCACCTGTGTGACATCACATGAACAGGTATATAATGAGCCATGCACCTGTGTGACATCACATGACCAGGGATATAACGAGCTGTGCACCTGTGTGACATTACATGACCAGAGATATAACAAGCTATGCACTTGTGTGACATCACATGACCAGGGATATAACAAGCTATGCACTTGTGTGACATCACATGACCAGGGATATAACAAGCTATGCACTTGTGTGACATCACATGGCCTGGATATAAAAAGCTGTGCACTAGAAAATGTTAGTGAAAAATATTCTTTTAATAATAAAACATTTTCTTATATATTGACTCTTCATGGTTTTCAGAATCTCTCTGTCTGCTGTCATCTCATCTGCCAAAGATGGAAATCTTCCCTGATCATGGGCTGGACTCACAGGTGAATGGATCATTACATTAAACAGAGTTTCTTTTTTGTAGTGTTTGCATAGCTTTGGCAACAAAATTAGTTTTTCTTATATATAGTAAAAGGGACTGTCAACTTTCAACAAGTAATTGATACTGTTTGTGATCTCTGCTTGCTGTCAATCTATAGAAAGCTTCATTGGTCATGTGATGTCACACAGGTGCAAGCCTTGTTATATCCCTGGTCATGTGATGTCACACAGGTGCATAGCTCCTTATATCCCTGGCCATGTGATGTCACACAGGTGGACGGCCCGTTATATCCCTGGTCATGTGATGTCTCACAGGTGCACGGCTTATTATATCCCTGGTCATGTGATGTCACACAGGTGCCCGGCTCATTATATCCCTGGTCATGTGATGTCACACAGGTGCACTGCTCGTTATATATCCCTGGTCATGTGATGTCACACAGAGCATGGCTCATTATGTCCCTGGTCATGTGATGTCACACAGGTGCCCAGCTCTTTATATCCCTGGTCATGTGATGTCACACAGGTGCACAGCTCGTTATATCCCTGGTCATGTGATGTCACACGGGTGTCATTTTTATAGGAAAATAAAAAGTGTGCTGTGATGGCTTGCTATGGCCAACAAAAAAATATTTTCTTCAGCCACATACAGTCCTTAACCTAGAAGACCCCTTTGAATGTCATAAATCTGTTCCAAAATTATATACTGAAAAGTTACAACTTTGTGTAGTTTTCAAGATCTCTGCTTGATGTCATTCAAGGAAAACCTTTAGACCCGTATACACAGATGTGGGGCTTGTTACTCTGTACCTTGTAATGATCTGTTCACCTGTGAGTCCAGAACATGATCAGGGAAGATATCCACCTATGGAAGATGAGATGACAGTAAACAGAGATTCTGAAAACCATGAACAGTCAATATCTAAGAAAATGTTTTATTAATTTTTTTTATTATTTAAAGAATATCATTTGTTTTCTAAACAAACTTTCCTGGCATTGCTCTCCCTTATGCTAAGACTATCCATCAGATCCCCTCTAGTAATCTACAGTACAAGGCTGTCATCATTTTAGAATGTTCACATTGATATCACACAATTCTAAATCTCCCTCTAGTGTACAGATAGAAAATTGCACTTTGGGAACTGTTATAAATGTATAGATCACAGCGTTTTAACCCATTAGGTTACTCAGGATAGAGCATCATTTACCATTAGGTAGAGAAGAGCAAAGAAACATTTTTCAAAGGATTCAGTTCAGGTCCACGTTTCTTCTGTCTAAACTGAAGTTGCTCCCATGGCCATTGAAATTGGCATATAACCCCCTCTTTTTTTTTTTCAAAAGATTTTGATTCAAAAGTTGACCCGTAGATAATTTATAATGTAAATGTTGTTAACTGTGAAATGTATTTAAAGGGGTTGTTCACTTTCAGCAAATAATAGATAATGTTTGTCTAAAGAAAAGTTCTACATTTTTTTCAATATACTTTCTGTATCAATTTCTCATTGTTTTCTAGATCTCTGCTTGCTGTCATTCTATCGGAAGCTTCAATGTTTACTTCCTGTGGATACAACCAGTCCCTGATCATGGGATGTCACAAAGATGCATGGCTCGTTATACTATCCCGGTTTTACAATGTTTTAATTTTATGTTCTTTTGCCCCCATGTCCTCCTCCTTCCTAACTTCAGGGATGAATGACAGCAGTGTACTGCAAGATATAAAGCAAAGCAGAAAACATTGGGATTCAATTCACAGCCTGAAAAATGGCAGATGGTATCACAAATCGAAACCCAAAAACAACAAAACCCTATCTGTATAAAGGCAGTCCCCAGGTTACATACAGGATAGGTTCTTTAGGTTTGTACTTAAGTTGAATTTGTATGTAAGTCGGAACTGTATATTTTATAATTGTAACCCCAGCCAAAAATTTTTTGGGGTCTCTGTTGCAATTGGATTTTAAAAATGTTGGGTTGTCATTAGAACCAGGAGTAACAATAAAGCTTCTTTACAGGCACCTTTGATAACAGTTATATCCCTTTACAGTAGCCTAAGGCTAAAGTACAGTAAACTACCAACATCTAGAGGTCCGTTTGTAACTAGGGGTCGTGAGTAAGTCGGGTGTTCTTAAAGGGGTTGTCCGAGTTTAAAAAAAAATATATATATGTGGCCGGGAGCGGGCTGACTAAAATAATAAAGCTGTACTTACCTTCCGGCGCTGCTGTCGCTGCTATCCAGCGCTGCTGTCGCTCCAGTCCGGGCGCCATGTAAACAAACATGGCCGCTGGAGCAGCGCTGCATTCAGCTTCCGGCCGGCCGTGGCTGGGTACGCCTATCCGTCCCTATACACAGCATTGTGTATGGGGACCGGAAGGTTGTAGGGTCCGGCCGGAAGCTGAATGGATACGGGAGGGCACAGGGAGGTAAGTACAGCTTTATTGTTTTAGTCAGCCCGCTCCCGGCCACATTTATTTTTTAATCAAAACTCGGACAACCCCTTTAACTAGGGGACCACCTTTATTTGCACACCAGAGGTCAATAATAGTTGATTTGTATTTTTTTACATGAAAGATGGCTCCTAAATATATATAAATGTTTGTATAAAATAGGATTTTGGAACTAAGTAACAACATTTTTGAATTCCAAATAATTGTGTAAATATTAAACATAATTTATATTTAAATGGGCTTTGCAGGGCCGGCACCAGCATAAGGAGTTGGTCAGTGGGGTGTGCTGAGTTGCGTTGTGCCCTGGGGCGACTGAAACAGGTTACAACTCTAAGAGGTGATTGGCTGAGCAGCCTCTCCTTGTGCCTGTTGTGTCAGGAGACACTTAGGAAGCTTAGTTCAGCAAGTACTGGGAGTATTTTTTCCCCTTCACCTTTCAAAAACCCTAACTTTTTAAAGTTTCCATCATCATAGATGTTGCAGGGCTTGTTTTTTGCAGGTTGAGTTTAGTATTTGTTATGGAACCATAATAAGGTATATTGGTATTAGAAAAAAATGCAAATCTGATATTTTTCTTTTACGGTGTCCACCATGTAGTATAAATAACATGAGAATTTTATTCTCCAGGTCAATTCAATTCTGGAGACTCCAGTTTCTGTTGTCAAGACAGGGAAGAAGTGTTGGCCCTACTTGTTGGCCCTGTTCTAAACAATAGGGGACAACTGGGTGGCAGTCCCTATCTAAAGCACCGTAGAGAAGAACAAACAAACAGACACAAAGCAATGGCCAACAAATCATGTCAAGATCAAGATGGAGGCAAGGTACAAAATTGTGAGGCAGAAGAATAGTCAAGTATAAATGGAGTGACTGGACATTGCCTCTACAGCCAATGGATCGGACATCCATCACTCTTATTAGCACACCCCAGCCCAGCCCAGCCCAGCACACCTGTCACTCAAGAAACCTCCCACAGAACATTACACCCAAGTGTAGTTCCAAACCATGGGAACTTATCTACATGACTTTGCTCCAGCAAAAACCAAGGGGCATTGAAATGCCTGAAGTAGTTAGTACAGAGTTCTGACATCTGTATTGTTGTTTGACTTTTGATTGGTTAAGCACTTTACAAAAGATAGTTTTCATGTCAACACATTTCATAATGACTTTAATTTTCCAAGTTTGAGCTTGTTTTTTGGGGGGCACATTTTAGTTTTTATTGGTACTATTTAGATGGTTATGTTTTTTTTTATAGTTTTCAATTTTTTTTTACGCATTGGTTAAAGAAAATTGAGCAATTATTTACAGTTCATTCCACCCTGGGCCCTAAATATTGTACTGCACATACATGTTTATGTCGGGTAGCAACAGTTGTGCCAATACCTGAATTTTTAATTTTTTTTTTACAATTATTTTTTTATTATAATCTTTTTACATAATCTTGAAACAGCACCACGGTTGAACACAGGTTGGCTCTGGTATTGCAATGCAACCCTCTTGAATGAACAAAAGAACAGAAAAACTTCGTAAAATTTTTACAATTTTTTTTTTTTTGCGCAAGATTAAGAAATATACAGACTTCACGCAAACAACAAAGATTTTCAATAACTTCCAAATGTGTACAGCATGCTCAGAGAAAAATGAAGAATTTGTCAAATTTATTTTTCATCTACTTCCCGTTTAGTTCGACTGATATTAGAGTCCCCTCAGGGTCTTTACAGTACAGGACAATGTGCCCCTAGGAAGGTAACAAACCACAGCAACAAGAACAAAGAATACACACTGTCTGTGGCCAAATTGTCTGACAGATGTCAGTATGGGTCTGGGCGAAGCCCTTTATATGGCAATTTCACGTAACTAGTGGGAGGGTTCAATAACAATACACTGTCTCTTTAGAGGTTATTAAAAAGCTTAGGTGTGAACTAGCACCAAACCATCCATCATTCAGCCCTGACACGGGAAGATACATTCCCTATACAGACACAATGAGCCAGAGGTAATGTTTCGGCTAATGATTGCTTTTCATCCCAAATGAAATACTGTACATTAAGAAAATGAATATAGACTGGACGTGCGAGACGGCTTCATTATGGTGTGTTCTGTACTGAAGAGATTAAGAGAGATTAGACAATGGAATATACTCATTGTCAAGAAGGAAGACCGAGCCCAACGTGGGGGGATGAAATATTTCCATATTAGTTTTTCCAGGGTCACCTTTACAATAAGGCAGCATTATTCATGTCTATTTTGTTACCTGATTTTCTTAAAGGGAACCTTCCAGGGCAATTTGGGACACGAAACCACCCACAGGTCCTTATGGACAGGTTTAGTGTCTCACATCGCCCTGTATGATTTTTGAGCATTCGGAAAACTTTATACTCGCCATGTCCCTCGGGCCCTTGGCACCTGCACGTTTCGGCACATGAAGCCGACAAATTATACCTCCTTTGCAAATGTTGTAGGTGCGGCACATTCCGTAATGAAGCAGAGGCATTATCCCGGTATCACTTGCTGCATCGCTAGATGAGGCGCCGGTAAGGGATCTATTAAGTTCAGTCTGATGTGCCTCATCAGACTCACATCTAGGTAAGTACAAAAGTTTTTTTTTTCTCCATCTACAGACCAGACATGTCCTATAGTTGGTTTAGGGTTCCAAATCGATCCGACAGGTCCTCTTCAAAGTTGTCCAACCACTAAGGTGACATTTAAAATTTTTCCGTATCAACATGATTAGGGAGAACTTACTGATCACTGGGTATCCCGATGCTGGCACCCCCATGGTTCACAAGAATTGTATCCCCAAATGAACAGAGCAGATGGTTACACATGCTCTATTCATCTCTGTGGGTCACCTTCGACCTCCCATTCCATTCTTTTATGGTGCAAGTGGGGTGCACCACTGAGATCCCCTCTGATCAGAATGTTAGCCCCTATTCTGTGGATAGGGACTAACTTGTGACTGTACAACCTCTTTCAGGCCTAACTAGACATTAGTAGGGAGATTTATCAGAAGTGTCTGAGAGCAAAACTGCTCTCTGACTGTCTCTGTCTGTGTCTTTCGGTCTTTGTCTATTTGTCTCTGTCTCCGACTGTCTCTGACTATCTCTTCTCTGTCTCTGACTGTTTCTGCCTATAACTGTCTCTGACTATGTCTGTTTCAGACCGTTTCTGTCTCTGAGTGTCTATGACTGACTGTGTCTGTCTGTCTCTGTCTCGAACTGTCTCTGTTTCTGATTGTCTCTGACTTTCTCAGACTGTCTCTGTGTTAGACTGTCTTTGATTGTCTCTGATTTTATCAGACTGTCTCTGATTGTCTCTGTCTAACTGTAACTGTCTCTGACCATCTCTGTATTTGTCTCTGACTGTCACTTTGTCTATCAGAGGATTTATTAGAAGTGTCTGAGAGCAGAACTGTTTTAGTTGCCCATGGAAAGCAATCAAGACTCAGGTTTCAGTTTATAAACAGCTTTGGTAAAATTAAAGCTCAGTCCTGATTAGTTGCCGTAGGCAACTAGAACAGTTCTGGTCTTAGACACTACTGATGAATCTGAACCATCGTTGGTGGGTTTGGCCAACCATCAAGAGCAACAGGCCTTCCTGACTTTCCTAAAATGGCAGGAATTGCAGGGATAAGAGTTTGGCATGTCTCTCCATCAACTACATATATACTTTTATCCAAGCTGAGTGTGCATGTATGTGAGGGACCTGGGATAAAGAGCTATTGGATAAGATAATATTCTTATAACAGCTCTATGATGCGTATGGGTATCTTTAGGGTGCCCATACACCATTAGGACTTGTAGATGGAATACTGACTCAGCTGATTCCATTCCTCCATATTCTGTATGTGTCCGTGGCATATGACGGTTTAATCTTTACACGACATGGCAGCATCATGTAAGTATAACTGAGAGGAGAAGCTGTTGAAAACACCACAAGTAAATTGCATGAAATGTCTCCCCCTGTCATGGCGAGTGATTAATAATACCTCCAGGCGTGGGCGATGAGCATAGCATTTCCAGAATAATTTGTGAAATTTACATTGAAAACAATAGCTTTATTACTATCCTCCAATATTTAGATGTTTTAAGATAAATCCCCTAATATATTCGATCCAGAGACAGATGGAGAATATGATATGTAATAAAATTAGCTTTAAGTCCTGGAAATACTGTCTAATTCCCGTTCCCCCAGGGCAGGAGATGTTATCTTGGAGATTTCTAAAGCTTAATGACTTCTAGTTTGTATCCAAAAAGTTAAAGCAATTAAAGTATTGCTGTTAACTTTCTATTAGCGATTGTGAGGAACAAAGGGGCCTCCTAAGCGCAGGAAACCATATTGATGCAATTTGAGACTATTAATAACTTCGGAAAGTGTTTTTAAAAGCTGGTGCAAAGTACAGGTCTGATCTTTGATAAGATGCATGCAGGATTAGGTCTGTCAAAGGCTCACGAGGCGCTTGCACTTTCCAGGGTAACTGTATCACTCCGACATGTAGAAGTGATTTGGTCTCCATGTGATCTTTTCAGTTCTCATTCCATGGCCGTACTTTGTCACATAAACCTGTACACTGTTAAAATACATTAAGAAATTACTTGGAATTTTTTGGAGTTTTCCATGCCCAGGGGATGTTCCAGTTGCGTGGTGTGAGAAAAACGGAACAATAGGGTTCCCCCTGGTCTTCAGAGTTTTGGCCAATCTGACACCATATTCATCAAAAGAGATTTTATTTTAAAAAATAAAATAAAAATAAAAGCCTTCAATTCATTATCATAACATTCTAGAAACATAGAAATCAACTTTAAGGGGATGGTCCCTATCACATAACTTTACCAGGTTAAGAGCAAGATGCAAATAAGTCACTCATATTGGACTTACCCTGGTAAAGTTTCTGTAAAACCATCGGCACCAGGGATGATGTGACTCACCAGCAGCAGGACTGGAGGGGTGTGCCAAGGGCATCGGCATATTCCTCCATCCATGCATCTACCGCCAGAGGGCATCAGGACATGGGATGTTGCAGGAAGCCATGGTGGATTTACAGAAACTACACCAGAGTAGGTTCTATATGGGTGACCTTATTTAGCTCTTGTACTTTCCCTGCTAAAATTTTCGAATAGTGGCAAACCCCTTTAAGTTCCACATTCACTGATAAATTGCCTCTAAATGGCATTACCACTGTCCACACTCCCCAATCACAAATAATACTAGCCACAGAACCCCACCACAATGCCAACCCCAGAATCACACCACTATGCCATCCACAGAGCCCCATCATAATGCTAAACAGACAGCCCCATTATAATGCTAACCACAGAGCACCACCACAATGCCAGCCACATGACCCCACCACAGTGCCAGCCACAGAGACTCACCATAATACTATAGCCACAGAGCCACACCACAGAGCCAACCACGGAGCCCCACCACAGAGCCAACCACACCGCCGTCCACAGAGCCTCATCATAATGCTAGGCATAATACTAGCCACAGTGCCAACCACAGAACCTCACCACAATGCCAGCCACAGAGACTCACCATAATACTAGCCACAGAGCCCCACCACGTAGCCACAGAACTCCATCATAACATGCAAGACCCCTCCTATTGACTTGTTACCTTAGAGGATTCATTTGGATGAGAATAAGCATTTGACCTCTGGGATGGACTCACTATAAGGGCCCTTTCAGTTTGCCATATTCTCAGTGGAAAATATGGTTCATGTGTCAGATGCCTTTTTTAAGAGCACAGCAGTGAGAGGACAAGCCCCCCAGTGCACTCAGATACAATCCTGGAAAATAAATATCTTTTAGCTGCTACATACTACAAAATAGAACTAAACAGCAACTGCATGATCAAAGCAATAGATCATGTCTTCCGTGCCTATCCCATAATGTAAACTACAGCCCTGGCACAATCTATAATGGGAGGCCATGGGTCTGTCTTCTGCAGCTGTACACAGAGGTCAATGGAAAGGAATGGGCGAGCTTGATTGCGGAGTGACCTCTGTTGTTCCTCTGTTAGAGGAGGGTCTCTGGATTGTTTAGAAGTCATCTCTATAGGACTACAAATTGCTCTGTCAATAAAGATCAAGGATTAAAATGTAGGGAGGACACTGCTCTTGGATTAGTACAGATAGATTCTGAACCAGGTCACAGACACCACTGATAACAGGAGATTAAAGGGTTTACCCCCTTCTGGAATTTAAATGAACCTTAGATGAAATAAAGACCCTCAAAGTCCTGCAATCAAACGCCTGTAAACATCAGATGGTTGTCACAGATTTATGTGGATACCAAGAATTACGTATTTTCCATTGACAGAAATGCTATTTTTTGGTGTAGATGTAAATTAAAGAAGGGTCAGAGACCAATTTCTATACTGATTTTGCAAAATATTTGACAACATGAAGTGATCCTTTAAGCAAATGTTCATCTTATATATTCATAACTTTTTGGAGAATCTTCGCACATTGATTAGTGATGAGTGGGGGTGCAAAAGGGTTTGGGTCACTTAAACCCAGACTTCAGCCAGAAGTCAGGTTCAGCATTTGGGCTCAGCCCCTGCCATGATTGGTGCTGGAACTAATTGTGGGTTTTAACTCTTTAAATGACATCATGGGGAGCAATGATCCTCATAAAAATGGCAGTGGGACGCCAAAATTTCAATGATGTCTGAGTCTTGGCCAGTGGCACCTGCAATTGGTAACTCCTGAACCCAAAACAGAACTTTCAGAAACCTGAAGGGTCTGCTCATCCCTAATATTGATAGGGAATTCCAATAATGTCCAGGTTTGTGGGGTCTGACTTATGTGACCCCTTCTGCCACTTTGTCTATTTGTAAGGATGTGAGCTGCTCAATTGTTGGGCCTAGGCAGTGCCAGAGTGGGGTTCCTTTCGCCCACCAGATAAAAATATTCATATTCTCCATCATCCCTTAGGACAGTGGTCCCCAACCCTCTTTTTAGCCTGTAAACATAAATGTTCTCCAGGTACCGGTGGGTGGGGGGATGTGGTCTAGTGTCATAGCCAAAAATGTATGTTTGCATGCCCCAGCATAACTCCCTGTGTGCCTGGCTTATATTGTCTCATTTCCTGAAGAAGCATCCGCACTTATATTGTTCCTGCAGCATTCCTGTAGCATGCCCCCCTGTCCTTTAGATACCCCACCCTCTCCTTCCAATGTCCCCTTAACCAGCTGAACTCTGTTAAGAAAAAAAAATCACTACTCACCTTCCTTGTTTCCCTGCAGCAGTCTTCTCTTCCTTCACTTCTCTTCCGCTTTAGTACATGGCTCTATTGTCAGGAGACATGATGTGAAGACCTCATCACGCACTCTGGCAATAGAACAGCAAATTAACGTCGAAATGAAGGAAGAGAAGACTGCTGCAGGGGAACAGAGAAGGTGAGCATTGTTTTTCTTTTGCTTTTACAGAGATCGGCCATGGTCCAGAACCAGGTGTTCCACAGCCCGGTCTTGGGTCGCGGCCCATTGGTTGGGGAACACTGCCTTAGGAAACCAACCCTAATAGTCTCCAGATAAGGTCCACTGAACTATCCTCTGGGACTTCAGTGGCACAGACCTAGGCTACATGGGAGTGGAGGCTTGGGAAGCCTATGGGGAAGGTTATGGGGGTACACGTTAAAAGAGGTTCACACTAGATATTGGAGGGAGGGGTGCCAGCATCAGTGCTGGTTTAAGTCAAAGTGAAGTGCGGGGGTAAAACTAAAAGTGGAGACACCAAATTAAAACTATTTTATAAGCAGTCACATTCAGTAAGAGGCTCGTTTATCCCTGCACTATAATAACACTTTGTAGTTACACACAGTAGTAGGTGAGTATCTGTAATATCGGAACTGTAGGAGCACCTACAAAAGTCTACATGCAAGGGTCCCCATTATTACAGGGGGCCCTGAGCAAATGCCCAGTTTTCTGCCCCTAATACAGGTCCTGGCCAGCATTGAGGAGCCTCTGAGAAAGTAATTATTGGGGCTTTGGTGCCTAAGACCTCTCCCTAGCTACATGACTAAGGGACTACTTCCCATAGGGAAGCCAATGCAGCAAGAGTAGATGTTTCTTCTTCTTCTGTCCTACTCCTGTTGTTTCCAACCTGAATACAAATAGAGAGCTTTTCAGCTATTGATGTTGGGGAAACAAAATAGTACTAGGGCACCTAAAAATTCAGTGACTGATCATGTAGGAGTCAGATCTTGTGGGACCCAGTAATGTTGGGGGGTCTGGGCAGAATCATGCACCACGGCGCAGACAAGTATATCGAGGCAGCCAAGCAGCACTGGGCAGCCAAATACATGGGCAGCCAACCAACATGCAAGCAGTCAACTACACCAAGTACAACAGGCAGCATTACCAGAGGCTAAGGCAAGAAAGCATATGACAAGGCCAACAAATAAATTGATGTGGGTCAGGAGTACAAAGAAAAACTTAGTAAAACTACATTTCCATTACCCATTAAACTGCAACTTGTGAATTAATTCGGAACATTTACTTGAAGGACAAAACGTTTAGAACAAAATTTGTTCGGCATATATTTCTGTGCCAATCCCATCACATTTGTAAATGGAATAAGATTTTTTTTTTTTGGCTCCCACCTAACCAAATCACTTTGACACAACTTTGAATTTTCAGTGATAGAAGCAAATTTGAGGGAATTTACTTTAATATAGTTCCTGATATTGTAAATATTAGTAAAAGTGAATCCAAGTTGGTGCGTTTCCATAAAGGGGATGTAAAATAGTAAAGAGTAAAACATAGAAAGATTGTTATATTTTCAAGGTCGGACGTGGGACAAGTTTACAGCTAAAGAGAATGTAGTGATGTCACTAGTGTGTATATTACAGAGCAGTCAGTGAGTGGGTGGATGCCTTAGATATCACCTGTCGATTCATCGAATTAGTTTTGACCTATATATAAGACTAATTATACTCTGCGTGTCACTAAAGAATGTCCATAAAGTTGCCCATCCACCAGAGGTCATTAGTTGTCACTCCTGATTGAACCATGTTCTACTTGGCCAATGGTGCATGTGAAGTTATCTGTAGGAGCAAGAGGAAGCTTCTGCCTGAACTAATGTGAATTGGCTTATTTTTTTTTAAATACTTTAAGGCACTTAGAAAGGGGATTGACTGACGAAGAAAGGGGGAGATACACTGACCGGTGCCAGATAGAGAAGCCCATAAACACTGGCATCAAGGAGCCTGATTCGCAATAAAAATTGATCCAGAAGAAGACAGCTCCATCCATAGCGTGGTTACTGTAGGAGCCAACAAAAATTGCGTGGTGTTGCGCCTTTCCTCTTATGAGCTGTCCTTAACGGTCCTAGATGGATCCAGCAAACATCCACTATTCAATAATCCAGTAGAAAAAACTCTTTTGTGACCGGAGATCGTCTTTTTCGTTTTTGAGCTCCGGTCACAAAAGAGTTTTTTCTACTGGATTACTGTAGGAGCCGCCTTTATCTAAGTTAATAAGAGCGGGGCCTGCAATAAGCCAGGACAGTGCCACACTACAGAAGTATCTAATTATCCATTAATGACCAATGCCTTTGGACAGCTTATTAATATTTTGGAGCTCTAAATCCCTTATAATAGGTTGAAGATTGATATACAGAATAGCTTCCTAAACTTGGCACTAGAGACATATTGAAGGAAGTATCAGAGCTCGTACAACAGTTTTCTAGCGTACAAGTGCTGAAATAGTCATCATTCCTGGTAGTTGTAATTCCTGGTATGCCAACTTCACGCCAAGTGGGTGTAGAGGGGCATGAAGCCGGCCGTGTCCGGTGGCAGAGTGGGCCGGAACAGGTCGACACAGGAACTGCCCCACTGCACACAAGTCATGAGATATATCAGAATGCTGGATATTATCTAGTATCTCATTGTCTTTTATCCTCCTTAAAAGAAATCTGCCATCAAAATCAAGCATAGAAAACATAAATCTTCTTATGTTTGTTATCCATGGCCTCCTTACTTCTAAATCATCTTTTAAAATTGTGCCAATGATCCATTCTGTTACAGTGTGTAAGGAGCACCCTCTCCGACTGTGTGGTGAAACTTCCCCTGGTGTTGTGAGGTTACATCAGGCAGAGGGTGAGGGGGGAAGTGCTGAGGGAGCAGAGGAGAGCGGCTCCTCTGCCCCCCACATTAGTATAATTTAAAAAGTTGATTTTAGGAAAGAAGGAGGCCATGGATAAGAAATATAAGAAGATTACCACAGTCATGGTGCCTGGATCTATAAGTAAGTGTCCCTGGTTTATCATGATGGATTTTGATGGTAGATTTCTAAACATAAGATTAAAATAGACTGGAACCTTCAGTAATTTTGACTGACCATCTAGTGTGGATGGGACTTCCAGACTCCCTCTGGATGAAAGATATTGTAGAAGAGGAATTGGCAACTAGAAATTCAAGTGCCCAATCTAGTTGTTCTGCAATGCTTGTAGTTTTCTTGAAGCTCTGCACTTTTGGTGCAGCCTGTGTATGTGTATGAGGCATTGTCAGAGAGAGTCGCCACTAATCATCAGCTATGTTATGATCACAGGTGCCTTAAAAAAGTTCATATATATATCTAGGTTGTGTATTGAAACAATAATAATATTATACTTACCACTGCCGGCCTCTGTATGGCAGTAACAGTGGTCCTGGAGCGTGGGGAGAGGTAAGCATAAGATGTTCAGCCATCTATAAGATTTTTTATTATTCTGGACAACCCCTTTAGGACTTGCTACACTAACTGGGACCTTTGTAAGTAATCAGAACTTTCATGGAACTTATAAGTGTCCCGGAACCCAGACTCACAGCATCATTCCAGCTGGGAGATGTTATGTGAGAAAGCAACGTGACTGAGATAGAATCGAGAATGTCGAAAAGGTGAGAGTATCCTGGTGTGATCAAATTGGTGCCCTCATGTTGGGTCAGAGAGTCAAGACTAGCCAGTGTACTGAAGTGGTGGGTACCTGGCAGGTAAGACATCTCCTTTAACTGTATGTAGCCAAAGCGTGAGTAATCATCGTAGCTGGGTTCCATTTGAGAACCTAAAGTAGAAGTGTATGGTAGACCCATAACCTCGAATGTTGAATAAAAGCCAATGGACTAAAAAAAAGTCAAATAAAACTTCTTACATCAGAGACCTGCCTGGCAGTGTTGATTTGTACAGCCCCCCGTTATCCTCCTGCATCATTTATGACAAAACTTACATTCGTACCACGAGAAACACTGCTCGAAATTATAATTACTTTACATATATTGAAGATATTGCATAATAGTAAAGGAAAGGGCTTGTACAGAAATCACATGGACAAATGCATTGCCTCAGTCTATGGTTCCACTAGCAGAAAGTAATTATGAAGATATATAGAGAGAGGCAACAGATTTTGCCTTGAGATAAATACCTTGTAGAGGTGAATTATGCGGAGTGAGAAGAGTGGCGCCTGCTTTGTACTGCTAGCAGCTATACAGAATGCATATGTTACATGTGACACTGAGGAATTCACAGTCCTGGTGTTTAATGCACCCATGATCAAAGCAAAAGGAGGGAAGAGAAGAAACGTGGAGGAAAACAAGAGTATAAGGCATTCCAATCATATAATAAATAGCAACAATGACACAGAGGACAGGATTCCTGCTACCAGCCAGTATATTCAGCCCATTGTGTCCCGACAAGCCATGCGTTCTGCTGCGGGTATTGTCTCCAGTACATTTGATAACGGCCTGCTCAATAATGTGAGAGGTAGTTAATGAGTCATTAGCGAAGCATTAACTTTCATTACAGTGAATGGGCAATAATACATTGTTAATGATGTGGTTACTCGTCACAGTATTTAGGATCCTGGTTCTTAGTAAACATTTAACCGAGGCAGAAACTATCGTTACTTACCTGAACATTGTAGTAGGGACTCGTTGCTGGGTAACTATAGGTTTCACAGATGCAAAGAAAAACTTTTTGTAGACAATGGGACAAAATAAGCAAATTGTAAGTAGTAGAAATCTTCCTCCTAAAAAATTAAATAATTTAAAGCGGTATTCTAGAAATATGAACATTTGACACAAAAACCCATGATGATATAAATAAATGGATATAACAAAACTCAATGTCATTAGTTTGCTTAAAGCTTAAATTGTTTTCTTTTATGATTCACAAAATGTATGGGCTTTCTAAAGTAGGGAGAGTTATTTCTAAGATGGCCACCACAGGATACTTCATCTCCCATGATCCCTAAGTTCTCAGTAACTCCTCCTCCCTTTTATGCTCTGTTCCCAGTGATAATGTAACAGACTGTCCTGTTCTGTTACCATAGTAATGATGTGTAACTGCCATCACTGCACATCACCTCACTAAGGTGATGTCTCACCACAACACCGGCCATACTGGCTGTACTGCAACCGACCGACAACACACATAGGGGTACATTTACTTACCCGGTCCAGTCGCGATCCAACGGTGCGTTCTCCGACGTGGATTTGGGTCTGCCAGGATTCACTAAGGTCCGTGCGCCTGATATCCACCAGGTGTCGCTGCTGCGCCGAGGTTCACCGGAGTTCGCCTGCTTCTTCCTGGTGCATGTAAGTGCTGGTCTTGCGACACAAATTATTTTTTAAATTCCGCGTTTTTTCCTAATCTGGCGGGTTGTCCGACGGCCATGCCCCCCAATTTCTGTCGCGTGAAAGCCGGCACCGATGCGCCAAAATCCGATCGTGTGTGCCAAAATCCCGGGGCAATTCGGAAATCGTCGGGAAACTCGACCAAAGTGCGTGATTCGGACCCTTAGTAAAAATTGCCCCGGGATTTACTAAGGGTCCAAATCGCGCACTTGCCTATGGATTTTGGCACACGCGATTGGATTTTGGCACATCGGGTCCGAATCGAGCCCCATTGTGATGATAACATGACCTGTCCAGGTAGATGCAGGACATGTGATGTGGACATGTGACAGACCCCAGAACCCTGAGGTTTTTCAATATTCATGTAAAACCCTTTTATGCCATATTACAGAGAACCTGTCACCAGGTTTTACCTTACTAGACAACTAGTCCCCTTAGGTAGACTATGAAATATCCTTTCTAAATCCTGTCTTTTTTGTGGCATCTCATCCGTTTACCTATAGAAAAAATCTCCTCCAATGTCAGCAAAATATGACTCTTTTCAACTCATTTTCACATTAGATACGTCAAGTTTAGAGGATGCAGGGCAGATTTATCAAGCTGTCTAAAAGTCTGAATATTCTTAGTTGTCCATGGAAACCAATTACAGCTCAGCTTTCATTTTACTAGTGCTCATGAATATTTTAAAGGGGATCTGTGATTGGTTGCCATGGATAAGAATATTCTGACTTTTATACAGCTTGATAAATCTATAGTGTCACTTTAGATGCCCCTATCATCTGTTCTAAATTATTTAGAAACATACTTTTTGTGAGCTACAGAACCCGAACCATACCACCTGTATGTCCAGTTCTGTAGCTCACAGAACCATGAGCTGGCCTATGAAAGATCAGATCATTATCTTTAATATGACACAAAAAGCTTGTTTCTATATGTTATAGAACCAAAGATACTGGATTCTGAAGTGACGCTACCCCTGCAACCACTAAACTTGGGAAGAGTCATATTTGTCTGACATTAGGGCAGATTTTTATAGTTAATGGGTGAGATTTCATATAAAAAAGGAAATTATAGAAAGGACATTTCATACCCTACCTAAGGGGGCTTGTAGTTTAGTGGTGATAGATGAAAATTGCATTGTTATGTGAATATTGCATGAGGGTGCAGGCAGAGCAGGATGTCCAGGAGGCGCTGCTCCAGCCAACAGCATCAGAGCAGGAAGTGATGTCATAATGGTGAGTTCCGCTGAACGGTCCAATAGCATGCAGCTCTAGTTGTGCTCATGAGAACCTATAGAGAACCTTGTGAAATTACATTTTAGAAGTCGCTCTAGTAGAGTTTTACTTTTGCGGTCCAACCGCAGCTTGAGGGAAAGGTTATATATGTGACCTCTCATAAAGTGTAGGTCTAATTTTACAATCCTATAATGGGTATTCTTATTTTATTTCATGTTCCCCACAGGATAATAAATCCCTAAAGTAAACCCATAAAACCGAATATATAGAAACCCAGAGTAACGCTGCATTAACGTTATTCTCTTTATTCTAGAGATATTTCCATATTAACCCTCAGTCTCTAAAGAAAAGTGTGTCCCCATTTCCCAGCTGTTCTGCCGGGCAACCTTTTATCTTTTATTCGTACATCTCCCCTATAATAGCTGGCTGCGACGCTGCCATTGTAATCCTGTTATAGTTATCCTTCATTCCTGAGTGTTACTATGGACGGGAAGGAGACCGATAATTGAATTATCCAACTATAATGAAAGGGTAAAGCTTACTGACGTCTCATAGCAATGAATCATTCCAGAGCTAATTGCCTGTTTAACATTGGACTCTGAGGTTTCTTGTAAAAGTTAAGACTTTGTTTGTTAAAGGGAACTACAATGTAATATCTTAAGAGAATTTTGTGCCACTGAAATACATTTTTTTAGGATTTTTCATTAGAAATTATATAAAAACACCTACTTTTTGTAAAGCATGCTTTGGGGTTGCCATGGAACCATCAAGAACATATTTGCATAACTTCCTGTCATGTGACCTTCACACGTTTCTAACATTATGGGGCACATTTACTTACCTGTCCCGTTGACACCGCCGATCCGGAATGTCCGAGGAGGATTCGGAGCTGCCGCGATTCACTAAACTTGTGCGTCCAATTTCCTGCATGTGTCGCTTCCCCCACTGAGGTCCGGCAGAGTTCACCTTCTTCTTCCTGGTGCATGTAAGTGCTGATCTTGCGACCCAATTTGGATTTTAAATTCCTTGGTTTGTCCAAATCAGTCGGGTTGTCCGACGTCCACGCCCCCCGGTTTGTGTCGAATGCAAGCCGGCGCCGATGCGCCACAATCCGGTCGTGTGCGCCAAAAACCCGGGGCAATTCAGGGCGAAACAGTAAAAAGTCGGGAATCCCGACGAAAATGTGGTGTTTGGACTCTTAGTAAATGTGCCCCTATTGGTCACATACATTGCACTGAAAACTATTACATTTACACAAACACACAAGTAAATTTTATGTTCACGTACCATTTTTTCTTGCTATTCTCATTTGGAATAAACAATATAATTATGGAGAAAAAAACTGCTCAAATCTGCATTGTTTTCCCTATGGTGCCATGGTTTCAGTATAGAGAATAGTACTGAGACTATAGTGAGTTGTCAATCACAAGCTAGCCATATTAGATGAGGATAATACATATACAGTACTTATGCTCTGGAGAGAAGGCGGCCATGCTAAACGTTTTTGGTAAAATGTTTGCATCCTAGTAAAAGTTATTCACCTTATTCACCCAGTAGATTAGTTGTTTTATGGTTATATAGTTTATATGGTTGAAAAATAACATATGTCCATCATGTTCCACCAAGGAAGGTAAGGGATTAAGAGTTGTTCAACCCTTAATAAGTCTACTTTAAACGCCCTCCTTAGTTATATGGTCTCAGTTTCGACAACCCCACTTTCAGAGACCATTCATATAAAATTCTCTACTGCCACCTGCTACTAAATATACTAAAATCAAAAGCGTCTTTAAGATGCAGATACTTTTGAAAAGGAGAGCACCACATAGGACTCTTACTCTGAGATCCTGTGTGGGGCCCTCACTATAAAATAGGCCACTTAGGAGCCAAAGCATCAGCAGTAGGAAGACACCATGGGAGCATGGAAGAGGTAAGTGAAGTCTGGTGTCCGCACACAGGTCAAGGTGGGACTCCATCCAAACAGAACTTGAAGTTCTGCATAAACCTTCTCCAAGTCAATCGTAGCACCTCTTACCATGCCTGTCTAGGTGAGCTGGTCAGATTCCCCATACAACTTTCAAAGTTTGAAAGAGAACCCTATCATTCATGGCCAACCTACAGAATAGCAGATTCCTTCCGCCACAAAGCTTTGCAACAGCATTGGGCCCCTGGCTACCTGGAATACTAAACCCAGTCAGTCTATCACAATGACCAAAAAGCTAGAACCAATGGGACAATACTCAAGCCCTAGGATGAATTAGTGATTGAAGGACCACCATAGAGACATCTCTAAAAGAAGCTAACCATCTACTAGATCTATAGAGAGAATTTGTCCAGTATCGGGAGATTACTGTACCCTAGAGACCCACCACCTGGCCATTGAGTCAGGGAGGCACAGACAATTATACGTACCCGGGGAGAGCAGACACTGTGACCAGGAGGCCACTGGAGATGAGGTCCACTTCCTCCTTCACTGCTCCAAATACTCAGCATTATGCTTTGGTTAGAACTAACTAAAATCTGCAATTTTTTTTTACCAACATTGATATAGTTGTACCTGTACCAGAATTTGGAGAAGTATTTGATTTGTGAGCAGGGAAATGGATGCTGGTAACTGCACCTGTGGAAATGTCAATATTCATGTCCATGATTCTTTCGCGAAAAGAAATGGCGTATTGACTGAAAAGTATAGAGGTAACTTTGTATGTGGCGATCATTACTGTGAGATCCTGTCAGCAGTGAAGAGGTGAAACCCGTTACCCAGTAGATTTGTATCTACCTCTGTGAGTCCTCTTTATCTCATTCAGGATGTACTTTCCTCAGATAAGGATCACGTTACTGCAGCCTAGAGGTAGCAGTAATTTAAGCAATGTCAGTGAAAGTGATGTTTCCTCTAGTTTCCCTCTGATATAATTCAGCAATTACTCTCCCTTCTCCCAAGTGATAATGACAATGATGAAAGGTTTTGTCAAGGCCATATAGAGCGAAGAACAATGTTAGTGAGCATCACTCATTGCTCCTGTGGTGGTCTTATTAATGGTAACGTGAGAAAAACAAGCAAACAAAATGTTCCAGGAGGAGGGGAGTTACAGTGATAATCCAGCAGGCGCTGAAGAGCGGAGACTTCCTGACCGCTGGGATCACACGTTTCTGTATTGGGCTCAGCATGATTGTCAGGTTTATCCATGGTCTATGTCATAGACGTAAGAAACCAAATTTACACTGGCATGGATAAATATTAGCATGGGTATAGAGATGCAGAAGCTGGATCTGGTCCTGTAGAGGTGCAATGGTGGATGGGCTATATGGAGCTTTTTAAAGAATACAAATAGTCTTAAATGTGTATTATCGGATAAGATAGCAGCTCAGGTCCATTCACTTATAGAGGTTGTCCCACCAAAGACACTTATCCCCTGCAGGATAACAGTCAGATCTCTAGGAGGCCTTACTGCTAGGAATGCCAGAAATCAGCAATTAAGTGCAGGTGCACTGCCACCCAAAGTTTCCGTTCATGTTTGGGTGCATCCGGTGTGACTCGGACATATTGCCACTTTGGCAGCTGAATAGCCAATCGGGCAAATTGACACCCCTGGCCATCTAACCAGAGCTATAGCCATAGCTAAATGTCTAGGACATCAATTTCCTGGATTGGCTGTTTGGTCGCCAATCCAATAATATGTCCAAGTCATGCAGGATGCACCTAAACTCCAAACCGGAAAGAAAACTTTGGGTCCATTCATCTCTCACTGCCATTGACTGTGCAAGATCATCATATCTCAGTCCCATGGAAGCAAATGGTTTACTGATCCCGCATGTACACTAGAAGGGACTTTTGGCCTTCCATGCTCTCAATAGTTTAGGGCACCCTCAGTGATCTAATATCATTCCTATAAATGAGGGATAAGTGTCTTTGAGGCAACAACCTCTTATAAGGCACTCGGACAGGAGTGGCATTGTAATCTGAACAAAGAAGTCATGTTATATAAATTTTGGAGTACCCAGTCAGGGATGGGATATAACATGCCAAGGTTGGACTAACATACATGTCTCCATCTCCCACCAGTATTATACTGAGATCAGGCCTAATTTCTGTTCACTGATGATTCTATGCATCTTCCCCAAACTATCCATCTACATGTGTGGCCTACAACATTTGGTCAAGCATTCTTGCATGCCCAATACTATGCCCGACTGCCTGACGAGATAATGAGCTGTAAAGATGCAAATACACCAGACCTTAAAACTAACACCCAAAGTGAGATACTGCAGATAACAGAGACCACCATCACCAATGTTCTCTATCACATTAGGTCCACATTCCAAAGAACTTCATTATGGCCAACAATGAAGACTAAATCATTGATTTCCTTTCTCGTCTCATCCCAGTATATATTAATGCAACTTTGGTATTATACTGAGACCAGTATATATTAATGCAACTTTGGAAAATTTCTCACCTAGCTCCTTTTACAGCTTCATCGTAGCCTTCTGTCCATGATGTATATACAATATGTCCTGTTTTTATATTTCTGACATAAAGGGATTGTCCAACATTAGTGATCATTTGCAATGAAACAGACAGCCTAACTCACCGCCAAGAACCCTCCATTTTAGTGGTTCTGGTATAGTCCTAGTAGCTTACGGTCCCCAGTAGAAGTGATGATATCCTATCCATTGTTTATGTGACTGCTAGGCATACCACTGGCCTCAACAGGCCAATAATTGATTAAGCAAGAAGTGGTTATCACTACAGCCTTGCAGCGCTAGGGTCCTGGGTTCAAGTCCAGCCCAGATCAATATCTGCAAAGATTTTTGCCGTGTTTGCACAGGTTTCCTCTGGGTCCTCCGGTTTCCTCCCACACTCCAAAACATACTGGCAGGTTGATTATATTGTGAGCCCCATGGGGACAGGCACTGGTTTGGCAAGCTCTGTGTAGCGCTGCGTAATCTGTGTGCGCTATATAAGTAAAGAATAAGTATTATTATTAATTACTATATAGAGTGCTCTCAACGTAACAACAGGGTTCTATGAATACTTTCAGCACGTAGTCCAAAACAATGTAAAATTAGTTATGAACAAAACCTTGTAGCTTAAGTAGATGCCAATAGGTCACCCTTTAACCCCCTGTACGGTATCCGGACTACACTGTGTTGGGAAACAACAAGAGGAACCATGCTGCACACCTTTTGTACAGTATCAGGTGCTGTGAATTGGGGTCCCAATCCCATATTCTAGTTAAATCCAAATCCACACTGATGTTATTTTATGATGTACTTTATACTTGCTTAAGCAAACAAGTGAATGACGTTTTGATCTGATCACTGACCTTCATCAGAATCCGTTTCCAATATAAATGGAATCTGATGAAGGTCAGTGCTCCGACCGAAACGTAATTCACTATTTCACATATAAAAAAAGTGCCATAAAATAACTTCAGTGTGATTTTGGATTTAACTCGCTCTCCTGGTTTCATAACTGCAGCTGTCATCCCCACTTTGTGGCAAAATATATGTTACTAAAAGCAACAATAATATAATGCAACTTCTATCCGGAACACATGTTGTATTTTCTGGGAGGGTCTGTACTTTTTAAGTGCAATCGCAGCATTTATTTTAAAAGGAAATTTTAACTTTATTTGTTAGTGATCTCCCAGCAGTGTGATTATAGGGATAAGTTTATAAAAACATTTAATAAGATGGTAAAGGACATGAAGTACCTGAAGCACAATGCTCTGGCTCTTACAAACCCCCAAAAGCACCTGGGCCCACCTCCCTCCTCCTATGGTGCTTCCCGGATCTATGCCGAAAATCTTGTAGCAGCAAAAAATTCACTGCTGAATTTGGTATATGGGAGAATGGGAGAAGCATTGGGGGGCGGGGAGGTAAGGGGAAAGAGCCAGGCGTGTTCTTCATTTAAATAAGGTTATACTTTCATTTTATAAGATGACCATCTTATTCATACTTTTAATAAACAGATACCGTTTTGGGTCTAAATTTTAGGGTCTGAATTATAGGGTTATAATATGAGACTTGGCATACCTCCCAACAATCCCAGATTCAGCGGGACAATCCCATATTTCTAATTTTCTGTCCCGCTTTCCCCATCCTCTGGACTTTGATAGAAATTGATAAAGTTATAATACCAAGAGCTGTCAGTTCACTGCATTATCACTGTGGAGAGAGGAGAGAATTGCTGCTACGGGGGAATGGGGAGAGGTAAGTACTTGGTGTTTAAGCAGCAACTAGGGGGAGCTGGGGGGGGACATAGTGTGAGGGAGCCACAATGTGAGGGGGAGCTGGGGGCCAGAATATGAGAGGAACTGGGTGCAATAAGAGGGGAAAATGGGGGCACTAATGGCAATTCAATTGTGCGGGGTTGAGTAAAGGGCAGGGCAAAAGGCAAGGTTTAGGGCATAAAGCCTTTGGAACTGAAGGGGTTATCAAGATTTTATAAAAACATAAATTGTCACTAATAAACCAAACCCATATAAATCTAGGCCGAACTGTCCAAATTCTTGTAACTATGCTCAAATATCTTTGCTCTATATACAAAATTCAGAAAAATATGCAGCGCCCACTAGTGGTTATGTAGGCATTGCAGCTATGTGATAACACAATTGAAGTACTTTAACTAAGATGCATTTTGTAGATGATTAGAAATGTTTATTTAGAGAAGGTCTGGTTAGGATCACATCGACCACTCACTGACTCCCAGTCTTTTCATTTAGAAACCATAAGCCCGAAATGATTCCTGTATAGTTAGATCCTACTTATTGTACTTCATTCGAGAAACATTATATCCTATGATGTTGTGATGTGGAACATATTATTAGGAAACTTGGGACGACGGGACCTTAATTGTTCCATAAAGGCACAAACAGCTCAGATCCAAAATGGACTAATCAATGGTGAAGGCTATTTCACTCACCCTCAGGTTTCCCAGATACATTACCCAAACAATCTGCTTGGAAGCCCTTCCGAAAAAATCCACATGTCCACATTAAAATTAAAAAGGAGCCCTTCAAATTTGCAGAACGGAGTCCATTAAAAGAAAGTTTTATCAAAGCAATTTCATTTGTTTGGGCACAAAGCCGACAGAAACCTCCTTCCAGTAACTTCTTTATTACATTTCCCTATTTCATAATCACAAAAAAGAACATTTTTTATCTCACATGAGCCGTAATTATTCACTATCTGGGTCCAGCATCAGGAGGTCACACAGGAACATGCAGTGTCCACACATGGGACCCACAGTGTCCACACATAGGCCCCATGTGCACACAGGGGCACTAAAAGACTACACAGGAGCACAGAGAGTCAACATAACAGTACATGGAGTCCATACAGAGATCACACGAGGACCTACAGAGACCACATGGTGGCACATTGAGTCCATACATGTCTGGTTAATTTGCATTACATTATCAAATCCAATTGATAACTTGGTCATAAAAACACCATACAAGACACAGATGCTATAGACTTGTGCCATTTGGAAGCTGTCTACAGAGATGAATGGTTTGGGTTTAATCTCAAGTCATGTCACAAGGCTCCTTAAAAGTTGGGCATTGACTTGATAAGAAGTTACATTCTAAAAGGTGGCAATAAAGGCAAAATTTTACTATTACAGTATATCCAAGACATATATAAACATATTTTCATATTCCTTTCCATCAGTGTTTGCCAACCATTGCCTAGAAAAGCTGCAAGCTCATATTGTGAGTTGTACTGTTGGCCTATTTGAGACCTGTAACCAGGGGCATAGCTACAGTGGTAGCAGCCATAGCAGTTGTTATGGGCCCGCAGTGTCAGGGGACCCCAGCATCCAACTTCTCACACTAAAGAATGGAGGATGTGCACTATTATATACATATTATACTGCTCATTGTACAGCATAATTGGGCTCGTTTACTAAGGGCCCCACGGACCGCACTTTTGTAGGACATCCCGACGATTTCCGTTTTGTGCCACTGGGACAGGGATTTAAAAGGGGTTTTTGGCACACAAATCGGGGAGGCGGGCCGTCGGACGATCCGACAGATTCGGACAAACCGCGGGATTTAACTTAAAAATTGTGTCGCAAGCCATGCACTTACATGCACCGGGAAGAAGAAGGTGAACTCTGGCGGACCTGAGCGGGGAAGCGACACATGCAGGACATTGGGCGCACGATTTTTATGAATAGCGGAAAAGTTCATCCTCATCAGACAGTCCGGATCGGGGATCGCGCAGGGACTGGGTAAGTAAATGTGCCCCAATATGTATGTAACATTTATGGGATGTATATATGCTGTATCTGTGATGTGTATATGCTGTATGTGTATATGGTGTATGTGTATATGCTGTATCTGTGATGTGTATATGCTGTATGTGTATACGGTGTATGGTGTGCATATATGCTGTATATTTGTATATGGCACTGTATGTGTGTGGATATGGTCTATAAGTGTGCACATGAGTGAATAAATGTGTGATTGGAACTTGCATCTATAAGTACACAAAAATGTATATTTTTTAAGTGGGGGGAACATTCAGAAACCTAGTTACACCCACACCTGTAACCATAAAGAACTGTAACTGCCAAGCTGAGTGCCTTCTGCTATAGTCATGACATTTTGTAACCTGTTAGCATAAAGTGTCTGATTCCATCATCCAGTGGGGTCCTCAGTTCAGGATCAATGGCCTGTGAGAGATAGATATAGGAGAGTAGATTTATAGATAGTATATAAGATAGATTAATAAATAGCTAGCTATTTTTTCATTTTACAGGACAGAGATTTTATAGAGACAAGTTTAGTCTGCGTTATTTATGGTCAGGGTCTGACCTGTTTACACAGAGGAGGGGACGCTAAACAGAACAGAAAGACTCTTTAATCACATGTACAATAGCCAACTGAGTCCTAATTCAAGTTTTTCATTTTAGCTGTGTCAAAGGTTAGTTGAGTTCCCCATGCTTGGCTGCCCTCTGGACATTGTGCCTGGAGAAATGCTTACTGTGCCCAATCCAGCAGTTCAGCTCTCGCCCCTTTTATGCTGCACTTTTCATTTGGTTTACCATCAAATTATCAAATATCAATGAGCAAAAATGAATAAAAGCTGCAGAATTTACATAGCTGACCAAGATTTCATGCTAAATAGTAATAAAATTCTTCAACATTTCTTTTCGTTATTTCTATTTTAGTAACATTTTCTGCTACATAGAGGGTGAGTCAAATGTCTGAGGACCCCCCTTTTGTTTCAGAAAAAAAATGAAACATTATGGGGCAGATTTATCAAGTGTCTGAAAGTCAGAATATTTCTAGTTGCCCATGGCAACCAATCACAGCTCCGCTTTAAAATATTTATGAGCACTGATAAAATGAAAGCCGAGCTGTGATTGGTTGCCATGGGCAACTAGAAATATTCTGACTTTCAGACACTTGATAAATCTATATATCTGATGCCCCGGCATGAAATAGCTAAGGAGGGGTCTATCTTTAAGACTATGGGGCTCATTTACTAAGGGTCTGCGGACCGCACTACAGTTGATTACTCTGACGATTTCCCAGCAGGGTTTTTTGGTGCACGTGAAAGGATTTTGGAGCATTGGCGTCGGCTTTCATGCGACACAAATCAGTGAGCGTGCCACCGGACGATCCGACTGATTCAGACTAACCGCAGGATTTAACATTTAAATTGTGTCGCAAGACAATGCACTTACATGCCTCGGGAAGAAGAAGGTAAACTTCGGCGGACCTGAACGGGGAAGCAACACATGCAGGATATCGGGCGCACGCTTGTAGTGAATTGTGGCACAATCTTTGATCGTCGGACATTCTGGATCGGGGATGGTGACGTGGACAGGTAAGTAAATGTTCCCCTATGATTGGAACATGTCTGTCATCTTGAAAGGTGCTAAATTGGATCAAGGACAAGTACCTCCAATGGAAAGGTGGTCAGAGAAGTTCACAGTCTTCTTAGAAATCAATCAGATTTGCAATATGTCTTTGGTTCAAAAGTTATCAACAACCAGGAACGTTCCCTGTAATATACAGCGATTTGGTCTTCTTTGATAAACTACGTGACTAACTTCCCATTGGAACTTACCCTTGATCCAAGATCTTGGACATGTTATGGACAGGGGCGTAACTTGAGGTGGTGCAGAGGTTGCAATTGCACCCGGGCCCACGAGGCTTAGGGGGCCCTTATGGTGTCACTTTCCCATATGAGAAGACCATTACTATAAACCATACATTATAGTTGGGGGCCTGGCACAGACTTTGCACGGGGGCCCATCAGCTTCTAGTTACTCCACTGGTTAAGGACATAAAAGTATAGACTCCTCACCCATTATTTGCTGGAGAATTTACAGATGTAATATTCCCTTTAGTTTCTGAAATAAACGGGTGTCCTTGGACCTTACTCTGCAGAGTAATACACTTACAACTTCTCTGCGTTAATAATCCTAAAGGATCATTAGAATTATTGAAATCCAATTACCTGAACCTCGTTTCTCCGACATCTGTTGTCAGTGGAAAGTTTGGTGATCCCCTTACTTATTAAATGGTTGAGCACTGAATAGGCCTATTTGGCCAACAGCAGGATTTGTAGGTGGTGGCACCTGCTACCAAACCTTGAAACCTAACTGAGGGTAAAGGATACTGATAACACATTGCAGACATTGTATTGGTACCTTGGAGCTTAAAATGATCCCACCCATGAAAGACCCTACGTGGGATTTCAACTCAAAATGCAGGTTCCATGTGAAGGAGCTACAACAATCTTTAAAATACACCCATCTTGCTTCACCCACCTCCCCCTGTTCCTAGTAATATTCGGATCCAGACTGTTAGCAGTGGTTGGGTCTTACAAAAGGGTGAATTTGCGTTTTGGCATCTCACAAGTTACCAAAACATCCCACTGTGCAATATTGTTTTGGGAATTTATCTTATTAACTTCCATGACAGTTATGAATACATTGAAGCTCTAGGGAGTTCTGCTCCCTTTCAGTTACACCCAGTCACTGCTGATTCTCTGGATTGGACTCTCAGTTGGGACATGGCTGCAGTGGGAGCCATGGGATGGGATCTGAGGGGGTCCATTGTATAGGTAGTGGGAGGTTCTGCATCTACCAGAAATTTTTGTCATATTCTGTGGATATGCCATAAATATCTCTCATGGGACAACCCCTTACTCTGATGTGTAATGCACTCTATACACTATGAGCTGCAGTAGGTCACTAAGTAGCATTTTTCCTTAGTATTAACATATTTTGAAGATTTCCATAATTCATGAGAGACCAACATAATTCTCACCTGTCAGACATATTTTTCAAAACATTTTTTACCTCCGGGCCTCTTCGATAGGTATCACTACCTGGTTTTGTTACTGCGTGTAATGGACACCTTTCCATTCTGGTGCTTATAATATCCACACTACGAGGGCTGTGATACAAAGGGCTTCCCTTTTTCTATGTCCTGGTGTCTTATTTTTGTGTAATCCCTCTGGGGTGGTGAGTGAGGGGGATTATTTTTATGACTGGGAAGTCCCTTTCCTTTATGTCTATTGTAGCACCCAGAGTCCTGTATCGAGCCTGGATCCATCCCTTACACCCCCCACATTGTATAGTGATATTATATAGTCCAGTAACAATATGGACAAGCTCGGGTTACCCCCGGGTCCTTGTATCTACACGTCTGTCATCTGACCGCTGATTAATTATAGCTTATTAACTGCTCCTTTGTAAGCTGCAGATTCTGCCAACGTACATTGTTTGTTGTCATCGCCTTTATCCTGGACACGACTTGTGCATTTCTAACCAGCTGTGAACTATTTTTAATCGGTCATTGAATTTCAAGTAACGAGTTCCAACTGACGCCACTTAAAGGGGCACACACAAATTATAAGAGAGGAAATGGGAGGTGCTTACACTTTTTATTGGATCCACTTTAGGCTCCACATTTGTTGACGTCGCCATGGTCCACTGTTGATTCAAAGGTAATATTTTGTAGGTTCTCATCATGGCTTCAAAACTGTTCTGACTCAGTAAAACAAATAATTTGTCTAGCATGAATTTGTGCTTATTTTTGGGCACCAAGAGCTAGCTTCAAAAATGGCAGCTGATTCACCTTCTCCTTCTGAGGTGTATTGCATAGATTCGCAGTGTGGTAAGGAACGGTGCATGCACAGTGTCTCCCCACACCGTGAGTGAAGCTTAAGTACACAGCATAAATTATATAACAAGTCATATGTCTACCCAGATTATGCCACATCGGCTTAGTATGGAGATGGATGCGGTAAGTGGGGTTCACCCACTGAAAACCACCCGGCCAAAACAGGGTGCAAACAGTGGATCCCCTGTTTTGCTGGCTTCAAGCACACCCAAAAGCATCTAGTGTTTTGGGGATTCTCTGACCCAGTCATCAAGCCATTATAATCTTTCCAATCTGCAAGTGATGCCATCTCTCTATTGTTTGACTCCTCCGGTGTGCAGACAGTGGCTTCCCTCTGGGTGACCATGTGGGACGTATGTGCACTTCTCCACAAAGATTAGAAAGGTCAATGCATCCTTTGGTAATCTGTATCCCACCATTTTGGTAAACCAGAACAGGGATACTGGTGTAAAAATGATATTCTTTCTACACTGCATCTACACTTTAAGGGATATACCACAGAACATATTAGTAAAGAAACAAGCTACCACATTTTTCCGATTATAAGAAACACCTTAGAAAGGAAAAATCTTGCTAAAATGTGCCTGCGTATTATTGTCCAAAGGTCAGGAAGATCCATCACAGCCAGACCCTTCCTGACCACTGTCCTGGAGATCAGGTGAAGTGCTGGAAAAGCATATTACCCAATCTGCGAGAGAGCGGAGCTTCTGCACCTCTTTCTCCCACTCCTGACTGTACTGACATGAGTGTTAAAGCAGGACCTACAGTTATGTTAGAGGCATGTGACTGATCACATGCTTCCTGCTTCACTGCAAGGTCCTTTCATGCTGCCAGAGTATGGGGCCAGAGAGGAAGTTGCACCTGGGACTGAGTATGAAGAAGAGCTGTGTGTGTGTATTGGCGTAGCAGACTTGAGTGAATATAACTAGACGTGTGTGAGTGCATGGTTGTAGCAGAGCTGTGTGTGATCAAATGGTTGTAACAGAGCTGCATGTGAATTAATGGGTGTAGCAGAGCATGAATGTAGCAAGCCAAATCTGTGCTATGCTTGTGTGGGACCAACAGTGAATTTTTAAGTGATGTCATTGAGCTGTGATTGTTTGCCAAGGGAAACTAAGCACATTCTTACTCTTAGGCAGCTTGATAAGTCTCCCCCATTGACTGGCTGCACAGAGCTCCAACCCTATCCAAACCCCATTCCTATTGTTTCAACTGATGACAATATTATTAATGTCTGTAATGTCTTATTTTGTTTATGTTCCACATGATCTGTAAAGTGCTATGGTATGTATGATCCAGACACTGTTAATGTGGTAATCTTCTTATATTTGTTATCCATGGCCTCCTAACTTCTAAAATCTACTTTTATAATTATTCTAATGAGCATGAGCAGCTCTGGTGGGTATTTCCAGAGTCCCTCAGTTCTGTAGTTTCACAGGCAGTTACAATGAGCAGATTAGGGGAAACATGTTCTGCTCATTGCAACAGCCTATGAATGTGCAGCACTGAGGGGCTCTGGTTATGCCCCCAGAGCACTTCAGGCTCATTAGCATACTTGTAAAAATTGATTTTAGAAGGAAGGAGGCCATGGATAACAAATATAAGAAGATTACCAGTCAGAGTACCTGGATGTATGAGTAAATGTCCCTGTTTTTTTTTTTATGGTAGATTTTCTTTAATGTTGGAATGTCGGAAATATGAACTCATTTTCATCGCTCTTTGAAATCCACTAATTATCAAGTTATGGCAGGAGATTGTTCAAAAAGACTTACTTGACCCGGTGACCTAGTTAATGACCTGTGTAATTACCCCTTGAAAATTGCTGTTGGAAAACCTGAAATTCTGGTGCCATCCAGGGAAGTGCAGCCCATGTGTCTTCCTTTAGGGATTAAATAGAAAGTCTAAGCGCTTGGTGAAGGAATGCTTCATATATTCTGTCACATCGGAAAACAGGTATTGATTCCAGGGTGGAGGCTTTCTTCAAAAACTATATAGGCGTATCAAGATCTATTAACAAATAAATCTATAAGTGAATGCATATAAGATATAACATGCTGCCTGCAGATAGGACACTATGCACAATCTGCTCAGCTCCTCCTGATCTATAACATGCTGCCTGCAGATAGGAAACTTGTATAACCTGCTCATCTCCTCCTGCTCTATAACATGCTGCCTGTAGATAGGACACTATGTACAATCTGCTCAGCTACTCCTGCTCTGTAACATGCTGCTTGCAGATAATATACTATGTGTAATCAGCTCCTCCTGTTCTATAACATACTGCATGCAAATATGACACTATGCACAATCTGTTGAGTTCCTCCTGCTCTATAACATCCTGTCTGCAGATTAGTGATGTGTGGTTTGGTAACAAGTCGGCTCTAAGAGCCAGCTCTTTTATGCGAACAACGGGAGCTGGCTCCCTTCTTTGAACATATAATAGAGAGCTGTTCAGGAGCCAGAAGAGCCGGCTCTTAAAAGTGAGCGGAGCCTAATGAGTCAGCTCACTAAGAAGAGCCGGAATTCCCATCACTACTGCAGATAGCACACTATATACAATCTACTGAGCTTCTCCTGTTCTATAACATGCTGTCTGTGTTCTCAATCGAACAAGTTCCCTTTAACCACTTATTGACTGCCTGATAACTAAGTCAGAAGGTAAGAGTTCTCCTTAAGAGGAGTTTGCCAATTAAGGCCGCCTTATAGGCGGATGGAGACTTAAAGCCATGGATGCACCACTAGGGAATTCTGGGAAATATTCAAATATGTTCTCCAAGGAGTTAAATGGAAAACAATGGGGCTCATTTACTTACGTGGCCGCTGGAGTTCAGCGAAAGTGCATTGTCTGTGTATAATGCACTGTGCCGGCACTGTGCACTGTCACTAATATCGCGCGCCCGATATCCTGCATGTGTCGCCCCCCTTTACTGTAATTGAAGGTCCTGCATCCAGAGACATCACTAACCAGATCCCGTTCATTCTGAGGAGAGGAGACCTTGACTTCAATGCTGAGCTCTCCGCCTCCATGACTTCATACAACCGATTTACATCTCACTTTAAAGTTGATTTTCTTGATGATGCCACCAAATTGGGCCATGAAGGAAACGTGATATAAAAGGTGTTAATCTGCTTCACAACATACTGGTAATGGTTAATTAGGTCATTTTCTGATGACAGGTTCTTTTTAAGTTGTAGGCAGAGATGGCTTTTTACTATCCCTGTCTTCCGAATCGCTGTATATACAATGCTCAATGTGTTCTGTGTGCACAGTGCAGTAATCTTGCGACTACTCGAGTGATCACATGATCATCACATGCTAGGTAACTGCAGGAGACCCAGATCAACCAGCCTTAGGGGGCTACATCCCCCCTCTAACTGGGTACAATCGGGCACATTCACTAAGGGTCCGAATCACATTTTTGCGGCGGGTTATCCGAATTTTATCGTTTTGCGCCGAATTGCCCCGGGTTTCCGTTGCACGCAATGGGATTGTGTCGCATGCGATGAAAAACGGGGGGCGTGGCCGTCGGAAAACCCGACAAATTCGGAAAAATTACGCCATTTTAAAAAAAAAAAAAAGTGTCGCTTGACACACACTTACGTGCACCTGGAATTGGATGGTGAACTCCGGCGGACCTCAGCGCAGCAGCGACACCTGGTGGACATCGGGCGCACGACCTTAGTGAATCGCCGGAAGACCCAAATCCTTGTCGGAAAACGCGCCACTGGATCGCGACAGGACCGAGTAAGTAAATGTGCCCCAATATATCAGTTACAGTCAAGTGGAAATCAGCAATAATGTTTTTTTCAAAAATGTCCCAGTACTTTTTTAACCAAATGGTGGGGGCTCAATGCTAAATAAAATGACAAAATAAATATACACGCAGTCCCCGGGTTATGTACAAGATAGGGTCCAGAGGTTTGTTCTTAAGTTGAATTTGTATGTATGTAATTATTTTATAATTGTAACCCCAGACAAAAAAATTTTTGGCCCCAGTGACAATTGGAGTTTAAACATTTTTTGCTGTAATGGGACCAAGGATTATCAATAAAGCTTCATTACAGACACCTTACAGCTGATCATTGCAGCCTGGGACTATAGTAACATCCAGAGAGCTTCTCCAGAGGTCACAGTGGGGAGAGGGGTCTGTCTGTAACTAGGGATTGTCTGTAAGTCAGGTGTCCTTAAGTAGGGGACCGCCTGTAAACAAAAACATTTTTTTAAATAAAGACTGATGTCAGTCATTTACACCCAACAAAAAAAGCAAAACATCTGAATTGTTCAACATATAAAGGGTAAACAAAAAAAATCAAAAAACATTTCAGTAGTTTGTGCCATTGATAAAACTTCTCACCTTTTTTAACTATGTTTATTAAAAAAACAAAAAATCTAAAAGTTGCTTATATTAAAGGACATCTACCACCAGGATGAAGGATTGTAAATCAAGAACACTGACATACTGGTGTGTGCTCATGCAAATGAGCCTGAGATGCTTCGGGTTCAGTAAACAGCTCTGGAGCCAGGAGCACCTCAGGCTCATTTGAATGTTTTTGAAAAACATTTTTTTTAAAAACAAGGACAAATGACTCAAAAAGAAGAGCAGATCCTGACAGAGGGGGCACACACCAGTATGTCAATATGCTCGGTTTACAAACCGTCATCCTGGTAGATTTCCTTTAAAATAAATTTAGAATAAAAATTACACCTATGCGACTAAGCTGAGAATAACACATAAATGTTATCCTTTTCATAACTGTAGGTTCTAAAAAAACTAAAATGTATCTGGTAAAGAACTTTAGAAAATAATCCATAAACCTGTTAAAGGAAATCTACCATCAGGATAAAGGATTGTAAATCAAGCACACTTACATATGCAGGTGTGTGCTCTTCTGTTGGCTTCTTAAGCCCTTGTTTTTATGAAAAAAAAATATGCAAATGTCCCTGAAGGGCTCCAGTGACATCTATGGAGCCCAGAGCCCCTCAGGCTTATTTCAAATTAGCATAATTTTGAAAAAAACTTTTTTTTTTAAACAAGGCAAATATAATAGCAGATCCTGCCAGAAGGGGCACATACTAGAATGTCAGTGTGCTTGGTTTACAACCCTTCATCCTGGTGTTGGATATCCTTTAAAGATCATTTTGCAAACAGATTGTTAATAATTATTGTTACGTCCGGTTTGACACTTTTAGTCTTTGTGACCGTGTATCACTTGTTTATCTGTCCTTCTGTCTTTGTTTGCTACTTGTTACATTTGCACTTCCCTCTGTTGTTGTTGCCTTTTGTTGGTTACGTTGCCTATGTTTATCTCAATACCGACCATTACCATATAAACTTTTTCCTTAATTCATTCTAAGTGTTATCCTGGTCTGGCAGCTAGGGAAAAGTTTTCCATGGATAAAACAACACGGACATATCATGTGCTAAATTTGTCTTTGTCCCATTGAACAAGGTAAACACCAACATCCTCTTTTTATTTCCTTTTGTATCCCAAAAAAAAAAGTCTGCAGGTAGCCATTAGCGTGGATTGGGGATTTGTAGCGAGGACACATTTGTAGGCCTTTAAACCTTCACATTACTTTGTAGTTAAAAGTCAGCTGGAGAATGAAGGGAGTCAGACTGGACACGGAGGCTCTGCACCCATGCTGTGCTCCAGTCTCTATCATTGTACTAGAACTCTGGGTACCAGACTTGCCAGGGTCTTCTCAGCTCCTAAAGGAAAGTGGTCTTTGTTTGCCTTCAAGCATCTGCAGACTGCTTTGACACATGATCCCCCTACTCAGCATGGCCACTTATTAGGCTGATTTTCACTTCAAAGTTTGTATTATCAGCCGTCTCTAAAGGCAATTAGGAATGGGCGGCTTAGAGTATCAAGCACTTGGTGACACTAAGTGACTCATCTCTATTGCTTCTTTTGTTGTTCGGAGACAGTGATTGAGTTGAATGACTGCGGACTACCTGCCCCTTTGACTGGTAAATACTGCAGAGAATATGCTGTGTAATTAACTGACAGTTAATATAGGTTTCGGCTTGGTGTTCACCCCGGCACAATGGGAGGAAGCGACACAAAGACAACAAAGCTATAGGGGCCTTTGACACGTTTAAGTAGCGCAAGGTAACTGTATAATTACACCCACGGCCATACAAATACAGTCTTCAAAATGGATTATTAACACAGATTAATAGTAAGCTTTCTCGGAGTCATGGCGGGTCGTTGGCCAAAACGGGGAATGTCAAGTTATTTACGCACTTAGTGCCGGTCAATGGTGTAAGGTATTGGTCATGGATTTTGTAAAATTGTGTTTGAACTTCTTCACTGCATTGGTTGAGGTTGAGCTGAAAGAGGATGAAAGTCGGGACAGGTCGGGTCGTTGGCCCAAACGGGGAATGTCAAGGTATTTACAAAATTAGTGTGGGTCAACGGTGTAAGGTATTGGTCATGGATTTTGTCAAATTTGGGATATCTTGTGTTTGGACTTCTTTACTGCATTGGTTTCAGGTTGAGCTCAAAGAGGATGAAAGTCACCACGGGTCGGGTCGTTGGCCAAAACGGGGAATGTCAATGTATTTACACACTTAGTGCGGGTCAATGGTCTAAGGTATTGGTCATAGATTTTTTAAAATTTGTGATATCTTGTGTTTGGACTTCTTTACTGCATTGGTTGAGGTTGAGCTGAAAGAGGATGAAAGTCGGGACAGGTCGGGTCGTTGGCCAAAACGGGGAATGTCAAGGTATTTACGCACTTAGTAAGTATTGGCCATGGATTTTGTCAAATTTGGGATATCTTGTGTTTCTTCTTTACTGCATTGGTTGAGCTCAAAGAGGATGAAAGGATGAAAATTTTTATTTTCATTGTTATTATTTATTCATGCATATTTAAAGGTTCTTTCTACCATGTACAGTTCTTTCTTTCTTTTTTTTTTTTTTTTGGAAGAATAATTTTTTTTTACTTTAAGCAAAAAATTGACATGAAAAGTGTTACAACCTAGGATAGCCGGATTAGCCGCAGCGCCCTGTCAGTGTGAGTGCCGTATGACTGTCTGTTCTTGTGTGAGTAGCTAGGTTTGTATATTGCATTTTCTGATTAAGACAACTTGCACTTTGAATGGATTCATCGCCAACCAATTCCGAATTGCGGACTTCTGGAGAACGTATCGGGGATGGGAATGGGGGGTGGGTTGTTTGTGATTTGGTGCCACAGTATTATTAAAGGGGTTTTTTACCATGAACACAAGTTAGCTGTATGGACAGGATAAGGCTAACTTGCTGATCAGTAGGGGTCTCAGTGATGAGAACTCCGTAGATAACAAAAACAAGTGGTCCGATTGTGGTCCGCTCGTGCTCCATCAGAGTAATAGAGCAGACAGCCGTGATGACGTTCTGCTCCACTAATCTCTATGGAGCTGATGGAGATCGCCGTGGATAGGGCCTTTTTTGTTTGTGGGAAAACCCCTTTAATGGAAAATTTGTTGGCAAAAAGTAGCCCTGATCCACAGGATCGGGGCTAACTTGCTGATCAGTTGGGTTTCTGAGTGATGGGACACCATGAAACACAGAACGGGGTCTGTTGTATCCTATCATATCCGTATGAAGCGAGCAGCCAGGATATTCTAATCTATCATTAGGAAAAATCCTACAAAGCCTACACATTGAATTTGGATGATTCGCTTATCTCTAGCAAAAGGGCTAACACCCCACCCCAGCCTTTTATAATGCAGCCAGGTATGTGTGTGTATACATAAGACATGTTACTCTGAACACATAATAATAATTCCTTTATTACATAGTGCACATAGATTACGCAGCACTACACAGAACTTGTCAATCAGTCCCTGTCCCCAATGGGCTCACAAATAATAAACCTATAAGTCTGTTTTGGAGTGTGGGAGGAAACCGGAGGACCCAGAGGAACCACACAAACACAGAGAGAACATAAAACTCTTTGCAGAGTTGACCTGGATGGGACTTGAACCCAGGACCCCAGGTGCTGCAAGGCTTGTAGTGGAACCACTGAGCCACCATGCTCCCTACAAAAATGAGTAGCCTTAATCATGTGGTTACCAACTTTCCAAAAAAATTCGAGACTACATGAAACTTTATAATTTGTTATCTTTCCAGAACAAGTGCTCTCTTCTCTACTTCCTGTACTTGGTTTACACTATCTTAGTCCTCCTCCTGGTAACTACATAGTCTCTCTTGAACCTCCTGCTGAATTCCATTTGCTAGCCCACTTATTTATGATAACAGGAGCTCTAGAGTGGGAGGGGATTAAGAGTTACAGACAGCAGCTAGGTTTCACCCAAACAGCTTTTAGACCTTGGTACATTATAGTACCAATGGTCAGACTTGACTAATTCTAGTTCTTAGATCCTATTACACCCTCATTCATTAGATGCCAGTGTTATAGAGTTACATGGGTTTAAGCACATTCAGGAATAACTGATTTTTAAATAAATGACAGTTTAGCGACATATCCATACACTTCTTGCTATTGGATTCTTGTCCATCGACCGTATTCCCCGAAACGAGTATTTCTTGCTTGGCTAGTCATGCAGCCACGTAGTTTCTATGGTATTACGTTTCCTGGATGGAGTCTCACCCCCACACCCGTTCACATCGGCCACACTGCAGCACATCCCGGATTATTCATGCATAGGTGCACCGGTTCAGTGTCTATACACCCCCCGTCTGGAGGATGAAAGTCGGGACAGGTCGGGTCGTTGGCCAAAACGGGGAATGTCAAGGTATTTACGCACTTAGTAAGTATTGGCCATGGATTTTGTCAAATTTGGGATATCTTGTGTTTCTTCTTTACTGCATTGGTTGAGGTGGAGCTCAAAGAGGATGAAAGGATGAAAATTTTTATTTTCATTGTTATTATTTATTCATGTATATTTAAAGGTTCTTTCTACCATGTACAGTTCTTTCTTTCTTTTTTTTTTTTTTTTGGAAGAATAATTTTTTTTAACTTTAAGCAAAAAATTGACATGAAAAGTGTTACAACCTAGGATAGCCGCCAGCGCCCTTGTCAGTGTGAGTGCCGTATGACTGTCTGTTCTTGTGTGAGTAGCTAGGTTTGTATATTGCATTTTCTGATTACAGACAACTTGCACTTTGAATGGATTCATCGCCATACCAACTTCCCGAATTGCGGACTTCTGGAGAACTGTATCGGGGAATGGGGGTGGGGTTGTTGTGATTTTGTCCACAGTATTATTAAAGGGGTTTTACCATGAACACAAGTTAGGCTGTATGGACAGGATAAGGCTAACTTGCTGATCAGTAAGGGGTCTCAGTGATGAGAACTCCGTAGATAACAAAAACAAGTGGTCCGATGTGGTCCGCTCGTCGCTCCATCAGAGTAATAGAGCAGACAGCCGTGCATGACCGTTCTGCTCCACTAATCTCTATGGAGCTGATGGAGATCGCCGTGGATAGGGCCTTTTTTGTTTGTGGGAAAACCCCTTTAATGGAAAATTTGTTGGCAAAAATTAATAAATAGGATGTTTTGTAAAAAGGTGTTTTAACGGATGGTTTTAAAGGGGTTTTCTTGTGACAAACAAGTTAGCCCTGATCCACAGGATCGGGGCTAACTTGCTGATCAGTTGGGACATGAGTGATGGGACACCCATGAATCACAAGAACGGGGGTCTGTTGTATCCCTATCATATCCGTAGATGAAGCGAGCAGCCAGGATATTCTAATCTAATCATTAGAAAAATCCTACAAAGCTTCTACACATTGAATCTTGGATGATTCGCTTATCTCTAGCAAAAGGGCTAACACCCCACACCCAGCCTTTTATAATGCAGCCAGGTATGTGTGTGTATACATGTATACAGAGCCATGTATACTCTGAAAACATAATAATAATTCCTTTATTTACATAGTGCACATAGATTACGCAGCACTACACAGAACTTGTCAAATCAGTCCCTGTCCCCAATGGGGCTCACAATTTAATAAACCTATAAGTCTGTTTTGGAGTGTGGGAGGAAACCGGAGGACCCAGAGGAAACCCACACAAACACAGAGAGAACATTCAAACTCTTTGCAGATGTTGACCTGGATGGGACTTGAACCCAGGACCCCAGTGCTGCAAGGCTGTAGTGCTAACCACTGGGCCACCATGCTCCCCTACAAAAATGAGTAGCCTTAATCATGTGGTTACCAACTTTCCAAAAAAAATTCGAGACTACATGAAACTTTATAATTTGTTTCTACATGAAACTTTATAAAGTGCTTCTCTCTCTACTTCCTGTACTTTGGCTTTTACACTATCTTAGTCCCTCCTTCCTGGTAACTACATAGTCTCTCTGAACCTCCTGCTGAATTCCATCTTGCTAGCCCACTTATTTATTGAAGGAGGGGGAGTAGAGAGTTACAGCAGCTAGGTTTCCACCAAACAGCTTTTAGACCTTGGTACATTATAGATACCAATGGTCAAACTTGACTAATTCTAGTTCTTAGATCCTATTACACCATCATTCATTAGATGCCAGTGTTATAGAGTTACATGGGTTGTCCACTTTAAGCACATTCCAGGAAATAACTGATATTATTTAAATAATGAAAAGTTATAACATATTCCAATACACTTCTTCTATCAATTCCTCACAGTTTCCAGGATCTCTGCTTGCTGTCATGCAACAAGAGGTTTCTATGTTAACTTCCTGTGGATAAACACCAGTCCATGGTCATGCGATATCATGCAGGTGCACAGCTCGTTATAACACCAAAAGCTGTGCAATCCTATCAAGCCTTGCACCTGTGTGACATCACATGACCATGGACCGGTGTTTATCTACTGGAAGAAAACATAGAAGCTTCCTATAGAAATACAGCAAGCAGAGATCTAGAAAAATAAGAGTAATTGATATGGAAAGTATATTAGAAAATTAAATAACTTGTCTTTACACAAACAATGATAATATATATTTGCCGTAATGTACTTAAAGTCGACAACCCCTTGAAAGCGTTACTTTATATTTCCTTTTTCTAAAACCTTATTATGAATAATCCTGATCTCCAGACCAGTTTTTTTTTATATACAGGCGGTCCCCTACTTACAGACGACCCCTAGTTAAAGACGGATCCCTCTGACCACTGTGACCTCTGGTGAAGCTCTCTGGATGTTACTATAGTCTCAGACTGTAATGATCAGCTGTAAGGTGTCTGTAATGAATACTTGGTCTAATTACAGCAAAAAAATTTTGAAACTCCAATTGTGACTGGAGAAAAAAAATTTTTGTCTGGAGCTACAATTATAAAATATACAGTTTCGACTTACATACAAATTCAACTTAAGAACAAACCTATGGACCCCATCTTGTACGTAACCCGGGGACTGTCTGTATATATATTTCCATCTGGGAATAAATGGCACATTTTTTAATATATTCGTTATTTGAAATTTTAATTAAGCTTTTTCAATGAGACTTTAATGAGGAAAGACCCATAATAAATGTCTTTCTATATCTCGCTCTATTATTTTCACTGACGTTCATAATTTTGCTAGACTGTGACTTGTATTGTTATCACACAATAGACCTGGAAGTAGGCTGTCACTATCCATAATGGCTTTTTCATCTTTGGCGCAGGTCTGGTTGATGTCGTATAGGAAGGTTTTTATGTCTTCTTAGGTGGTCGGGTTTGTAGAGTGGATCATTATATTAGTTGGCAATTAATGATTCTAGTCTTTGTAAGATAATAGACCTGACAACATAAATCATGCACAATGGTTGTGGACTGTCGTGCACATTTTTATTTGCAACGTAACCGTATTGCAAAATTTACCACTAACTTTCTGGTGTTTAACCCCTTAATGACACCTTTCCACGGCACCACATCAGAATACATTCACACTGCCGTATGTGGGACTTATATACGGCTGGCGTATATAAAGCGTATATACGCCCCCCATAGGCCGGCAATGGGCGCACGGCGCCATATGGAGCGGTATGGGGCACAGTACCGTTCCGTAGCCAGGAGAAAGATAGGACATGTCCTATCTTTCCCCGGAATACGGTGCGGTGCCCCATGTTTCTCTATGGAGAGGGGCGACCGAAGTGTGAATGTCGCCTAAGGTTGCAGGACAGACTAGTGCTGGGCTGTGTTTGTGTAGCTCAGGCCCTGCACTAACACCTGGGATCGGAAAAGCTCCGATACCGGGTATTTAACTCTCAAGACACTGCGGTCAAATATTACCTGTGGTGTCTAAGGGAATTCAGAGGGAGCATGCTCCCTCTGCCACCCATCGGCACCCTGCAGCTGTGATCGCAGGGTGCTAATGGGTTCACACGGCAGCCCAGGGTCCAGTGAAGGACGAAAACATTTGAAAATCTTCCAGCACTCCAGAATCTTGTATAAAACTCTTCCTTTATTTTATCATCTCAAAAAATAGAAACACACCCAACGCAAATATCTGATCTGTTTCTATTTTTAACATGATGCAATTACGTGGTCAGTACAATCATGGGGATACCAAATTTATATTAATTTTACAATATATTAGTAGATTGCCAAAAAAATTATTGAAAAATATTTTATGCACAGAAAAATTTTTTGCCATTTTTCCACATTCTGACACCAATAACCAGTGTACGGAGCTCTATAAGGTGTCATTCTTTTCCGGTTGAGCCAACGTTTTCATTGATATTAATTTGGATGCCATATGATCAATTTTTATTAAGATTTTTGATTTTTCTTGGTGGCAAAATGGCAGTTCTGACATTTGCATGCTATTTTCCATCATGTCATTCAAGGCATGCAATGCGGCGATACCTCACATGCTTATGATTTTATTTACCGTATTCAATAATTTTTATATATGATCTAGGAAAAGGGGGTGATTTACATAATAAAGTAGATTTTTTTTTTTAAATGTACTTTGTTTTTCCTATTATTTTAAACTCTGTAGGGTACTTTAAAGGGAAGCTGTGACCAGGGACCTTATTTTCACTAAAGACAAGTTGCAGGAGCCCATTACAGCTGCATTACAAATCTGCCTTTCTGCTTTTTCTAAGCATTTGCATTACAATATAATTGTGTGTTATAACTTACCTTGGGAGTTGTTAGTCCCAGGGGTTGGGCTTTGCTTTGGATGCATTTTAAAAACAACAGGTGACTTGCCTGTGCTGCAGACTGCTCAGCTCTCAGCCTCCACTTTTGACCTCCTGTACAGCTCCTCCCTTTACCACTTAAGTCAGCTCACCAGGCTATGACCCCTATGAAGGAGCAGTAGGGAGGAGCTGTACAGTAGTAAAAAGGTGGGGACTGAGAGCTGAGGAGTTTGCAGCACAGACAAGTTACATATTGTATTCTGAAATCCATGTACACCAAAGCCAACTCCTGGGACCTAACAGAGGATTCTGTCAGAGTGCAAGGTAAGTTATAACACACAATTATATTATAATGCAAATGCTTAGTGAAAGCAGATATTTTCACTGCAGGTGTAAGGGGCTTCTGAAACCTGTCTTTAGTGAAAATGAGGTCCCTGGTTATAGGTTCCTTTTAACTCTAGGTGGTCTGATCACTCCTAGAACATATTGAACTACAACTGTATTGCATGTTATCATAAATTTACTACTGATCTATAACAGTGTGCCTTTGGCTTTACCTTTGGCAACCTGACTTTAAGACAGGCCTAGGAGTCTCTATGAGACTCCAGGCTGTTATGACAACTGATTGGTGCCCTCCCATGGCGTCAAGGTGCCGCCATTTGGCAATCTAAGCTGGAAGCACCCACATACATCACTGTTAGATCAGGTCAGTTTCAACCACAGCCCTTACAGGTTTACTGCCACAATTTAGAGTTAGAATTAATATTGCTCTGTATAGAGAGTTCAGCCTGTGACCTCTTTACATACAACCGCTACCCAACCACAACTACTTGTGGTACCGCCATGGTGCATGTAGTGGCTAAACACGCCAGTGGTACTAGAAATATACTTTCTAACTATTATTATTAGAAAAAATATAGAATATGCAGGGGCAGACAGTGGGTTGCCAAAAATGTTGAATTATGCTCAAATATATACTCCTTTTCTGCCCATTACACTATATAATAGCCATCACATTGTATATTACCCCCTTCCTCTGCTCCCCATACTTTATAATCCTCTCTTTTATGTAGTGCTCTACTTATAATGTGCCCTATATGTGCCCTCACTTAAAATGCTCCCTTTTCATAAGCCCCCACCTAAAATGTCCCTCTTTTTGAAGTCAACTGATTTATGCCACCTTTTTGTGTATTCATCCGCACCTTTAATACCACATGTTTATAGGCTTCATGATGACCCATTGGGGCTCATTTACTAAGGGTCCATCGGACGCATTTTCGTCGGGTTTCCTGCCGATTCGCGTTTTGCGCCAAATTGCCCGCAGGATTGTGGCGCATGCGAACGGATTTTGGTGCATCGGCGCTGGCTTGCACGCGACATAAATCAGGGTGCGTGGCCGTCGGACTACCCGACGGATTCGGACAACGTGCGGGATTTAACATTTAAAATTGTGTCGCATGACACGCACTTACAAGCACCGGGGTAGAAGCGACGGATGCAGGAACTCGGGCCACGAGCTTGGTGAATGGAGCCGGACCCGAATCCTCGTAGGACAATGCACCGCGGGATCGCGACAGGACCGGGTAAGTAAATCTGTCCCATTATCTGTTAGGAAAATCAGAAATTAATATTTTGCATACTTTACAACCATCGTGGGTAGTATGCAAAGATTTTTTTTAAAAAAAGAATCTGCTGTACATATAAAAATAACATCATAATGACAAAATGACCACCCCCCCCCCCCCCAAAAAAAAAAAAAAAAAAATTATTAAAGTCCATTGCACAAATAAAAACTCCATGTATTCTTAAAAACAAGAAGCCTAAAACATAGCTCATTAGATGTATGGTAAATATAAAAAATAAAAATATCATGGTAGTCAGAATACCATGATCCACTGTACATCTGCTTTACTTTTAAATTAATTATAAATTTAGCATCACGGTAAATCATTACATTCCTTCAAAGATGAGATATCTTATCTTACCACACAGTAAAAACCCCAAAGAAGACAGAACCTAAAAAGTAATAGGTAAAATTAAATGGTGCCATTAGAATATACGGTTTGTTCTGCAAAAACCAAGCCCTGCCAGATTATATCAACAGGAAAAAATTAAAGTACGGTATGTCTTTTGAAAGGGGTGGAAAAGAAGAAAATGCTCAAAAGGTTTAAAAAAAACATTATTTTTTAAAAAATATAATACGGTAAGTTGTTACCATACACTATTGCCTTAAACTGCTATACCCTGCATCATCTTGTCTATTCCTCTTCCTTTAAACAACCCTTCCCAAAATTATAACCATTTGGGAGATTGCAATGAATGTCCTTCTGTATCAAAAAAAAAATCTATGTATTTAGGAGTAAATGTGCTAATATGATATGAGTCATCAAACAGTAACTTAAACTCAATAAAAGTATAGAAGCAGAATGAAGAGGTCTTCTTATCAAAAGCCCCGGCCCGGGGGTAATTATGTCTTATACTGTATGACACAAGTCACATTTCTTTTATTATTACTCACTGTATCTTTACTTCTTTATTGCAGCTATTAAAACTTGGAAAGGTCTCCTTGGTTATTGACCTAAATCCTAAAATGTTAGAAGAACAATATCCTTCTATGTAAACCAACGCTGGAAGAACATTTTAGTTCTAGGACCACAATGAAAGATAGAACTGAAAACCCTAAATGTCTAAGAACCCATGGTAGGATCCAAGTGGCAGCGATCCTGCGCCAGTACAATCTACTTCATGAGTGCCTGCGGTAGTGCCAAGTGGCTGTTACATGATCCTGACCCAGGAGCCAAGTGACAGTGATATGGTTCTTAGACCCAGTGTCAACAGCTAGTCAGACGGTTCTACTGCCAAGTTTCAGAACAGATGTGACGTCTCAAGTTACCGCTATGTCATATTCTGCTCTTATGACAACATGCTGGGAGTTGTAGTCTCCTAAGGCTGTGTTCACACCACGTTTTATGTATATGCTAAACATATTTTTTATGTATACACTAAGCATATACGTAGGGAAGCAACCGTCGTATGCTTAGCGTATATCGCAAAGGGGGTTATTTGTCATTGGTTTTCCAAGGCTTTTTCGGTGTTAAAAAAAAGGGTTTTTGGGACTTTTCACTGCTAAAAAGTCTCATGGGACTATTTATACCTCTTCATGTATCTGACATAAACATAGAACTGCTGCTGGTGCAACGCTGTGTAAAGTCACTTTCATGACTTAGTCCCATAAACAGTCTCAATCTGAGGGGAGATCCAAAAATAGACATAGAACAAACCCAAGGAGCCACCTTATGATAAATAAGCCCCAAAGTGTTAATGGTCAGCTGGTATAATTTTTTACTTTTTTCACTCAATGGGGAGAATTATCAGAAGTATACAAGCGCCTATGACAACCAATGAAAGCTCAGCATTAATTTTAAAAATAAAATGAAAGCTGAGCTCTGATTGGTTGCCATGGGCAACTAGAACATGTCTGCTCTTGTACACTTCTGATAAAACTCCCCCAAATGGGTTTGTGAAAAAAATAGACATCACTCGGCAGCACTTGAATGGCGTCCAAGTGCTGTTCATTAAAAACGGATGGTTGGTAGCATACATTCTTCAGGGGAATTTTTAAGAGCTGGCGGATCACACACTCCACGTAGGATATACTTAGAGGCACCAGGATTGATAATATGCCAGGTCCTGCATTGGGTACTTGGCATGAAGGTGGTGTAGGAAGGGGAGTCACAATTCTTGGCTGACTCTTTCATGGTTATTATGCCAAAATACTGGTGTGCAAGTCATGATAAATGCCCCCCTTCACTCAAGGGCAACATGGATGTAACTCATCCACTATAAACAGACCCTTGTATCCGAATTGGATACAAAACTGATGAAGATTGGTAGTGAAAAACGGATATTAATGACTAATCACGGAAGGGCATTGTCAGGCTTCTGGCGTAGTGAACCCCCTGGACCACAATGGATGATGACACCAGCTGACACCTGGGACCGGAATCTGAGTTGCACCTGGTCTTCACCAGAGTTCGCCGCAAAGCGGGTTGGACTTGCTGCCGTGTGGTACCGCCAGGTCGTTCCACAGGTGGTATCTAAGAACGAAGAACAGAGGCAGCAGGCAAGTTTGTGGTCAAGGACAGGCTGGAGGTCAAGACAGGCAAAAGAGGTTCAGGGTCAGAGATGAAGCAGAAGGTCAGGGCTGGCAGCAGAGGAGCGAAAACGGGAACAGGTCCAGGGTCACAACAAGGGAATCCAATCACAGCCACAAGACAAAGCTTTCACTTAGGTATTGAGCGCAAAGATTAATACAGGGGATTAAGCGTGGGATGCGGGGAGAAGCTGGCTTTTAAGCAATTCCGGGAAGTGGTCAGTGCCCTTTAAATTTACGAGCGCCGGCACGCACGCCGTAGGGTGTGGGAACTAGCGCGCTGGGAAGCCGTGATGGGAGCAGGAGCATGGAGAGGTGAGTGAAGACGGGGAACCGCGGAGATGTGGGTCACAGGACCAATTACATGCATCCAACTGAGGCCTATTAGTGATAATACAAGTCTCTATAAAGATACACATGACAGATGCCCTAGCTTCCATTACAATTGAGATTATGAAAGTCTAATATACGTTAAACAGTAAAAACATATTATTTTTGCTAAATTAGAAAATCTGTATTTTGTCTCATAACGTTACGCACATGCCCTTGTTGTAAAATAAACATTCACTTCCCAAATTTGAGCGGTGATTCATCTCCGACTTCAGCTTGGATTTGTGTTGGGAAATTTAATTTCTTCTGTTCCCTCCATGTTTGGATATCTGTCTTTAGTCAGTCTGTGAAATCAGCGGCCGGGGTGTCGGCCCACTTTTGGCAGGAAGGTAGCCATGGTTTATTCTTTGTTGAGTCAGCCCGGTTTTGGGGCTTTTTATTTCTAACCGAGACAGTGCAGCAATTCTATGGTAAATTTCGCAGCTCTGCAATCACAAAGACTTTGTAACACTGGGCTTGCCATTCACAGTACACGGCCGGGACTCGCTCTTCTGTTTTTTTTGTATTTTTTTTTTAAAAATGGTCTCATTTAAATATGTGAGAGAGCAGCGAGTATAAAAAGCGCATTCTCTACCACTTTGCAATCTGTCGCTGTTTCTATTTTCGTGGTAGCTAGAATTTTATTTATGTTTGTTAACTATTCACCCCTTAATGATGTGGAGTTTTGTATCCATTGGACCACAGGATAATGCACTCTGTTATCCCCACCTCCTGAAAGACATAACTTTTTTTTCTATTTTTCCAGTGAAAAAGCTGATTAACATAGTGTAATATTTTACGATATAGAAAATATATGAAACAAACACAACTCTTTTTTTTCTATATTTAAAGGAATTTGTTTGAAACTTTGTTATTGTTGTTTGTAGTCACAGGGAGCTGCGGTTTACATAACCTACCTGCAGTAGGAATCAGATTTTTCTCAGATGTCACATGTCCTGCTGGCTGGCTTGTGGGAAATGGAGGAGGCCGTACTTTTATTATTGTATACATGCCTCCTCCATGATCACCACTTCCATGTCAGTGGTGTGACATGAATGCAAAGGACAACCGAACACCAGCCAATGACTAATATGGGTGGGGTGATCACAAAGGGGGCATGCATACATTAATGACTACATGGCCTCCTCCATCCACTGCAAGCCAGCAAGACAAGGGATGTTACAGGAAGTGCAGACTGCTCCCTATGACTACAAAGAAACTTAACCAATTTAAGTAAAATATAGATAATCTTATTAGGGTCCTGTATTTACCCTGATAAAGTTTGTTACTGGCGACCAACCGCTTTAATGTGTAGAATAAATGACATAGATATAAAATGTATATATTTTTGATTTATCAATTTGACACAATAAAAGCACTTATTTATAAAATCTAAAAAAAATCTGAATCTGATTTTTTTTGTAAAACAAATACAATTAATAATATTCTTCTAAAACAAAAAAATTATCTAAATTATAATATAGAATAAACAAATCATTGGACTCCAGGATCCATGTACCACTAACACTGCAAAAATGCCTAGAGACCTGCTATAGCTTCTTGCATTTTCAGCCACATGACTAGATAGCATTTCACACTGAATTACAATGGCCATATATTATGATATTTCTCATTCAGAGCACCAACACATCAGACCGCCTCTGATCCCTTATCTTATATGTGCCTTTTTGCATTAAGGACAGCAATAAGGTAAGAGAGTAAGGCAAGAGTTTAACACTGTACCAATGCCTGAAAAGGGGACCTGCAAGGCAATCTCTATAACAATTAATTCTTTCCTGGCCTATGTCCTTGACCTCTAGTGATTCCGGCTGTTTTCCGTGAGCTGGGTCATTGGGTTCCGCTCACTGAAAACAGCCGGCTCTTCTGGCTCCTGAACGGCTCTCTATTAAATATAATAGAGGGAGTCTCTGTTTAGGGGCGGGGACAGCCAGTAAGGCTCCCTGGCCAGGCTCCCGGCTCCCTGCCTAGAGCTGACTAGTGCAGGGTGATTTTATTAGAAATAGACAGGGGGACAGGTCAGGTGGAGGAGGAGGAGAGACCCCAATAAACATCAGATGTCCTTTCCAACTGCCTGGCACGACCATCTTTACTAAAATCTGACGGAAATTGCTCTCAGGAGGTAGCTGAGCAAGCTCGGTCGTGAACAGCCCATCACTAATGGCCTCCCATCTAACCAATGCAGTTCCCTAAACTGTACTGATGAGACGTGATAACATTGAAACATTGCTGTCTAAAATAATTATTAGGAAAAGACTATTATCATATCATTCATTTCAAGTCAATCATTAATGTAGAGGGAGCTCCCTTATTTTAAGAAAAGCATACTTATAATGTCAAGACAGGAAAGGAGTGTGAGCTCTGTGATTCCACAGCCTCTTTTCCTGCCTACTTGCTAGGCCTGGGCCAAGCGCAGGCTACAACTTGGTGACAGTCCCAACCCTGAATATGTTTGCAGGGCAGCATTACCGACAAACAAATGGAGGCAAGAAAGACAACAAGGCATTGTTAGTCAAATCGGGTCAGAACCAAGATAGCAGCGGGGTACGAAATCTTAAAGGAAATCTACCGTCAGGAATCTACACCCCACGCCGCTCCACTTTTAACCCATTTGTATCGGATTAAAGGGAGAGTGGTGAGCCAATTAGGGGCGGGGTTAAGTGAGCCATCGGCTCACTACGAGTAGCCAGCTCCTGTCGTTCACGAACAGGAGCCGGCTATCAGACCTGGCTCGTTCACGAACAAAACATCACTAGTTGATTAGTTCTGTCTGGTCAGTGCAGACAGCTCCTGTAATGTGTTTATGTACTGCAAGAAGCATGCATTCCAGCTTTCCCAAGCTCATGAATGTCATAATTGTTTTTTCAGCAAAACCACTCAACTCAGGCATTAAACAATATATATTTCTGCATCAGTGTAGCTACAGCATTCTCAAGGTATGTTTGGTTCATAATGCATGAAATCAAATGGTAGATTTTCTTTAAAGGGAACCTGTCACCAGAATTTTACCCCTCACACAGTAATACCTGCTGATAAAGGGTTAACAGTCCTCCCCACATAACCTAAAATTATTTGCCACTGAGGCTCTGTACCTTTATTAGAGACATTTTTCTAATATGCTTTAAAATCATATCTACTTTGCAGCTGCTGCTTGACATTGAGTGCTCCGTTTTCATGTATTTAGATATTGATTTATTACAATTGCCAAAATCATCTATCATATTCTTGCCTATGTAATGTTTTTACCTAAATTTTATAGTGAATATTACACTAATATGAGTGTATGTACTGCCGCCTGCTGCCACCACATGCATCGGGAGAGCAATGCACTCTACGGCGCAAGAGTTATTCAAGGTCAAATTCATCCGTACTTGATTTTTCCATTTCAGAGACCGTGCCCCTAACCACACGGATGCCTATCCTATTTAGATATTTACTTCTCATCAAGCAATATGCTTGGCATTGCCACAAGCTGGGGATGGACCATAGGGCTTTTATTTCGTTTGCTCAGAGAAAATACAAACCACATGTCGCCATGCAAATATAGAATTGTATGTTTATTAGGCATAAAATAAATGTCACAATGGCTTTTATGATGGGGCTTTGAAACTAATAACAACACCTCTTATTCATTGCAGTCCTAATAGGGTGTGACCTCCTGAAGGGACCCTCTCAATTAATTAACCCCTTAGCCCAATTTCCTTTTGTCTGGTGCCATTTGACATATGGAACCTTTAAAGAGTTCATTTACATCTGAAGCCGGCTCTGTTCAAGATGAGATGTCATTGGGCCCCCGATTTCCCAATATCCCGAGAGTTGTTTTATCTTAGTTGTTATTAGCAAAAGGACTTTTGACCTCCAGGCCGTAAAGGTCAGACAAAGCCAGCCCCATAATTAACCAGGGCAGCGTTGCTCTGACGCGCCACCCCGGTTTCTATCAAATAAGTCAGCAGAGCCACAGAGCAATTTCCGCTTCTGTCATATAATACTTATTATTCAATTATAGCCGAGCATTTTCAGTGCGTCCTTTTCTATACAGACTTTTTTTTAGTTTTGTTATTTCCTGTGCGAGATGTCGGACGTCTGATCTGATACAGAGACTGCGCTTTTGTATACAGAGGCAACGTCAGGGACACACAGTTATCATAGGGCCTTGTGCACACAGTTTTATTGTAGCGCAGAGATGAAATATGCTCCAATACAGCAGTCATAGAAGTGTATGCGGCCCGCCTGTATCTACATACAACTTACTACAGAGGATCACAGAAATTTTACACTGAAAAATATAGAGGTGTGTACAGCTCCCAACTTTCATGATAGAGAAAGGGAGACATAACATGCCGTGCACTGAAGATTTTTATGTCCCTTGTACCACCCACTTGTATTCTCAGACAGTACAATACCCACCTCATTGGCCCCCACACTTTATGTCCCCAATGTAAATCCCCCCTAATGTGGTTCAGCAACATATAATGGGGCACATTTACTTACTCGGTCCTGTTGTGATCCCCGATCTGGACGGTCCGCCGAAGATAAAGTCCGTCACGATTCACCAAGATCATGCGCCCGATATTCTGTATGTGTCACTTCCCCCGCTGAGGTCCGCCGGAGTTCACCTTCTTCTTCCTGGTGCATGTAAGTGCATGTCTTGTGACACAATTTGAGATGTTAAATCCGGCGTGTTGTCCGAATCCGTCGGATCGGCCAACAGCCCGCCCCCCCGGATTTGTGTCGCGTGATACCTGACGGAATCGCGCGATTCGGGCCCTTAGTAAATGACCCCCATTGTCTCTCCTTCTTCTAGCACCCTCACATATAATGCCCCCCTCTAAGTTTTAACCCCCAAACCCTTTCTGCAGAACCCTCTCATGTAATGTCCCCTTGTGGTTCTCCATTTAGTGAGGCCATTATTTATTCATTTATACTATGTGCGGGCTCTAGGTCATAACACAATGTGGCAGCCATTACAGTGGGTATAATACTTTGTAGGAATACTAAGGGGTGGGGTCAGTTGGTCAGTTAACTTCTTAGGTTCCAAAGTTGAACCCGACTGCGGTACATAACAGCTCTGCTTCTAGGTGCTGCCATGTTTAAATGACCCCAGTGCCGTCATCAGAGGTTGCTGATCGGTACAATGATAGCTAGGAGCCTGTTAAAGGGAGCCTGTTAATCAGATCCCCCTGGTGCTGAAATACCCCAGGGGGCCTGAAATAATAGTTAAAAAAAAAGTTAAATGTTTTCAAAAATCACACTAACAAAAATATCAATTCACGCCATATAAAAACCACAAACATATTAGGTATCACCTCTTTCCAAAATGTTCATTTTATTAAAATGTAAAAATAATTATTGCTGGCGATGAACCCACGTAATGGAAAATAGCACCTAAATGTCTTTTTTTTTTTTTTGCCATATTGCCTCCAATTTTAGAGTGATTAAAAAGTTCCACAGTTTTCAAAATCAAATATCAATGAAAACATCATCCCGTCCTGCAAACCATGACCCCCAGGGGCGGACTGGGAATTTAAAACGGCCCTGGAAAAAAATATAAAAGTGGCCCCATTTTATGGGCGGAGTCAAAACAAGTGGGTGTGGTCATATAATGTGGGTGGGGTTATAACAGACAAATTGTTGGACTATTTGAGTGATGGCGAACCTTTTAGAGACCGAGTGCCACAAATGCAAGCCAGACCCACTTAATTTATTTAAAAGTGCCAACACAGCATTCAACATTAAATTATTAAATCTCTTGCTCTGTGGCTGTAACCAAAGCTTTCATCGTCCTGAGGACCACCAATATCGTTGTCAAAGGTGTAAAATTCAGATTTCCCATTGGAGTTTCCCCAACAAAAGAATTGTGGGGACCAGAGCAGAGCTTCATGGCTCCAATATCATCTGACGATGTCCTCACCTTCTCTTCCTGCAGTCTAAGGTACCATATGCCTTCCCGTCCTGAGCACCTGGGCCTGCAAGAGGATCCCAGTCCTTTCTTTAAGTCGTCTTGGGCACGCTTGATGCCCACGAGAGGGCTCAGAGTGCCACTCTGTCACCCCGTGCAAGGTTCGCCACCACTACCATTGCCTTAACTGCTATACCTGCATCACTGTCTATTTCTCGGTCCTTTAAACACCTTTTCCCAAAATTATAACCCTTTGGGAGATTGCAATGAATGTCTTTTATCAAAAAAAATCTATGTATTTAGGAGTACATGTGCTAATATATATGATCCATCAAACTTAACTTACACTCAAATACAAGTTCAAGCAGAATGAAGAGTCCTTCATCAAAGCCCCGGCCCGGGGGTATTATGTCTTATACTTTATGACACAAGTCACATTTCTTTTATTAATTACTCACTGTATCTTTACTTCTTTATTGCAGCTATTAAAACTTGAAGGTCTCCTTGGTTATTGACCTAAATCCTAAAATGTTAGAATAACACTATCCTGTCTATGTAAACCAACGCGGAAAATTTTAGTTTCTAGGACCACAATGAAAGATTAGAACTGAAAACCCTAAATGTCTAAGAACCATGGAAGGATCCAAGTGGCAGCGATCCTGCGCCAGTACAATCTCTTCTGAGTGGCTGCGGTAGTGCCAATGGCTGTTACATGATCCTGACCCAGGAGCCAAGTACAGTGATATGGTTCTAGACCCAGTGTCACAGCTAGTCAGACGGTTCTACTGCCAAGGTTCAGACAGATGTGACGTCTCAAGTTACCGCTATGTCATATTCTGCCTTCATTGACAACATGCTGGGATTTGTAGTCTCCTAAGCTGTTTTCACACCAAGTTTTATGTATATGCTACACATATTTTTATGTATACTAACACTAGCATTACCGTAGGAAGCACCGTCGTAATGCTTACGTAAGCGCAAAGGGGGTTATTGTCATTGGTTTTCCAAGGCTTTTTCGGTGTTAAAAAAAAGACGGTTTTTTGCGGGACCTTTTTCACTGCTAAAGTCTCATGGACTATTTATACCTCTTTCATTATCTGAATAAAACATAGAACTGCTGCTGGTGTCAACGCTGTGTAAAGTCACTTTCATGACTTACGTCCCATAAACAGTCTCACAGTTACTCCGAGTCTGTCCTACTCGGGATGTGATGGACCTTATGTATGTAAATTTTGGACTTTGTTCACTTTTGGGAAATTACAAATACGGCGAGAAGTAACCACAAGAACAGTTTTAATAAAGGGCCCAAGCATAAGTCAATCTGAGGGGAAATGCCAAAAACTAGACATAGAACAAACCCGAGCCTACCTTACTGATAAAACCCCCAATGTTAAATGTCAGCTGGCATAAGTCTTTTATCTTTTTATCATCATGGGGAGAATATCGAAGTTACAACGCCCTATGCACCAATAACTCAGCATTAATAAACTAAAATAGAGCTAGCCTATGGTTTGCATGGCAACTAATGCCTAGCTCTTGTCACTCTATACTCCCAAAGTGGATATTGTGATAGAATAGGTGTGGAGTCACAATTCTGCTGACTCTTTCATGGTTATTATGCCAAAATACTGGTGTGCAAGTCATGATAAATGCTCCCCCTTCACACAAGGGCAACATGGATGTAACTCATCCACTATAAACACCCTTATATCCGAATTGGATCAAAACTGAATGAAGATTGGTAGTGAAAAAACGGAATTAATGACTAATCACGGAAGGGACATTTCAGCTTCTGGCGTAGTGAACCCCCTGGACCACACATGGATGATGACACCACGACACCTGGGACTCGGATTGAGTTGCACCAGAGTTTGCGCAAAGCGGTTGGACTTGCTGCCGTGTGGTTACCGCCGTGTTCCACAGGTGGTACTAAAACGAAGAACAAGGCGCAGGCAGTTTGTGGTCAGGGACAGGCTGGAGGTCAAGACAGGCAAAAGAGGTTCAGGGTCAGAGATGAGCAGAAGGTCGGGGCTGGCAGCGAGAGGCAGAAACGGGAACAGTCCAGGGGTCACAACAGGGAATCCAATCACACCCAAGACAAGCTTTTCACTTAGGTATTAGCCGCAAAGATATACGGGGATTAAGCGTGGGATGCGGGGGAAAGCTGGCCTTTTAAGCAATTCCGGAAGTGGTCAGCGCCCTTTAAATTTACGAGCGCGGCCGCAGCACGCCGTAGGGTGTGGGAACATACGTGGGAAGCCAGTATTGGGACAGGAGCATGGAGAGGTGAGTGAAGACGGGAACGCGACGCGGATGTGTTCACAGGACCAATTACACTGCATCCAACTGAGGCCTATTATTGATACACAGTCTCTATAAAGATACACATACAGATGCCCTAGCTTCCATACATTGAATTATGAAGTCTAATATACGTGAACAGTAAAAACATATTATTTTTGCTAAATTAGAAAATCTGTATTTTTGCTCATAACGTCGCACAGCCCTTGTTGGAAAATAAACATTCACTTCCCCAAATTTGAATCGGTGATTCATCTCCGACTTCAGCTTGGTTTGTGTTGGGAAATTTAATTTCTTCTGTTTCCCTCCATGTTTGGATATCTGTCTTTAGTCTTCTGTGAAATCAGGCCGGGTGGTCCGGCCCACTTTGGCAGGAAGGTACCATGGTTTTTCTTGTGTGATTCAGCCCGTTTTGGGGCTTTTTATTTCTAACCGAGACAGTGCAGCAATTCTATGGTAAATTTCGCAGCTCTGCAATCACAAAGACTTTGTAACACTGGGCTTGCCATTCACAGTACCCGCGGACTCGCTCTTCTGTTTTTTTTTTATTTTTTTTAAAAAATGGTCTCATTTAAATATGTTAGAGAGCAGGCGAGTATAAAAAGCGCATTCTCTACCACTTGCAATCTGTCGCTGTTTCTTTTTCGTGTAGTTAAATTTTATTTATGTTTGTTAATCATTCACCCCTTAATGATGTGGGTTGGTACCATTGACCACAGATAAGCACTCTGTTATCCCCACCTCCTTGAAAGACATAACTTTCTTTTTCTAGTTTTCCAGAAAAAGCTATTAACATAGTGTAATTTCGATATAGAAAATATATGAAAAACACAACTCTTTTTTTTCTATATTTAAAGGAATTTGTGAAACTTTGGTTATGTGTCTGTTTGTAGTCGGTGTTTATACTCTCATATGTTCTCATGTTCCCTGTCTGGCTGGCTTGTGGGAAATGGAGGAGGCCGTACTTTTATTATGTTATACATGCCTCCTCATGATCACCACTTCATGTCAGTGGTGTGCTGAATGCAAAGGACAACCGACACCAGCCATGACTAATAGTGGGTGGGGTGATCTCAAAGGGGCATGTCGATCATTAATGACACATGGCCTCCTCCATCCACTGCAAGCCAGCAGAGACAGGGATGTTACAGGATGCAGACTGCTCCCTATGACTACAAGAAACTTAACCAATTTAAGTAAATATAGATAATTCTATTAGGGTCTTGTATTTACCCTGATAATTTGTTTAACTGGCGACAACCGCTTTAATGTGTAGAATAAATTATAAGATATAAAAGTATATATTTTTGATTTATCAATTTGACCATAAAAGCACTTATTTATAAATCTAAAAAAATCTGATCTGATTTTTTTTGTAAAACAAATACAATTATATATTCTTCAAAACAAAAAATCTAAATTTAATATAATAAACAAATCATTGACTCCCAGGATCCTGTACCACTACACTGCAAAAATGCCTAGAGACCTGCTATCTTTTCTTTCAGCTGACCCGATTACCTGAATTAATGATATTTGATACTCATTCAGAGGCACCAACACATCAACCGCCTGATCCTTATCTTATATAGGCATTACCACAAACAAACGGAGGCAAGTTAACAACAAGGGTCAGAACCAAGATGAAGCAGATACAAACTCTAAAGAAATCTACCGTCAGAAGCACACCCACGCCACTCCACTTGTAATAACCTGTTTGTACGGATTAACGGGGAGGATGGTGAGCCAATTAGGGGCGGGGTAAGTAGCCATTGGCTCACTGCGATAGCCAGGAAACTGGCTATCACAGAGCGGCTCGTTCAAACTACAATCATTTTGTCTATTTGATTATTCTGCTGGTCAGTGCAGGACAGCTCCTGTAATGTTGTTTATGTACTGCAATAAGCATTCATTCCTCATTCCCAAGCTTCATGAATGTCCATAATTGTTTTTTATCAGCAAAACCACTCACTCAGGGATTACACAAATAATCTTTTCTGCATCAGTGGAGCTACAGCAATTCTCAAGGTATGTTTGGTTCATAATCATGAAAGCAATGGTAGATTTCTTAAGGGAACCTGTCACCAGAATTGTTACCCCTCACACAGTAATATGCTGATAAAGTGTTAAAAGTCCTCCCCACATAACCTAAAATTATTTGCCACTGAGGCGCTGTACTTTATTAGAGAACAATGTTTCTACATGCTTTAAAAATCATATCACCAAAATGACCCCCCCCCCCCCCCAAAAAAAAAAAAAAAAAAAATTATTAAAGTCCATTGCACAAATAAAAACTCCATGTATTCTTAAAAACAAGAAGCCTAAAACATTGCTCATTAGATGTATGGTAAATATAAAAATAAAAAATAAAAATATCATGGTAGTCAGAATACTATGATCCACTGTACATACTTTACTGTACACTGCTTTACTTTTAAATAAATTATAAATTTAGCATCACGGTAAATCATTACATTCCTTCAAAGATGAGATATCTTATCTTACCACACAGTAAAACCCCAAAGAAGACAGAACCTAAAAAGTAATAGGTAAAATTAAATGGTGCCATTAGAATATACGGTTTGTCCTGCAAAAACCAAGCCCTGCCAGATTATATCAACAGGAAAAAATTTAAGTACGGTATGTCTTTTGAAAGGGGTGGAAAAGAAGAAAATGCTCAGAAGGTTTAAAAAAAAACATTATTTTTTAAAAATATAATACGGTAAGTTGTTACCATACACTATAATACTGCCCCCTATGTACAGGAATATAACTACTATAATACTCCCCCCTATGTACAGGAATATAACTACTATAATACTGCCATTATATACAAGAATATAGCTACTATAATACTGCCATTATATACAAGAATAGAACTACTATAATACTGCCCCTTATGTACAGGAATATAACTACTATAATACTGCCCCCTATGTACAAGAATATAACTACTATAATACTGCTCCCTATGTACAGGAATATAACTACTATAAAACTGCCTCCTATGTACAAGTATATAACTACTATAATACTGCCCCCTATGTACAAGTATATAACTACTATAATACTGCCCCCTATGTACAGGAATATAACTACTATAATACTGCCCTCTATGTACAGGAATATAACTACTATAATACTGCCCCCTATGTACAGGAATATAACTACTATAATCCTACATATATACACAGAAACAAACCTGCAAAAAATCAGTATTTATTATATACAGCTTACGAAAACACATGAGATCCTCACCTATGGCATCCAGTGACATCAGGTGATCCCCGGATTGCACTCGTTCCTCATCTTTTCCAATAGTCACCTTGTCTCTTCCTCCAGGTACACAGCTTTCCTGCAGAGTTTACCAAACAGACGTCTTATGTTCTGCACTTTCCCATTGTCCCTTCTTCTGCTACCACCAATACTGTGCCCCAAATACTGTAATAGAGCCCCCTAAAATATTAGTACCACACAAATAGTGCCCCATAATGTAGCATACTGTAATGGTAAGGATAATTTATTTCTTCTATTCTCTCCTGAAACCTCCTTTACCCCCCTCCCACCCCAGTATTGATAGAGCTCCGACTATGACCCAGGTGTAATAATAATGGCCCCAGCCTACCCCAGACATAGAATTAATAGCCCCAGCCTGCCCCAGTCATAAAATTAATGCCCCCAGCCTGCCCCAGACATAGAATTAATGGCCTCAGCCTGTCCCAGACATAGAATGAATGGCCCCAACCCACCCCAGAAAAAGAATTAATGGCTCCAGCCTGCCCCAGACATAGAATTTATGCCCCCAACCTGCCCCAGACATAGAGTTTATACTTCCAGCCTACCCCAGACATAGAATAATGCCCCATGCCAGCCCAAGATATAGAATAATGCCCCCCAGACATATAATTAATGCCCCCTGCCAGCTCCAGATATACAATAATGCACCCGCCATATAATTGATGCCCCTTGCCAGCCCCAGATATAGAATAATGCCCCCCCCACCCAGACATATCATTAATGCCCCCTGCCAGCTCCAGATATACAATAATGCCCCCACCATATAATTAATGCCCCCTGCCAGTCCTAGATATACAATAATGCCCCCCACCCCTGACATATAATTTATGCCCTCTGCCAGCCCTAATGCCCCCCGCCCCAGTCATATAATTTATGCCCCCTACCAGCCACATAATTTATGCCCCCTACCAGCCACAGATAAAGATTAATGCCCCCTGCCAGCCCCAGATATAGAATAATGCCCCGCCCCAGACATATAATTTATGCCCCCTGCCAGCCCTAATGCCCCCTCCCGCCCCAGACATATAATTTATGCCCCCCTGCCCCAGACATATAATTTATGCCCTCCTGCCCCAGACATATCATTTATGCCCCCTGCCAGCTCTAATGACCCCCCCCGCCCCAGACATATAATTTATGCCCCCTGCCAGCCCTAATGCCCCCCCACCAGACATATAATTAATGCCCCCCTGCCCCAGACATATAATTTATGTCCCCCTGCCAGCCCTAATGCTCCCCCCGCCCCAGACATAATTATTGTCCCCATTCTATCAATAAAAAAACAATAAACATCATACTCACCTCTTTGGAGCAGGTTTCTTCCTTTCCCTCGGTCTTCTGTGGCTTGGTGTAGAGGCGCGGGACAGTGACGTCACTGCTCCGCGCCTCCACACCAAGCCGCGGAGCTGCAGGGAGGGCCGGACAGCTGACAAGGTAGGTGTCAGCCTCCTCCACGCTACACAGGTCGCGCAATGACGTCAATTGCGCGACCTGTGTAGCTGCGGGTGTACACAGACTCCTACGATGCCGGTACTATAGATTATGTTAAAAGTTGTAGGGAGGGAGTGCGGACCGGCCCTGCACCAGCTCCGGACCGGCCCCACACCGGCCCAGGACCGACCGACCCACCGGGAAAATTCCCGGTGGGTACAATGGCCAGTCCGCCCCTGCATATAAGGCTCTCAAAATGTATTCACCTGTAGTAGATTTGTTGCAGTAAATTAGAAAATGTGGCATGAAATGTTTTGGCTTAAATACCGTTATACTCGAGTATAAGCCAAGGCACCTAATTTTAACACAAAAATCTGGCAAAACCTATAAGCCTAGAGGGGCAAATGCATTTATCACAGCCTCCCCAGTATATAGGCAGCAAGCACATGCTCCTAGTATATAGCCACTGCCTGCAAAACTCTGTACTCCCTTTCCGCCACCCCAAAAGGTCTTCTCTTCTGTCTTCAGCTCCGGCGCCGTCTTCGGGTCTCCACTCAGTGATTTCGCATATACCAAGATGTCAGCCACTTGCTGACATCATAGTGTGTGCCAATGTCAGCAAGCAGCTGGCGTAATGTTGTGTGCTAAGCAGCCCGGCGGAGCTGAAGACAGAAGAGAAGATCTGCAGGGGCTGTCGGAAAGCTGAGTTTTTTTTTCATAGACTCGAGTATAAGATGAGTTGGGGTCTACAGCACATTTTTTTGTGCTGAAAAACAAGGCTTATACTCGGGTATATACGGTAGACAGTGGATATCCCACTGCAACAGAAGGGTTCAGATGCTGTATATGTTCTGTAACAAACGTGAAGGATATGAAAGTTTGATAAAAGTATTGTCTTTCATACTCTGCCATGTCCATTAAAAACACACAAATGAACTAGCATTCTGATCTAATTATACATTAATTTAAGATTCTATTGTATAGTTAGTACCGATAATTTAAATGTTAATTTCTTTTTGGGATTTTGGAATTTATAAAAATAAGCAAGTGGAGTCTATTCGTCATCAGTAATATTCATGTAAAGCAACCAATGGGCCCCAATATGCAAAGATGATCAAGTTGAAAAAGACACCTTCTATAAATTGGGCAATATCTCAATAATTTAATTATATATATATATATACATATACACATATATATACATATATTAAGTCTTCTATTTCTGTCCATCACAAACTACCGTAATTGAAATTATTTTTTTTTTTCTAGACCATGTGTTATCTTTTTCAGCTTTATATGATGTGCAGTCAATGGCATATGAAGGCCCATTCCAAGATACCTTGTTTTGAAGACTATTTCTTGATGATGAAGAGAAGTAAAAAATGATTAGAATTTGGGGAATGAAGTTTTGGGTCTCCTGCCTTATTATAGCATTCTTTTTTCTCTTGGTGACACTCCAGGTAGGGAAGATTCTTTTTTTTTTTTTCAAAACTTGACAAACTTGCCTTGGGCGCAAGATTTACAAGACCAAACCCTGAGGGCGCGGTCCCACGTTGCGTTTGCAAACGCAGACGCAGACCAAACCGCGCCCACCGGGCGGTCCGCGGTCCAATCGCATCGGCGTTTCTCTATGTTTCTATTGAAAACGCCGATGCGATTCCCCCCCCCCCCGCCCCAGACATATAATTTATGCCCCCTGCCAGCCTTAATGCCCCCCCTACCAGACATATAATTAATGCCCCCCTGCCCCAGACATATTATTTATGTCCCCCTGCCAGCCCTAATGCACCCCCCGCCCCAGACATAATTATTGTCCCCATTCTATCATTAAAAAAACAAAAAACATCATACTCACCTCTTTGGAGCAGGTTTCTTCCTTTCCCACGGTCTTCTGTGGCTTGCTGTAGAGGCGCGGGATAGTGACGTCACTGCTCCGCGCCTCCACACCAAGCCGCGGAGCTGCAGGGAGGGCCGGACAGCTGACAAGGTAGGTGTCAGCCTCCTTCACGCTACACAGGTCGCGCAATGACGTCAATTGCGCGACCTGTGTAGCTGCCGGTATACACAGATGCAGAAGCAGCGGTGCTGCGCTGCGTCTGTGTACTAATCAATAGTACCGGCATCGTACGATGCCGGTACTATAGATTATGTTAAAAGTTGTAAGGAGGGAGTGCGGACCGGCCCCGCACCAGCTCCGGACCGGCCCAGGACCGACCGGCCCACCGGGAAAATTCCCGGTGGGTACAATGGCCAGTCCGCCCCTGATGACCCCTTACACCAGTGGTTCTCAACCTGTGGGTCGGGACCCCAGTGGGGGTCGAACGACCAAAACCGGGGGTCGCCTAAAGCCATCATAGCCGAAATTTTACTGTGTTTTTACTGCGAGTTGCATAGTTTGGGGTCACCACAACATGAGGAATTGTATTGCGGGGTCACAGCATTAGAAAGGTTGAGAACCACTGCCTTACACAGTGTCATTACAATGAAGTATAAAAAAGTTATGGGTGTTAGAATATGGCGATGCAAGGCATTTTTTTTGTTTTTAATGCAAGGTTTTTTGAATTTTTTTTAAAGGTATCGAGACATAATTATATAAATTTGGTATCACTGCGATTATACTGATCCAAGTATAAAGGGGAGACGTCCTCTCGACCGCATCAAAATATGGCGCAAGTTTTTTTTGCCAATTCCGCCACATTCTGATTTTTTTTTTCAGCTTCCACTAGTGGGGGCTGCTATTAAATACTGGTTGTCTCGCAGATAACAAGCCCTCAAATAGCTTTGCAAACCAAAAACTCAAAAAGATATGCTTTGTGGATGGGACAGGAGTGAAAAACACACGAAAAACTAAACTAAAATGTCCCCATTGGTCTCTAATTGAAACACCAAACATGATTTATGATTATGTCACTATGGACATTATTCTAATAACAGCAGAGCAGTGACCATGGGGGCAGTATAGTAGCCATGAGCACAGCTGTACAATCCCCCTCACACTGCTGTGCGGACTCTCTAGAAGGCGGAACGTTTATCTCCGGTCTTCGCGCTCCGGCCGGAAGCCTTTCCTGGCTGCACACATGATGACGCGGCGCTGTCAAGATGGCAGCTGACATCACACTATTATTCCGGGCCAGTGTGAAAACAGTGAAGACCCGCAATAAAGCGCTCGGAGTGTCCCTGCCGGAGACGGACCTGCTGAAAAAGAGCCGCCCTAGGGGAGAGTTTAGCGGGAAGGCGCGGGATGTGGTGAGTCAGTCTAATAAGCTGTCACTCTCCAGATGTTAGGAAACTACATCTCCCAGGATGCTTTGCTTGGGCTGCTTGATGGTTATCATTCAGTTGTCTGTCACCTATGTATCTCTTTGGTAAGAGGACTGCTGGGAGTTGTAGTTCTTTTTTCTGTTTCGCTCCTTTTAGCTGGCAGCCTGGTACTTGGTGATGGCAGTGGGTACAGGTGGGTAGTGCCAGCTGCTACCTGCACCAGGATGATATTTGGAAGTCTTCTCATACTTTAAATGGAATTGGATGTATCATATTTAATAATTTAGTCCAAATAATAATTTATATGTATATGTCATTATAAAGTTACATGAAGCAATGTCTATACTAGAGGTTGTGGATTTATTCTTGAGTAATATGGCGGCTGTTGTTCCCTCTGGGGGTCATGTGCATGTTTATTGATTGTAGATCCCTGAGGTGTTGGGATAAGGGCAGGTTGCTGAGTAATGATTCAGACGGTTAACCCCTCAGATTCCATGACTGCGGCATCTGAGGGGTTAGTCTTCAGGTGACCATGAAGTGCCCCACCTCTCCTCTTGCTGCCCAAACCCACACAGCTCCACAGACAGTCAAAACACAGATCACATGTATGTTTAAAGGTGTTGACCACTAAAAAGTCCAGTACAGGGCACCTATATTGTACTTACCCTGGTAAAGTTTCTCTGTTGCCACAGAACACATGACACCAGGACTCTGGACTTCTAGTAATGTCCTTTTGGTGGATAGAAAGGGCCTTTGTTTCCCCCATTCTTTTCACTGACATGTTGTTCACATGTCCCGCATAATGCACCAGAAGCCAGCAGGACACAGGAAGTACTGTGCAGGGAGTCCTGCTGCTGGCCAGTCATATGACCTGCGATTTCTATAGACTACGCAGAAACGTTACCTGGGTAAGTACAATATGGGTGACCCTATTGGGTTCTTTTATTTACATTTGGTAATTTTTCTTATTGGTGCACATCCCATTTTAAGGTTTTTTATTTAAACTATTAAAGTAGATTATAAACTTCATGACTGCTCTATTGATGTGTAGCTTTAATCGCAAGGTGAAAAGACAAAGCCAGGAAACAATGTTGGAACATTTATTCCACGACTCATTTCATGATACAGGCAGTCCCCGGGTTACATACAAGATAGGGTCTGTAGGTTTGTTCTTAAGTTGAGTTTGTATGTAAGTCGGAACTGAATATTTTATCATTGTAACTCCAGACAGAACTTTTTTGGTCTCTGTGACAATTGGATTTTAAAAATGTTGGATTGTCATAAGAACCGGGAGTAACAATAATTCTTCATTACAGACACCTGTGATAACTGTAATAGCTGATTATTGTAGCCTAGGGCTAAAGTACAGTAAATTACCAACATCCAGAGGTCTGTTTGTAACTAGGGGTCGTATGTAAGTCGAGTGTTCTTAAGTAGGGGACCACCTGTACTGTAATTTCAGTTGTGCTGAATGAGAATTGGCTTGCCCTACCATTTGCTTTTATCCATTATGAAGCAAACAAACCTTGAGAGTGCTGTAGCTACACTGATGCAGAAACATATCTTGTTTAATCCCTGAACTGAGTGGTTTTACTGAAAAAACATTTTATAAAATTATGATCATGAGACTCTGTCGCTGCTGTGGTGCTTCTCCTCATACCCTAATTATGCACTGTTCCAGCCTTGTGGTAATCTTCTTATATTTGTTATCCATGGACTCCTCCCTTCTAAAATCAACTTTTATAATAAGGGCTACTGGGGGTGTTACCAGAGCCCCTCCATGCTGTTGTTTGGCAGGCTCTTACACTGTTTGTTACATGTCTCATCCATCCCTCTGCTCAGCACTTCCACCTCCCTCTGACTGATGTCCTCTCACAGCAACACAGGAAGTTTCAGCACACAGTGGGAGGAGGAAGTGCTCCCTCACAGTGTAACAGTCTGTGAAGCTACAGCATAAAGGGCTCTGGTAACTCCACCCTTAAGCCCTTCTGACTTATTGGCATAATTTCAAACACTGTGGATAACAAATATAAGAAGATTACCACAGTCACGGTGTCTGGATCTATGAGTAATGTCCCTGGTTTATTGTGATGGATTTATGATGGTAGAATTTCTTTAATATTTAGATCTCACAAAACGGTGGTGTGAGGACACAATCCTGGAGTGAAAATACTTTTTTCCCAGTCCTTCTGCTATTAAGAACACACACAAATTAATTTGTAAAGCACTACGGAATTTGATGGCGCTATATAACCATTGTATGGTCAATGGGTTGTTCCTATAATTTTATAGAACATATATTTTTTTTTTTGTCTGGCTTCAGTGCCAGAGCCAGGGGCGTATCTAGGAGAGCTAGGGCCCATAGCAGACTTCTGAATGGGGCCCCCCTACACGCTCATACATAGACATATTTGTATACTCACACATTTATATACTTACACAGATCAATCCCAGTAGCTGTACCACATGGGGGAAGTAGACGACAGGAATTAGAGATGAGATTCCTAGTCCTGTTGTTCTGCAATCCCCTCCCTCTCCCCTGATATTTCTTATCTGAGCTGCCGATTCTTGCTGTGCACTGTGGATGATCTGGATGATGTGGATGTTCTATGCATATTATGCTGTACAATGTGCAGGATAATATGTACATAGCGGTGCACGTCCTCCATTCCTTAGTGTATCAGGTCGGATGTCAGGGCCCCCTGACACTGCGGGCCCCATAGCAGCTGCTATGGCTGCTAACACTGTAGTTACGCCATTATCCAGAGCAATATAGTGATGGCAGAATTGGAGTGGTCTAGTGACTGTAATGGGGTACTACAGCTCGAATTGAATGTGGAACAATCTGAGTAGAAATCTTCCCTATCTTATATTGTCCATTGTAAAGGATAATGTTATTCGGCGCTAACAATGTGTCACCACTTCGCCCACCAGAGTATCACCCATGGTAAATGAGCAGTAAATGTGTGTTCTTTGATAACTTCTTATTGGGTTTCTCTCCTTACTATGGTATCAGATCCGGCCAGTGAGACTCGTGTGTTGTCGTGTGACCAATCCTATTACCCGGTGTATGAGCAGATCCATGTGTACGGCTTCATGTTTCTCATTAAATGTCTACTAAAGACTTGATTAAATATGTGATTGTGTTCGTCTTTGATCTACCCAGAGCTGATACGTTTTTCTCCTCCTTGAGATATCCTGCCTGCCCCTCGCTCATTATATTTATCATATGATCATCCTGATTGTAATATAGATCACCCTAATTTCATGAGTCACGAATGGAAAGAAACCAAACCATCACTATTACTTATTCCAGGAATAAGCATAATTCATAGGAAAAGAGATGAATAAATACGGCTGTAAATGACTATGGCAGCGGCAATTCCTCTCCGTTTTCCTCTAATGCTAATGATGTATCCAGGTGCACTAATATCACACAGCTCTGATTACTCTCTAACATAACGAGCCGTGCATCTGTGTGACATCATATGACCAGGGATGTAACGAGCCATGTACCTGTGTGACATCACATGACCAGGGATAGAACGAGCTGTGCACCTGAGTGACATCATATGACCAGGGATGTAACGAGCTATGCACCTGTCTGACATCATATGACTAGGGATATAACTGGCGTGCACCTGTGTGGCATCACATGATCAGGGATAGAACGAGCTGTGCACCTGTGTGACATCACATGACCAGGGATAGAACGAGCCGTGCACCTGTGTGACAGCATATGACCATGGACCGTTGTTAATCCAAAGGCAATAAACAATGAAAATTCTAATTGAATTACAGCAAGCAGAGATCTATAAAACAGAGAGGAATTGATACAGAAAGTATATTTGATATTGTTTGTGTACAATTTTCTATGATTTGGTGAATATGAACTTGTGACCCATCTCCCTCTACCCCAGCACCACAGATCAGATCATTAATGCTAGTTAACTGCACCCAATCACAGACTACTGCACTCAGCGACAGGACTAGGCCTTAGTGCCGAAATGATAAGAGATTTAGCATTGCATCATCAGGAGATGCATAAGGTAAGTAGTTCTATTATTTTAAGCCCTTTACACTCAATCGGAATTGGAAAATTCTTTACTAATTTCTTTAAGTTAAAGATGGAGAAAGTTGAAGCCATCACGTCAGCAGATTCCCCCCAAAAAAATTGTGAAAATTCTTGGTGTCTTCAATTTTTTAAAAATTTTTCCTCCTGAGAAGAAAACCTGACATGAGAAGTGTAACCTCCCCATCCAACGGGCCGTCACATTCCTGCCTTAATGTATGTTCTGATTTGTGCCGTGTAAGCAGAGCATTTCCACTTCGGATGCCCACAGACAGGATCCAGTTCTGGATCCTCGTGCCCCCAGGGAGTGTGGAAAAGTCAGAACTAATTGTGTTACATTACTGGGAGAGAAAATGCTTTTTGTCCTGTGTTAGTAAAGCATAAATGTAGATGTAATTGCCAGATGTTTAGTTCTGCCATTTGATGTAACGTACGACTCGGGACGGAGCGGCGGAGAGGAATGTTCTGTGACGTCCTATGCAAATTCAATCATTGGGTGCGGTTTCCTAATCTAATGTCTTAAGCAGCCCCTTCTTCTTTCAGGATTATTAGTGAATCTTATACTAATGTTACTTGGACGGTGTTGTCCTTAAAGGACTTGTGGTGAAAATAAGAGGCATCTGATGTAATACCAGTCACAGACTTCATTGTCTTCATTGTCTGCGGAGTCTGATTCTATGGCACCAAGATTTCCGAAAGAAAAACCCACTTGTATAACTTACAAAGGACCTGTCCAGGGTGTTTCAGACACTAAACGACCCACAGGACCAATGGTTTAATATCCCAAATCATGTCCTCGCATGGCCCCCCTAAATGGGCACTACACAAGAAAAAGGAACAAGGTAAGTATAAACATTTTTTTTATTTTAATAGTGATCACATAGGGACTTGCTAAAGGGTGATTGAGGCACTAAAGCTGCTGATCCATAAGGACCTGTGGGCGGTTTAGTGATCCAAATTGGGACAGGAACAGGAAATTTCCCATCAAAATCCATCATGATTAACCAAGGGCACCAACGTCTAGATCCAGACCCTCTGACCGTGGTAATTATCTTATATTTGTTATCCATTGCCTCCTTCTTCTAAAAGAAACTTTTAAAATTAATCAATAAAGTTAACGGACCAGAAGTGCTACGAGGGGGGGGGGCGTTATTTGAGGCATTCATTGAGGTTGCTTCGTGGGCTGTTAAACTGTGCATGAGCAGTTCCCCAGCCTTCACTGTGTGAGATTACATCAAGCAGAGGTAGTCGGAAATGGTGAGGGAGAGGGGGTTGAGGGAGAGACAGTGTAACAGCCTATGAAGCTGCTGTAGTGAGGGGCTCTGGTAACACTAGAGCCTCTCATGAGAGCTCATATAACTACCCCCCCCCCCCCCATAGTTTTTCAGGCTCATTAGCATAATTTTGATTTTAGAAGGAAGGAGGCCATGGATAACACCTATAAGAAGATTACCACAGTCCCGGTGCCTGGATCTATGAGTACGTGCCCCTGGTTTATCAGGATGGATTTTGATGGTAGATTTCCTTTAAAAAAACAAAAGCTACCGGGTACTTTCTGATACTTTTTGTAGCAGAAATGTGATCAAAGTGGTTGAATCAACTTAAAGTGATTACATACCGTGCAGTGGAAAAGCACTTTCATAGAAAACCCTGAAATTGAGTAAAAATAGGTTTATGGCATATAAAATAGTCAGTTTTTTAAAAGTTTTATTTGCACTTCATACAGCGATACCTCAGGACTATGTCTGAAATATCCGGAGCTGACATCCCTGTAATGGGCGGATCGGCAAGATAATCTGCTTTTACAAGGACACGTTGCAAAACGTGGCCTACTTCACCACCAGCACAATGGGGCGTTTCATGCCACACACAGATGGCTTCCTGTCTCCTCGTTCCCTAGAATAAAAATAAAAAAAAAGATGTGATGTGAAATATTTTGACAAATTTTGACACACAATAAAAGATTGTTATGAAACCTAATGAGCTTGATGGTCTCTGGTGAGGCCGCGCCACCGCACAGATCTTCTTTCATCCATGGAGCGAGCACATCATATGACTCGGGGAATGAAATGGGTTTATTCATATAACGATGTTATCTCTGACATTGAAAATTATCTGGTTTTGCACAGATATCATTGACATTAACATGAATGTGTTTTTAGAGGCCGGAGTCTAAGCCCTCCATTCATGTGCCCCTCGTAAAATGGCCGTCATACGGCTTTGAACTACCGGGTCTTCAAGACAATGAACCGACTGTCACACACAACAGATATTTCACAGCTTGTATTTATTTAGCAGCAAATTTGTATTAATAGTCCTGAAGGTTTAGGTTCTTCTTTTAGATTGTTAGATTGTTTTAAAAAATTTGGAAAGGTACACTTGAGGCGCATCCACAAACCTGAGAAGGTTTTAGATGTCCATGTCCACTGTCCTCCAAACACAATCCACATGTCACAGCCAAATTTAGTGGACTGACCTTGCCTGAGTAAAGGGAGTTATGATGTAGTGAGCTCCACAGCATTGACCTAATTCTTAGAGGGTGGCCACACTAGAAGGCTACTCTCACATTGCCGTGTGTTCACCTGGTCCTGTGTACAGGGAGAGATAGAAGTGTGTGGCACTGTACCATTGCCGGGGCGTCATATATGTCCCCACGCAGCCAGTGTCAAAGGGGCCTAAGGATACTTGTAAATGAATGTTTTGCACGCAGGGATGGAAGAGATCAGGCTGAATGACGGATCTGGGAGTCTCTGAGAAACTTCTGGTGTCATAGCCTTCAATCGGCATCCCCAGTGATGTAACTGGGTCGGCCAAACTCATTCAAGACTGGCACTGCCATCCTTTAAAGTGCTGTTTGAGTATGCCACTTAAACGGTTAACACCCATAATTGTTGTCCTACTATGAGTCTCCTTCATACATCATACAAAATGATATACAGGCGGTCCCCTACTTAAGGAAACCCGACTTACAGACAACCCAGTTACAGTCGGACCCCTTTGCCCACTGTGACCTCTGGTGAAGCTCTCTGGATGTTACTATAGTCCCAGACTGCAATGATCAGCTGTAAGGTGTCTGTAATGAAGATTTATTGATAATTCTTGGTCCAATTACAGCAAAAATTTTGAAACTCCAATTGTTACTGGGACAAAAGAAAAATATTTGTCTAGAACTTCAATGATAAAATATACAGTTTCGACTTGCATACAAATTCAACTTAAGACCAAACCTCCGGACGCTATCTTGTATGTAACCCGGGGACTGCCTGTACTGGTGCCTTTTTGTTGCTCATATTTTGTTCCCATCGCTTTAATTGTAGCGAGCACACTGTAAGAATATCTGTCTTATGCGTGCATTAGTGCATTTTTCTTTGCTCAATTGTAATTGTTTGTGTAGTTTTTGTATGAAATGTGTGTGTCCATAATTACATCATACACTGCTCAAATAACACATCCTAGATCTGAATGAATGAAATATTTTCAGTGAATATTTTGTTCCGTACAAAGTTGTAGGCGCTGACAACAAAATCACAAAAAAAAAAATTATCAATGGAAATGAAATTTATTAACCAATGGAGGCCTGGATTTGGAGTAAAATTTTGGATTTCTAATCGCCTACAAAATTAAAGTCGAAAAACACACTGATCCAACTTTGATGTAATGTCATCCAGGATGGCACATCAATGCGAGCTGCGGCCAGAAGGTTTGCTGTGTCTGTCAGTGTATTTTTTTTCAAAGGCTGTAGGTGCTACCAGGAGACGTGGAGGGGGCCGTGAAGGGCAAGAACCCAGCAGCAGGACCGCTACCTCCGCCTTTGTGCAAGGAGGAGCACTGCCAGAGCCCTGCAAAATGACCTCCAGCAGCCACAAATGTGCATGTGTCTTCTCATACTCTCCAGAATGGAATAATCCTCGTTAGTTAGGTTTTACGTTGGTGCCGGCCATCCTCCTTTGTGATTGTTGCATACTCTACATATATCATGGATTCGTAACCACCAAAAAAATCAACCATGCCTTGGTTAAAATGTCAGAACTAATAGAGAACACGGTGTATCCACAACAGGCGTAAAACCAATCCGTGATATTCGAGAGTGGTCCCTTCCAGTAGTTGTGTAGCTCCTGTTCGTTTATGACTTATTTTTTAGGTTCTACAAGCCATTATCGGCCACACACAACATAGATTAACCAAAATTCACCCAACGTCAAAGACGTCTAATGCTTTTGTGAAGGTAACCATCATGTAACATACCCAGTGACCAGGCTCCACTACCAGAGATATAGTTTGTAAATTGCTTGGGAACGGAGCTGGCAATTGCAAACTTGGCCATGAAGTGCCCCACCTCTCCTCTTGCTGCCCAAACCCACACAGCTTCACAGACAGTCAAAACACAGATCACATGTATGTTTAAAGGTGTTGACCACTAAAAAGTCCAGTACAGGGCACCTATATTGTACTTACCCTGGTAAAGTTTCTCTGTTGCCACAGAACACATGACACCAGGACTCTGGACTTCTAGTAATGTCCTTTTGGTGGATAGAAAGGGCCTTTGTTTCCCCCATTCTTTTCACTGACATGTTGTTCACATGTCCCGCATAATGCACCAGAAGCCAGCAGGACACAGGAAGTACTGTGCAGGGAGTCCTGCTGCTGGCCAGTCATATGACCTGCGATTTCTATAGACTACGCAGAAACGTTACCTGGGTAAGTACAATATGGGTGACCCTATTGGGTTCTTTTATTTACATTTGGTAATTTTTCTTATTGGTGCACATCCCATTTTAAGGTTTTTTATTTAAACTATTAAAGTAGATTATAAACTTCATGACTGCTCTATTGATGTGTAGCTTTAATCGCAAGGTGAAAAGACAAAGCCAGGAAACAATGTTGGAACATTTATTCCACGACTCATTTCATGATACAGGCAGTCCCCGGGTTACATACAAGATAGGGTCTGTAGGTTTGTTCTTAAGTTGAGTTTGTATGTAAGTCGGAACTGAATATTTTATCATTGTAACTCCAGACAGAACTTTTTTGGTCTCTGTGACAATTGGATTTTAAAAATGTTGGATTGTCATAAGAACCGGGAGTAACAATAATTCTTCATTACAGACACCTGTGATAACTGTAATAGCTGATTATTGTAGCCTAGGGCTAAAGTACAGTAAATTACCAACATCCAGAGGTCTGTTTGTAACTAGGGGTCGTATGTAAGTCGAGTGTTCTTAAGTAGGGGACCACCTGTACTGTAATTTCAGTTGTGCTGAATGAGAATTGGCTTGCCCTACCATTTGCTTTTATCCATTATGAAGCAAACAAACCTTGAGAGTGCTGTAGCTACACTGATGCAGAAACATATCTTGTTTAATCCCTGAACTGAGTGGTTTTACTGAAAAAACATTTTATAAAATTATGATCATGAGACTCTGTCGCTGCTGTGGTGCTTCTCCTCATACCCTAATTATGCACTGTTCCAGCCTTGTGGTAATCTTCTTATATTTGTTATCCATGGACTCCTCCCTTCTAAAATCAACTTTTATAATAAGGGCTACTGGGGGTGTTACCAGAGCCCCTCCATGCTGTTGTTTGGCAGGCTCTTACACTGTTTGTTACATGTCTCATCCATCCCTCTGCTCAGCACTTCCACCTCCCTCTGACTGATGTCCTCTCACAGCAACACAGGAAGTTTCAGCACACAGTGGGAGGAGGAAGTGCTCCCTCACAGTGTAACAGTCTGTGAAGCTACAGCATAAAGGGCTCTGGTAACTCCACCCTTAAGCCCTTCTGACTTATTGGCATAATTTCAAACACTGTGGATAACAAATATAAGAAGATTACCACAGTCACGGTGTCTGGATCTATGAGTAATGTCCCTGGTTTATTGTGATGGATTTATGATGGTAGAATTTCTTTAATATTTAGATCTCACAAAACGGTGGTGTGAGGACACAATCCTGGAGTGAAAATACTTTTTTCCCAGTCCTTCTGCTATTAAGAACACACACAAATTAATTTGTAAAGCACTACGGAATTTGATGGCGCTATATAACCATTGTATGGTCAATGGGTTGTTCCTATAATTTTATAGAACATATATTTTTTTTTTTGTCTGGCTTCAGTGCCAGAGCCAGGGGCGTATCTAGGAGAGCTAGGGCCCATAGCAGACTTCTGAATGGGGCCCCCCTACACGCTCATACATAGACATATTTGTATACTCACACATTTATATACTTACACAGATCAATCCCAGTAGCTGTACCACATGGGGGAAGTAGACGACAGGAATTAGAGATGAGATTCCTAGTCCTGTTGTTCTGCAATCCCCTCCCTCTCCCCTGATATTTCTTATCTGAGCTGCCGATTCTTGCTGTGCACTGTGGATGATCTGGATGATGTGGATGTTCTATGCATATTATGCTGTACAATGTGCAGGATAATATGTACATAGCGGTGCACGTCCTCCATTCCTTAGTGTATCAGGTCGGATGTCAGGGCCCCCTGACACTGCGGGCCCCATAGCAGCTGCTATGGCTGCTAACACTGTAGTTACGCCATTATCCAGAGCAATATAGTGATGGCAGAATTGGAGTGGTCTAGTGACTGTAATGGGGTACTACAGCTCGAATTGAATGTGGAACAATCTGAGTAGAAATCTTCCCTATCTTATATTGTCCATTGTAAAGGATAATGTTATTCGGCGCTAACAATGTGTCACCACTTCGCCCACCAGAGTATCACCCATGGTAAATGAGCAGTAAATGTGTGTTCTTTGATAACTTCTTATTGGGTTTCTCTCCTTACTATGGTATCAGATCCGGCCAGTGAGACTCGTGTGTTGTCGTGTGACCAATCCTATTACCCGGTGTATGAGCAGATCCATGTGTACGGCTTCATGTTTCTCATTAAATGTCTACTAAAGACTTGATTAAATATGTGATTGTGTTCGTCTTTGATCTACCCAGAGCTGATACGTTTTTCTCCTCCTTGAGATATCCTGCCTGCCCCTCGCTCATTATATTTATCATATGATCATCCTGATTGTAATATAGATCACCCTAATTTCATGAGTCACGAATGGAAAGAAACCAAACCATCACTATTACTTATTCCAGGAATAAGCATAATTCATAGGAAAAGAGATGAATAAATACGGCTGTAAATGACTATGGCAGCGGCAATTCCTCTCCGTTTTCCTCTAATGCTAATGATGTATCCAGGTGCACTAATATCACACAGCTCTGATTACTCTCTAACATAACGAGCCGTGCATCTGTGTGACATCATATGACCAGGGATGTAACGAGCCATGTACCTGTGTGACATCACATGACCAGGGATAGAACGAGCTGTGCACCTGAGTGACATCATATGACCAGGGATGTAACGAGCTATGCACCTGTCTGACATCATATGACTAGGGATATAACTGGCGTGCACCTGTGTGGCATCACATGATCAGGGATAGAACGAGCTGTGCACCTGTGTGACATCACATGACCAGGGATAGAACGAGCCGTGCACCTGTGTGACAGCATATGACCATGGACCGTTGTTAATCCAAAGGCAATAAACAATGAAAATTCTAATTGAATTACAGCAAGCAGAGATCTATAAAACAGAGAGGAATTGATACAGAAAGTATATTTGATATTGTTTGTGTACAATTTTCTATGATTTGGTGAATATGAACTTGTGACCCATCTCCCTCTACCCCAGCACCACAGATCAGATCATTAATGCTAGTTAACTGCACCCAATCACAGACTACTGCACTCAGCGACAGGACTAGGCCTTAGTGCCGAAATGATAAGAGATTTAGCATTGCATCATCAGGAGATGCATAAGGTAAGTAGTTCTATTATTTTAAGCCCTTTACACTCAATCGGAATTGGAAAATTCTTTACTAATTTCTTTAAGTTAAAGATGGAGAAAGTTGAAGCCATCACGTCAGCAGATTCCCCCCAAAAAAATTGTGAAAATTCTTGGTGTCTTCAATTTTTTAAAAATTTTTCCTCCTGAGAAGAAAACCTGACATGAGAAGTGTAACCTCCCCATCCAACGGGCCGTCACATTCCTGCCTTAATGTATGTTCTGATTTGTGCCGTGTAAGCAGAGCATTTCCACTTCGGATGCCCACAGACAGGATCCAGTTCTGGATCCTCGTGCCCCCAGGGAGTGTGGAAAAGTCAGAACTAATTGTGTTACATTACTGGGAGAGAAAATGCTTTTTGTCCTGTGTTAGTAAAGCATAAATGTAGATGTAATTGCCAGATGTTTAGTTCTGCCATTTGATGTAACGTACGACTCGGGACGGAGCGGCGGAGAGGAATGTTCTGTGACGTCCTATGCAAATTCAATCATTGGGTGCGGTTTCCTAATCTAATGTCTTAAGCAGCCCCTTCTTCTTTCAGGATTATTAGTGAATCTTATACTAATGTTACTTGGACGGTGTTGTCCTTAAAGGACTTGTGGTGAAAATAAGAGGCATCTGATGTAATACCAGTCACAGACTTCATTGTCTTCATTGTCTGCGGAGTCTGATTCTATGGCACCAAGATTTCCGAAAGAAAAACCCACTTGTATAACTTACAAAGGACCTGTCCAGGGTGTTTCAGACACTAAACGACCCACAGGACCAATGGTTTAATATCCCAAATCATGTCCTCGCATGGCCCCCCTAAATGGGCACTACACAAGAAAAAGGAACAAGGTAAGTATAAACATTTTTTTTATTTTAATAGTGATCACATAGGGACTTGCTAAAGGGTGATTGAGGCACTAAAGCTGCTGATCCATAAGGACCTGTGGGCGGTTTAGTGATCCAAATTGGGACAGGAACAGGAAATTTCCCATCAAAATCCATCATGATTAACCAAGGGCACCAACGTCTAGATCCAGACCCTCTGACCGTGGTAATTATCTTATATTTGTTATCCATTGCCTCCTTCTTCTAAAAGAAACTTTTAAAATTAATCAATAAAGTTAACGGACCAGAAGTGCTACGAGGGGGGGGGGCGTTATTTGAGGCATTCATTGAGGTTGCTTCGTGGGCTGTTAAACTGTGCATGAGCAGTTCCCCAGCCTTCACTGTGTGAGATTACATCAAGCAGAGGTAGTCGGAAATGGTGAGGGAGAGGGGGTTGAGGGAGAGACAGTGTAACAGCCTATGAAGCTGCTGTAGTGAGGGGCTCTGGTAACACTAGAGCCTCTCATGAGAGCTCATATAACTACCCCCCCCCCCCCCATAGTTTTTCAGGCTCATTAGCATAATTTTGATTTTAGAAGGAAGGAGGCCATGGATAACACCTATAAGAAGATTACCACAGTCCCGGTGCCTGGATCTATGAGTACGTGCCCCTGGTTTATCAGGATGGATTTTGATGGTAGATTTCCTTTAAAAAAACAAAAGCTACCGGGTACTTTCTGATACTTTTTGTAGCAGAAATGTGATCAAAGTGGTTGAATCAACTTAAAGTGATTACATACCGTGCAGTGGAAAAGCACTTTCATAGAAAACCCTGAAATTGAGTAAAAATAGGTTTATGGCATATAAAATAGTCAGTTTTTTAAAAGTTTTATTTGCACTTCATACAGCGATACCTCAGGACTATGTCTGAAATATCCGGAGCTGACATCCCTGTAATGGGCGGATCGGCAAGATAATCTGCTTTTACAAGGACACGTTGCAAAACGTGGCCTACTTCACCACCAGCACAATGGGGCGTTTCATGCCACACACAGATGGCTTCCTGTCTCCTCGTTCCCTAGAATAAAAATAAAAAAAAAGATGTGATGTGAAATATTTTGACAAATTTTGACACACAATAAAAGATTGTTATGAAACCTAATGAGCTTGATGGTCTCTGGTGAGGCCGCGCCACCGCACAGATCTTCTTTCATCCATGGAGCGAGCACATCATATGACTCGGGGAATGAAATGGGTTTATTCATATAACGATGTTATCTCTGACATTGAAAATTATCTGGTTTTGCACAGATATCATTGACATTAACATGAATGTGTTTTTAGAGGCCGGAGTCTAAGCCCTCCATTCATGTGCCCCTCGTAAAATGGCCGTCATACGGCTTTGAACTACCGGGTCTTCAAGACAATGAACCGACTGTCACACACAACAGATATTTCACAGCTTGTATTTATTTAGCAGCAAATTTGTATTAATAGTCCTGAAGGTTTAGGTTCTTCTTTTAGATTGTTAGATTGTTTTAAAAAATTTGGAAAGGTACACTTGAGGCGCATCCACAAACCTGAGAAGGTTTTAGATGTCCATGTCCACTGTCCTCCAAACACAATCCACATGTCACAGCCAAATTTAGTGGACTGACCTTGCCTGAGTAAAGGGAGTTATGATGTAGTGAGCTCCACAGCATTGACCTAATTCTTAGAGGGTGGCCACACTAGAAGGCTACTCTCACATTGCCGTGTGTTCACCTGGTCCTGTGTACAGGGAGAGATAGAAGTGTGTGGCACTGTACCATTGCCGGGGCGTCATATATGTCCCCACGCAGCCAGTGTCAAAGGGGCCTAAGGATACTTGTAAATGAATGTTTTGCACGCAGGGATGGAAGAGATCAGGCTGAATGACGGATCTGGGAGTCTCTGAGAAACTTCTGGTGTCATAGCCTTCAATCGGCATCCCCAGTGATGTAACTGGGTCGGCCAAACTCATTCAAGACTGGCACTGCCATCCTTTAAAGTGCTGTTTGAGTATGCCACTTAAACGGTTAACACCCATAATTGTTGTCCTACTATGAGTCTCCTTCATACATCATACAAAATGATATACAGGCGGTCCCCTACTTAAGGAAACCCGACTTACAGACAACCCAGTTACAGTCGGACCCCTTTGCCCACTGTGACCTCTGGTGAAGCTCTCTGGATGTTACTATAGTCCCAGACTGCAATGATCAGCTGTAAGGTGTCTGTAATGAAGATTTATTGATAATTCTTGGTCCAATTACAGCAAAAATTTTGAAACTCCAATTGTTACTGGGACAAAAGAAAAATATTTGTCTAGAACTTCAATGATAAAATATACAGTTTCGACTTGCATACAAATTCAACTTAAGACCAAACCTCCGGACGCTATCTTGTATGTAACCCGGGGACTGCCTGTACTGGTGCCTTTTTGTTGCTCATATTTTGTTCCCATCGCTTTAATTGTAGCGAGCACACTGTAAGAATATCTGTCTTATGCGTGCATTAGTGCATTTTTCTTTGCTCAATTGTAATTGTTTGTGTAGTTTTTGTATGAAATGTGTGTGTCCATAATTACATCATACACTGCTCAAATAACACATCCTAGATCTGAATGAATGAAATATTTTCAGTGAATATTTTGTTCCGTACAAAGTTGTAGGCGCTGACAACAAAATCACAAAAAAAAAAATTATCAATGGAAATGAAATTTATTAACCAATGGAGGCCTGGATTTGGAGTAAAATTTTGGATTTCTAATCGCCTACAAAATTAAAGTCGAAAAACACACTGATCCAACTTTGATGTAATGTCATCCAGGATGGCACATCAATGCGAGCTGCGGCCAGAAGGTTTGCTGTGTCTGTCAGTGTATTTTTTTTCAAAGGCTGTAGGTGCTACCAGGAGACGTGGAGGGGGCCGTGAAGGGCAAGAACCCAGCAGCAGGACCGCTACCTCCGCCTTTGTGCAAGGAGGAGCACTGCCAGAGCCCTGCAAAATGACCTCCAGCAGCCACAAATGTGCATGTGTCTTCTCATACTCTCCAGAATGGAATAATCCTCGTTAGTTAGGTTTTACGTTGGTGCCGGCCATCCTCCTTTGTGATTGTTGCATACTCTACGTATATCATGGATTCGTAACCACCAAAAAATCAACCATGCCTTGGTTAAAATGTCAGAACTAATAGAGAACACGGTGCATCCACAACAGGCGTAAAACCAATCCGTGATATTCGAGAGTGGTCCCTTCCAGTAGTTGTGTAGCTCCTGTTCGTTTTTGACTTATGTTTTAGGATCTACAAGCCATTATCGGCCACACACAACATAGATTAACCAAAATTCACCCAACGTCAAAGACGTCTAATGCTTTTGTGAAGGTAACCATCATGTAACATACCCAGTGACCAGGCTCCACTACCAGAGATATAGTTTGTAAATTGCTTGGGAACGGAGCTGGCAATTGCAAACTTGGAATGTCCTGTACGTAATTAAGTTGCGGTCAGGATTTTGAGGGGGGGGGGGGGGGGGGGGGGAATAAACTTTAGCCATTTTTTTTTTTTCTAGAATAACATTTCTTTATACTTCACAGTTTCATACAGAAAGCCGATCCTCTCACGAGGCATTGATTAAAGGTAGAACAACAAGTAAGGAAAACGATTAAATGAAAACTTCACTTAAAATGCTGACAGCGGAGACCTAATACGGAACAGATGTGGCCCCTGATCAGATAATCTACTTTTCCCGAGACAACTTGCAAAGTTTTTTAAGTGACAGCTACAAATTTCTGATTACCGCTAATTTGGGAATGTCAGTAAGTCGATCGTCTTGTAAATGTCATCCTGGTGGAATCCTACATCGGGTTGTAAGGCGTGGAAGCTCCCGCGATCTTAGATAATGGATGTCCTACTTGGGTCATCATCTATCAATTCGGTATGAAGGGAAATAACAGGGAACAGTGGTATTGAAATATGTAGATGAGAAATTATTAATAATAATATTATTATTATTATATTTTTTTAATAAACATTTAATTTGCACATTTACAGGGGCAGAAGTTCAAAACCCCCCAACAAAAAGGTTACCCTCTGTGTTGGCTTCCATTTCCAGTATTGCACTGGTCTACCATTCTTTAGCACTACAGGCAAAGGCCCCTTGCACATAAACGTAAATTTTATTTTTATTTTTTGCCATGTGCTAGCTGTACTGTAACGTTTTATACAGCTAGCTTTCGGCCCCATTGATTTTAAAGGAAATTACGGTCATTCGGCGTGTGCGAGCGGGCCACTCGGCTTCCTGAGCGGGGGTCAAAGAGCGCTCCCTCGCCTTCCCTGCTCCTCTTGCTTTTTCCACTATGGGGGTCATTTACTAAGGGCCCGATTCGCGTTTTCCCGACATGTTACCCGAATATTTCCGATTTGCTTTGTTTTTTTTTTTTTTTTTTTTTTTTTTTGCGGCGCCGGCATGCACGCAACGGAAATGAGGGGGGTGGGGTGGGCGTGACCGAACGAAAACCCGACGGATATGGGGACCGGGTCTGTGTGCAAGGGAGACCTTCTGGCAGCTGCTGCAGCCACTAATTGGCCAAAGTGTGCCCCATGACCCATAGAGCTTCCTACCCTGAAGAATGCAAAACCCTCGAAATGCTTGGATTGGGATCCGGAACATGATAAGCTCACTTTTTGGACTGAGGATGTTAAGCCTGTGCTATGATAGGCTGATATACCTTATCACCTTATCTGTCTAAATTGAATCCAAGTCCTGAGCTTGCCGTCACCTTTTCCTTATGCTACACGGTGTACTGAGCTGTTTCATTATACTGCGGTGTCAGGATTGATCGTAAGTATTTTATCGAAGACTGTGTCATAAATGCTTTAAAGATAACCGATCACCAGATTTTGCATCATTACCCTTACCCACCAATGTTCCCAAAAATGTTGCAAGAAGAAGTGTAAAAAAAAAAAAAGAGAAAAGAAGTTTATAAATGATCTCCCTATGGTGGACTGTTTAGGACTGGAACTGGTGTAACCCCTTTAGCAGCTTTCTGTTTGGGATCAGATGGTGGTATGATGATCTGGGGACCCATGACCGGTGACTACGGGTGACCAAGGCTCAGCTCAGCTCAGCAATACAAATGGGACTGTGATCCATCTCATGGCAGGACATCCAACTTCAGCATCAATCTCACGCACACAAAGCAAGGGTTTTCCACGTATGTGTTCCCTCAAAGCATCCCTGGCTTGTGTGGCCCCAGATAGATCACCAATTAAGTCATTATGGGTTTGGCTTGGTAACTTTAAACTATGCAGGATGTACAGGCCCAGCTTAACCATGGGTTACCATCAAGAACCAATATACTCTTGATGCAATCGAGGAACCAACAGGGACCTACAACCTCCTTGAAATAAATGTAATATTACGCTCTAGCGCTCCTCTCCTACACGCAGCTGTATGTTGGCCGTACAAGGAGCTTTACTCTCCCCTCGCCATAGACAAGATAGTGTCTGGCACCATAGGACATGTACAAAATTTTTCAGTGCCGATTCGCGTAATGGTGGAACAGTGGGCACTCAACACACCATGACCGGGTGTCCAGCTGCAAATTGTGCGGTCAGATATGGGTCCAATCACATCACTTAATTTGTTATACGTCACAGAGTTTCCAGTAACTTGGTGCATTATTTTTGGTCCACTATTTTTGGTCCAATTTTGGTCCATTTTGTTCAATAAATGTGTAAGATGGAGCAGTTATACGAGCAATCAATGACATATAATACTCTCCGTGTAATGTTTTACATGACACACGCTCCAGCTCAATCCCTACAGGCAGGAAAGGACAGAAAATATTGTCCTAAGGATTATTTAAACCTTCAGCTACTGGAATGAGATGAATAATGCGTTTACATGGTTACGCCAATTTCCAGGGACATAACCTGAGTCACGGGGAAAACATTTTAGCTGGACGTCACCAGTTAAAACAGATTTATTAAATTCCATCTCCGACAGTATTATACAATTACATGGGAAAATAACAGCAGCCCTCAATGTCCTGACAAGAACAAGAAATCCGATTACACGAAATCTAATAAAAATTATAAATTCCATTTTCTAAATATTATTACGTTTTAAATACTACAAAGAATTAACTTTCATTATAGCAAAATTAACCCATTTATTGAGGCTGTCTGCATAGTTTATAGAAATTTTATTCTACTAGTCGACTACTGGTCTTCATTCACTGTGCTATACTATAAATTCCAGCAGAATGTTCTAGGCTTTTCTAGATACTTGCTTTCAAGGATCCCCCATTGATCAAAAGAAAAGTACATGAGTCCTCCACTCCACTTTTTATGTAACTGATGGAGCCATAGGGCAGTGGGCATGGTTCACACAGGCGACTCAAGGACCCCAATTTTTGTTGATTAATGGGGTGCCAGTGATTGTGCTCCCATAGATCATATGCTAACCCCCTATCCTGAAGCTTTGACTATGTGTAGGCTGATGCCATAAAGTCTATGATAATTGGAGAAAGATGCATTTTTCTCCGATAAGATGTGTTACTAAATTTTCTCCTCTACTTTTGTAGTGTTGATTTACACAAAGTTTGTTTAAAGGGAAGTGATCATTTAGCGCTCATGCACAAGACCTTGTGCTATGTGTTGTTTCTGCAGATAGCTCAGCATCTGTGTATTTTAAATGGGCACATGCACACAACCCTTGTCCATGCTGTAAAACTCTGATAAAGTTGCGAGATGAGTGGACCCAACGTTGGTTCAGGGTTCAATTTCGGCCATACGACACGGACATGTTGCAATCCATAATACAGTCCAGCAAATCCCATTTCTAGAAACGAGCTGTGTCCCCCCTCGCCAATCATAGCCATGACTAGTTGCTAGGGGCGTCAATTTGCCAGATTGGTTGTTTGACCACCAATCCAACTATATGTCCAGGTAGTGTGGCTAAACCCAAAAACAAACATCTGGGCTGCTCCTCTCTAATTAGGTCCAATTCCTATCCTTATTTCTGGCTTTCACACCATAGACACATGGGCCACATACAACTGAGCACTGGATCGTGATTTTGCATGGTTATGTGCATATTGCTTTCTATTAATAGATGGTGGTCCTGGTTTAAGGTTCTCTTGGCTACAGTAAAGACCAGCTTCAATGAGCATCTCCCTATTTGGTTGGACCTGCCTTGTCCTGCATTGTACAGCCCATTGATTTGAATGAACACTGTGTAATGCTTCATTTGACCTGCGAAGGCGCTGCAGGGGAATTTAACAAATCTTTAGTAGAGATGAGCAGACCCGGTGCTTCTATTTGGGTTCGGTCTGCTCAACTTGGACATATTGCCGGATTGGAGACCAAACAGCCAATCCGGCAAATAGACGCCCCTAGCAACTAGCCATGTCTACTATTGGCCAGGGAGTCTGCTCATCTCTAATATTTAGGTATTTGGTTTTTATAAAGCAGAAACTACAATTTAAATAAAAAAAATAGGTAAAACTTTGAATAAAAGCTCCACCAGTTACATAGCCCGAGGTCCTTCTACCTAGGTTGTCCATGTGTAATGTCAATAATGGTCTAATATTTGATGTATGTGTAGGGCTGAATGGTATCAGCTAATTAAAACCATGTGCACGCCCGCCCTCAACCCAAATCTTTATTGCCTCGTCCTGACCTGTCAATCACTTGGCAATAGCGATATCCAAGATGCTTCGCTGAAACCTACCAGTTATGTTTTGCTAAACGCAAGTGTCAAGATCAGAAGGACGCGGGCCGGGTGGTATTCTCAACACAGAGAGAAAACTAATCTCTGAAAGTCATGGATGTCTTTCTATTTGTTCTTCTCCTTTGGAGAGTCTTTTTTAATAACAGTCAATGTCATGGCTTGACCTTTGTAGGGTCTTTACATCTGTTTGGTCTGTATTCATTTCTGGGCACTGAAATCTTTTTTGCTGGAGGTTGAAGTAGTTGCCTTAATGTTTTTGAAGTGTATTTTGTTAGGCATTATGGGAGGTATTTGACTTTGTTTTTATTGTCCTTTTTAGAGAATTATCAAATACCCGACTCAACCAGCACTACTCAACCCCTAACCAAAGTAAAATTACAAAAGATGTCATTTTTTAGACCGTTCAGATTGTAATTGGCCTTGGACACCTATGTCAAAGGTTTAAATGGGTTGTCTCATGATAGTTTACCCTGTCCACTATGATCAATTACGTCATATAGAATTCGTCGGGCAGGTCCTTGTGTAGTGGAGCTGCACTTAGGCGTTTTCCATCCTTGTGTTACCTGCACTGCTATTCCGAAAGGTGGCTTCCCCTGGAGAGGGCCGACATCGAACCCTGGGTGATCCACCAGACAAGCATTTTTATGGGGATATCTATGATGTTAGTATAGTATCTATATCCGTGTAGACAAGATTTTAGATCAGGCATGGACAGAAGAAGGCACCAATGCTTCTACTAGGGGAGATTTACAAGGAGTGATGAATCAAACTAAGCATGCCGGTTCAGTTTAGTGATTCAAGGTTCAGTCCAGCAAATCCCGCAAGTGCATTGAGCATCGGCAAAAGGCTTTAGATGGATGTTCTTATATTGTATCTTGTGTCCTATTCATGTCATTGGGGAATTTATTGGGGCTTGTACTGGTTTCCCCCTCCCCCACATGAATCCTCCAGGCCAAGAGGATGAGGAGTTCACTGGGCCGTAGCACTGATGCCCTACGCGGATGCATTATCTATAGCCTGTACCAGTTACTGACCAGTTCCAGAACCACTTTCTGGTGGGAAGGCGATGGACATCAAGAGCTGGTGCCGATGTGCCAGCTTATGATAAATTACCCCCCCTACCACCCCTCATTGTAGCATAAGCCTCTAATATGGAGATCAATAGTTGCCTTTTGCATTAGGTAATTTACATAGCGCAGCAATGTTTTGAATAAACAGCCCCTGACCCGGTGTGTTGTCCCTGTGGACCCATTTCATTTTCTTTTTACCTTTATATTCCCCATTTTTTTTTTTTTTAATTTTTTTATTACATTTGCAGACCCTTGTGCTATGATGTATGTATTACAGTAGTGTCAACCGAGTTTCTAAGGCTCTTGTTTGTGCCCGACACTAAAGGAGTTAATTTGTCAGTAATTTGAGCCCCTTTATTGCAATTAGATTATTTTTCTTGGCCCCGTGGAGCCTTTGAAATGCCAGGACTCCTCGTGTTATCTGGGAGCCGGGCCGTGTTGTTGCTACTGAAATAATGGCATCCAGCTTGTATTTTTACCCCTTTAATTCTCACAGGTCACGAGGCTCATTAAATTGATCTTTGCCGGGATTAAGGCGTTTACATGGTCAAGAAACGTATATATAAGAAATCCCTGGAATCCTAAGCAAAGCTGGTGGTTACTCAGCTGTGTGATTCTCACTTGTGTGCAAATCGGCCTCAATAAAAAGTACATTTTTCGCTCTTTAGGAAAAAATAAATGGCCAATTAATGCGACTTCTAATCTTTACCTAACGAGCCTTAAAAAGCTTAAGAGGACTGCGTTTTATAGCGACGCCTTCCAGATTTACAGGCAGTCCCCGGGTTACATACAAGATAGGTTTGTTCTTAAGTTGAGTGTGTATGTAAGTCGGAATCATATACTTTATTATTGTAACCCAGTCCAAATTTTTTATTTTTTTTTGGTCAATTGGGAAATGTTGGATTGTCATAAGAACCATAATAAACAAATCTTAATTACAGACACCAGGGATAACTGTTACAGCTGATTATTGTAGCCTAGGGCTAAAGTACACGAAATTACCAAAATCCAGAGGTCTGTTTGTAACTAGGGGTCGTATGTAAGTCAGGTGTTCTTAAGTAGGGGACCGCCCGTATTCACATAATCTCTATCTCTAATCTCTAGTCCCTAAAATTGAAACCTAAAATACAAAACTATCTAAAAATACTTGGGGCTAGTTGTCCTCCTTTTTATTTTTGTTTTCTGTTGATCTATTTCGGTGTATACAAGTTGTACTGATTTTGGGGCAGGCATGGATAGTAGACGGCAGCAGTGATGAAACTGGGGGAGATTCAGAAGGGGAGATTAATTAAACTTGGTTTGGATAATTTGAAGTTGCCTCCTGCAAATCCCACAAGTGAATGGTTTCTCGGGCGGCAGTCGCTTGATGGCAACGAGCATTAGGCGGATATTTTTATATCATCAAGGTTTACTTTACACCTCCTGTTTGTTGGCCTAGTTTACGCCAGAAAAATTCACCACGACCCTTTTTGGTTCTAAAAGCTTCAAAAGTTTTCTAAAAATCTTGATTTAATACAGAGCAAAAGTTTTTGTATTGGACAGAGAAATGTGCCCAAGTGTGGCCTTCTCTCTGGATGCTGGTGCACCACAAAGAGTTGCTGGGGTGAATGCATTCCTGGTGATGGTAAAATTGTCTATCCCTACAGAGAAAAATTAGTAAAAGTCTTTTCTTTTTTTAGCATAGTCTTTGGTTGGTGTATTTTGGCTGTCCATATCACATGTTCTGTACCTACCTGAGCAGGTCATGTGATCACCACTATGTTTGGCCAGTGCTGTGGTGAGACGCCATCTCTGTGGAGTAATGTGCAGTGATGGCAGTTCCACATCATTATTATGGTATCAGAGCAGGACAGTCTGTTATATCATCACTGGGAGCAGAATATAAGAGGGAGGAGGAGTTACTGAAAACTTAAGGATCATGGGACTTGTAGTTTCTAGTGGCAGCCATCTTGGTGATAACTTTACATACATTAGAGAAGCCATAAAATTTGGTGGATCATAAAAACAAACTATTTTAAGCTGTGTTTTGTGATGAATGACGTTTTGTATCGGATGTTCATATTCCCGGAATACCCTTTTAAATGAACACTCAAGTCACAGCTGATTCAGTGATTTATACCTTGTGCAGGGCCAGAAGGGAGGAGCAGGACTCCAGGTTATAGCGAGGTTCTAGGAATACAGTGAAAATGAGTCCTGCTGCTCCCTTTAGGCCTGCACCATGCATTATTCAATGAATTGGCTATGACTGGAGTTCCTTTTAAATCCAATAGGATGTGTAGTTGTTATGGAAACCGCTTTGAGGTTGTATAGGTTTCTGTTTTTCTTTTGATTCCGATGATATACTCCTCTGTATATCATAAAACCCAGACACAGGTGAGGATAGGGCTTAATACATGCCATGATGTTCCCACCTGCCCCTCCCGCATGCCAGATATAGCTGTAGGCTCCGCCTCCTGATGTATTTAGTGGCCGCCTGCACCTGTCAGCAATTCTACCTAGCGTAGAATTGTACTACAACATGCGCTTCTCTGTACTGAGAGGCCGCAGGCTATAGGTAGTGCACAGAGCGCACCACCCCCTTTACGGCCCTTCATGCCCACCTTTAGTGGAGGTGGTGTAAAGGGGATAATCATCACAATTACGATGGTTGCTTATTTCTTATGATTTTATATTAATATATATTTGTTTTAGTTTATAGCTTGGTGTTAGGTTACTATGGTTTGTGGGTTAAAAGTTCTTCTATTCCCTCATTCCTGACTACACTGTAGTATAATGCATGCAGATAAATGGTTTTGTACTGCACATGGACCCATTAAACAGTCAACTGCATGATTTTTTAAAATTTTTAACGAAAGTCCATAAAAAAATTGCACTCTACTTGAATCTACAATGTGTGATATACAATTAATGACATTATGTCATTAATTATTTCCATGAAAAACAGGACTGTGTATGGTAGTGTCTGTATGCAGATATACAGTATGTGTATGTAAAAATAAATATAATATATTCTATACACACATACTGTATATATCTGCATACAGACATCTACCATACACCAGTCCTGTTTCATGGAAATAATCAATGGAAAATGGGTATTTTTGGAACAAAATATGAGTTTACAATAGTTTTTTTAAATTTTTTACATGTTCTGTGCATTAAATTTTTAGTAGGAAAAAATATAATGCGACAATCTATAAACCCCCCCCCCCCCCTAATGTTCAGAATAGAAATTGTCAGGTCCATGTCATATAAGCAGAGTCAAACAAAATGGTTTATAGGTTGGCAGAAAAAAAACTAAAGTGGGGAAAGCCCCCATGAAGTTTTTTGCTGCTCTAGGTAACGCTGGCCTTTGTTTATTTACAGCGTGTCACTATTTATAGCAGTGGAAACTTTAAAAACTGGATTATATCCGCAGCTTTCATATGGATTTTTACTTGTGATGTTCCACAGAGACCTTACCGGGGAATACCCTATAAACTCTTTTATGGCTGAAAAAGTGGAAGTAGGACCTGACTTTACAACTTTCATTAATTACTTTGTACACCTTCAGGGGATTTGTGGGGTTTTTTTGGTTTTGTTTTTTTTTGTGTTTTTGCTTCTATTTTTTTTTTTTTTAATCCATTAAGGCCTTTTTCTCTCAAAGCAATTGTACTGTAGTTTTTTTTTTTTTTTTCTTGTCATTTGACCTCTTTAATTAATTTGGGATAAACAATGAATCCAAAAGTCTTTTGGGGATTTCATGTGCATCTGTGGGAAGATTAAAATATAAACTAAATAAGGATATTTTTTTTTAAATAAATATTTGTTACTTAATATAAACCTAAAATTGCAGTACAATTAAAATATACATTTTTTTTTTTTTCATTTTTTTTTTTCTTTTTCTCAAATTTGATCTTTTTATTCTTCTTGAGATATTGGAATGCTTGCTCGTATATATAAATATTTGGTAATAATCACAAACCATTGTAGTTTTTATAATTCATTATTACCGTATATATCGAGGAGTAAAGCCGACCCAGTATAAGCCGAGGCCCCTAATTTACCACAAAACCTGGTAAAACCTATATATTTTTTTATCGGTATAGCCGAGTTTGGGGTTTCAGCACATTTTTTGTGCTTAAAACTAGGCTTATACGAGAATATAAGGATCTACTAATTTGCACATTTTTTTTTAGCTAACCCATCATTAAAAAATGAAAGTAAAAAAAATTCTGTGCTATTTATTCTTGTAAGCATTTACATTGACAACCGGTAAATGTGGCACACAAGATTTTTTTTTTTTTGCCCTTTTAATATTGTATTTAGTACCAAATTTTATTATTATTATTATTTTTTTTTTTTTTTTAAATAAACCTCAACCTACACCTAAAATACTTCTACGCATTACATGAGGGTCTATTTAAATATTTAATAATTTTGAATATTTTCTTTCTTCCTATGCCTTTTTTTTTTTTTTTTTTTTTTTTTCGTAAAAAATTACTTGAGTTTATTTGAGCACTTCATTTTAGAGATTCGCGTCCAAATTTTTGTTGAGCTCCTCATTCGCCCTTAGTGGCGGCTACGCATTTGTTATAGTGTCCGTATTATTTTAAATATTTTTTTTTTTTCAATCCATATCTTATATAGAATACCACACTAATAAATGAATTTTTTTTTTTACTTTTTTTTTTTTGCATTAATACATCATACTTATTACAGAATTTTAGCTCCATTTTATTATTTTATTTGTTCGAATTTATACATTTCGAAAGAAATTTCTATTAAAAAGCATTTTTTAATTTGTGTCCAAACAAATTTTAACTATTGAATAAATATATTAAGTTTTAATTCTTATACATTTAATATATTAAATAAAAATTATTAATGGACAATAGATTTTTTTTTTTTTTTCATTTTTACATACATTTACAAACAAAGCTGACGTTGGCGAGATGTAACAATTAACCTTCTTGCCATATGTAATCCCAGAAAACCGGCATGTAATTACATTCAAAGGACAGGATCTGTAGACCCAAATGCTTAAAACATCACTGTTTTTACAGAGATCCCAGGGATGGGAAACCATTTAACAGATGAAAGTGCATTTGAAAAGTCTGACCTTACATGCAATCAAAATGAATCAAACAGTTCTCTAACCCCCCCCCCCTCCCTTTCTCGAAAAGTACAGAGCCCATCTGTGTCTAATCCAGTAATTATAGACTTACTTCAATTACCTTTTCAAATTGGAGCAGCCTGGAGACTCCTCCGTGAACAAACACAGGGTTTTGTCTAGACTCAATTGACCACAGTCTAAAGCTTGAATTTGTATCTAATTATTTATTTATTTATTTTTTTAAAGAGTTTGATCTCGGAGGCCTGTCCCCCCCCCCCGCCAAACCTCTGTACAAGGATTTTAAAAAGCTCTACTACCTTACCTTCCTGCTAATGCAGCCCAACAGTGTCTTAGAAATGGCATAGGAAATGGTGACTTTTTTTTTTTATTTTTTTTGAATATTTCAAACCTCCTCCTTAATTTTGTAAAAATTTATAATCATACCCACACCTCTCTAACCCCCAAAAAAACGTTTTGAAATGGATAATTTCATATTGAAAATCCAACCTAATTCATATAAAATGTGTATGGAAAATGGTCTGTGTATTAATGCCCCATAAAGGAACATCCCAATCAAAAACAGATCTGGATAAGTTGGTCACTACATAATAAATATATATATATTTCTCTGTTCTAAAGGCACTTGGGGGTAATTACTAAGGGCCCGATTCGCGTTTCCAGACGTGTTTACCCGAATATTTCCGATTTGTGGCCGATTTTTTTCCTGTAGCTTTCGGGATTTTGGCGCACGCGATCGGATGTGGGATCGAGCTGGCATGAACGTGACGGAAATCGGGGGGGGGGGGGGCTTGTTGCCTACGAACGAAAACCCGACGGATTCGGAAGAACCGCCGCATTTAAAAAAATAAATCTGTCGGAGCTTGCACCTATCCTCACCTGGCGCACTTACCTTCACTCAGCTGGCTCGGTGAACTCCAGCGCGTTCCGATGATTTTCCGCAGCAGCACCACCTGGTGATGGGGAGGAACTACCTTAATAAATCCCGGGGGACCCGAATCCCGCAGAACGCGGGCCGTGGCGAATGACGGTTAGTAAATATGCCCTTATGTTTCTAGAACATCTTGTATATTTCCTACTTGTAGCGTATCGGGCTGCTAGTGGGTCCCAAGTGAAGAACATAGAGATACCGTTCCTGTACACAAATACATAAATAATTTTCTCGCTTCCACGTCTTCATATTCCATAAACGGCAACGACCATTAGAGAGCTGTACCTTTACCACCAGATCGAACACACGAGTAGAGGAAGATCCTGTTACGCCCTTACTTTCCTCGACGTCGTTAGTCTTGCGGGGTCACACGTTGGCCTGTACACGTAGACACTACTGCCCCATTGCTAGGGTGTTTTCCAGATATTGATGACTTTACATTGGAGTCGTCATCAGTATTAGGTTCGTGGGGGTCCAGTACTTGGACCCCACAGCCATTGGTCGCTGCCGCACAGTTTAAAATCATTTGATCAGGAGTAGATAATTGTGGTTCCCCGGGGACTAATCTCTTTATGGTGTTACACTATGACGGGGTCTACCTTTTATCAAATCATATGGATCGAAAAATGTAGGTTGTGTGATGAACGATAGTTACGGGTCTGTAAGTCACTTGTATGCTAATAGGTCCACTTTATAAGGTTACATAGTGGTTTGTGATTAGTATGGTTAGTGTTTGGGTTTGCATCAACCAAGCCAAGATGACTTTGGTTCTAGGAACTTTTCTTCTTTAAAACTGTGATGTATATATTATATCTCTTCTCCCTGCTCTGTTCTACCATGGTGCTGCCCGTCACTGCCGGTCTTTGTATACAGTGATGTCCAACTACTGCTCCGCACTTGCTATTGACTGAAATTAAAGGAAAACTACCATTTGATTCATTATGAAGCAAACATACTGTATATACTCGAGTATAAGCCGACCCGAGTATAAGCGAGACCCTAATTTACCACAGAAAATTGGGAAAAATATTGATCGAGTATAAGCCGAGGGATTATGGTAGTCCGCATACAGCCCTGCCTGCCCCACGCGGCATACAGCCTGGCCCCATCGCGGCCATACAGCCACAAACAAAAAAAAACTAATACTCACCATGTCCGATGTTCTCCGACGGCTTACCCTGAACCCATGCGCCCCCCGGTTCTTCACTCTTCTATCTATCTGGCCGGGAGATCGCGCCCCCGCTGCACACTCATCAGCGGCGACAGCGCTGCATCACAGTGTACGAAGGCGGCGTCGCATGGACGCCCTCTGCGGCTGAGAAGAAGACAGAAGAGGAGACACGGGAGCTGCGACAGGGATCTGGAGCCGCAGACTAAATCGCAGACACCGGAGGGGTGAGAATTAAAATTTTTTTTTTTTATCATTGACCCTGTATATGCCGAGGCGAGGTTTTCAGCATATTTTTGTGCTGAAAAATCGGCTATACACGGTATATACGGTTACCTTGAGGAATGCTGTAGCTACACATGATGCAGGATCATATCTTGGTTAATCCTGTGCTGAGTGTTTTTGCTGATAAACAGACATAACATATCATAATAAAGCTAGCACTTCTATGGTGCTCCAGTGCTTCTCCAGCATGTGACTGCAGAGAGGTGATGTATCCCTGGGTTGTGCCTGAAGGAGAATAATCAATTGTGCCCATCCCTGCTGCGGTGTATGAGGATCCAGCTCAGGTTGATTAGTCATGCTGACACCTCCATTTGTAGTTACAAGCTCGCGCTAGTGTTTATCTAGGTAGCCAGTTGACCAGCTTTCCAAAAAGTCTTATGTTATAATTGTTTTTTCAGCAAAAACACTCAGCACAGGGATTAACCAAGATATGATCCTGCATCGTGCAGTACCGCATTATCAAGGTATGTTTGCTTCATATGCATCATATCAAATGGTAGCTTTCCTTTTAAGCTGTAGAAGGAGTGTGGACAGTAGTTGGGGGCCGCTGGCCCGACTCTTGGCCCCTAGCCATACATACACGTGCTGGAAGTCGGAGTGGTAGATTTTAAAAACATTTAAATCTTACACCTTGGACCAATGAGTAAATAAAATAAATAATAACAATGAATACAATACAAATCCCAGTAGTTAGTCTGTTACTCCCCCTTGAACAATAAAATAAAGTAAAAAGTTGGTAATCTCTGCAAATTAGGCAAAAACTTCCAGTGTCTTGGCATGGGAGGATTGGTTTTGCTACGCGGACTAATGTTCTCGAGAACGCCGTAAATGTGAAAATATTGCCTTTATGTTGACAATTGAATTCCATTATGATTGTCTTCAAAAGTCTCCAGTTAATATTATCCTTAAACCCAAATTATCTGAATCCCAGCTCTCATCAAAGAGGGAAATAAACCGATTGGGCATGTAATGACTGCACATGACATTGTGTAATAAAGCTAAATAAAAATCTCTCCTGAGCGATGATTTATTGTCAATTTGTATCATTTTAATGGAACCTTTTAGTGTGGAGACCTTCTAATTAAAAAGATTCATGACAGGGTCCCCTTACCTGTTTTATTACATGGCCAACTATTAAAGGGAAGATTTCTTTATTTATTTAAAAAATTAAAAAAAAACAAAAGATTTCAAGAAACTTTGGAATTTTTTTAGAAATAAAATGCTTTAAAGGTCTTTCATTAGGACAAACAGTAACATGGAAATGGTACATTCCTGCTGTTGGATCCTTTAATTTTATTGGCATCGCCCAATGACCTGGTTTGGTTACAATTGGTCAGGCCCAGCTTGGGCTACTGAGCTTGTTGAAATAGTACTTTGAAGGTTACAGGATTTTGGGCGTTGTATAATTTTTTTTTTTTTTTTATAACCTTTTATTTAATAAACGCCAAACACACTCAAACCTAGGTCGCCAATGAACTTAAAGTAAGCACAAGTTGTGAAATGGCATAGCTATTTCAATAATGGTAAAACTCTAATTCCCTGGATTGTATCCCGGTCAAACATCTGCAAAGAGTTGTATGTAATATCCGTGTTTGTGTGGGTTTCCTCCGGGGTCCTCCGGTTTCCTCCCACACTCCAAAAATACTGGTAGGTTGATAGTTGTGAGATGGTGAAAATCTGAATGCTAGTATATTATATAACAGTCTAGCCTATTATTATGTTTTTTCTCTTCCTTTTGGTTTCCATTGTACCATTACTACTTGGATGGTGCAAAAATGATCCGAGCCTTGTAGCTTCGCTCCGGCTAGTCCACGCCCGCAGTAGCCTCTTAGAAAATTTGCAATTTACTTGAATTAAAGATAGGAAAAGATAGAGGGGAGTAAAGAATTAGCCCTAAATAGGGCTCTTACATTCGTTAGATGCACCTACCACCTGATCTACCTTAAGGTAGATCCAGTGGTGGTTGGTTCCCTTTAAGAGTTGTGTCCTTTCAACTATATAGATTTTAAGCTGCTCACGAATTATCTTTTCTCTTCGCCACTGGCTGCACTTAGAAGAAGGTCGTCCGGTTGATAACAATTTTTTTTTTTTTGCTGACACTATACATAAGCTTTTTTTTCATGCAAAATCTACAACCCACTAAATGTCCCATTTAATAATCTCCCTGGATGTTTGGACATCTGATTTTGCTTAGTTTTCCTTCATCTTTCGCCTTGTATAATATTGGTCTGGAATAACCTTTCCCGTCTTTGAATTGGTTATCCCAATGTCGAATATGGAAGAGATTTCAGTTTCCATTTTAGCAAAAAAAAAAAAAAAAAAAATGGCCCCTCACCTCACTGGCGACGCTCGCATCTCATGCTCCTAGCCGGATTGGAAGAAAATGACACAATTTCCTGCCCCTTTCCCTTTGAATTTCTAATTTCTTTTATCTCCTCATCTGAGAGAAAGAAGCACACGTGACAAGTCTAGTCATGGGTCGGGTGACATAGTGAAGAGCTTGTCGTTGCTCGGGCTGCGAGGTGTGCATAATGTGACATTATATTGCCGCGGGTGTCACTCACATCTCTACAGAGCGGGGACTTCGGGGAAAGTTTCCTAGACTTCATCAGGAGCGCCTCTCCGAATCAATGTTTTGTCAGCTGAGAATAATGCCTTTTAAAACTCAGTGTTCTAAAGTACGGTAATTGTATCCGGAAGGATATTGAGTTTTTAGTTTTTGAGGTTTTTTATGACGACAATACAAGAGAAAAAAAATGGTTGAGTTATAATTTGTCTCCTACTACAGGGATGGTGAGTGCTCAAATACTACTAAACAACAACTGTTATATCACAAAGTGCCAATGAGCAATTTAAGTATAACTTATTGCTCTTTTTTGTGATCACAGCTTCAATCGTATAGGCATCCTGAGGACACAATACGGTAGAAGGAAGAATTAATACGGTAGCATCCATCCAGGGTAATCAAAGACCATGAAGATATAGTTGTCTGGAGCAGGAGCTCCAATGATCATCATTGCTCTGTCCACTATTCCAAACTCCTCTGTAGTCCTAGGCAGCTAAGGATGTGTTGCTTTTACATGGGTGCTATGTGGGCACGTACATGAGCGCAGGGCACTGCAGGAGAGCTTGGGTTCAGTCTGGCAACCCTGTTGCGATTGTGAAGGCCTGGGTTCCCACAAAGAGTGCCAAGTTTGCCACCACTGTCCACAGAGCCATCAACTCGCAATGATAATTGACGTTGCAAAAATGAATTGGTAATGAGAGTCATTGTAACCAAAATTAATATAGAGGACCTAGGGGGGAGACTGGGGGGATGTCTATTACTAAGAAGCCCACAAAGTTTCAAATCCTTTTGCGACCAATATGTTTCAAAGCAATGAGCCCGTCATAATAATAATATATAATAATCCTTTATTTATCTAGCGCACACAGATCACTCAGCACTACACCGATTTTACCAGATTGGTCCCTGTCCTCAATGGGACTCACAATTTAATCAACCTACCAGTATGTTTTGGAGTGTGGGAAGAAAAACCGTAGGACCCGGAGGAAACCACGCCAAACACGGAGAGAACATACTAACTCTTGGAGGTGTTGACCCTGGGATTGAACCTAGGTCCCCAGCGCTGCAGAGTGTAATGCTAACCGAGTCACCGCGCTGCAGTCCGATATAAAGAGGTTTTCACTTCTTACATTGATTGGCTGGTCATAACTTTCCTGTGATGAATGTGCCAATTATGTACATATATTCAATTTAGTCTTCCCAAGCCAATGATTAACATCAGTGGTCAGGAGGATGTATGGCAATGAGTCTGCGCCGCACCCTGCATATTGACAGGCTACAAATGGAAAGGTGCTTTAAAGATTTCAAGTCAATCAAAGCGGACGTGTGGGTGTTGAAGCCCCGGATACGACCATGAATCTTTGACTATGATCGGATTCTTCCCATGAATATCTTCTCTTGTCTGACACATGCAGTGCTCTCTGCCTCCTGCTCTCCCCCCTGCATACAAGACCAGCTCAGACACGGGCACTTCCTGAAGCAGACATTGTTGTGGTCCCGACAGTACTCCGCTTCCTCATTATTCTGAGGTGCCCCATCTCTCCAGCTCTGAAAACTGCTTTTTTGTGAGGGTAAAGAGGGTAGAAAAAAGAGGGCATAGAATATAAGTAGAGGATGACACGTGAGATGGGTGCATAGAAAACAATGGAAGAGGGCAAATAATGGGAAGAAATTGTAGAAATGTCCATATTGGTGACGATTCCCCTTGTTTGGAGAAGAGTTTCGAGGGACACATGACCATCGATGTCTTGGTGGGCAGGGAATATAAAAACTTTTTGATACCCAAATCCTTTGAGTTTTTATTTTCCTTTGATGGTTACTTATGGAGAAATCAGAGTAGGGTATATATTCCCTACAAAATGAATTGTCTGTCATTCTGAACATGAGTGCGACAAAAATCGGCAACGATTGTCAGTGGACATTGCTGGTAGAGGACGACTCTCCTCCTCCATGCGCAAGAACATATGTGTAGGCCTTGGGCAAAACGCTTTGTCTGATCTGACTGACTGTCAGTGTAATGAAACATAATATATTATAGGTCACAAGGGTTATGACCCTCTAGCAAGACACACGACCCTAGAGACTGCACTCCATAAGTGGTCTAGCTAATAGCAGTAACCTGTAACCTTCGCGTTTCTAGCTGCTTTTACATTCTTTGTGAAATCCATTGTGGTTTGCATTGACGTGATAACGTATGATTTTATTTTCTTTTGTCTTTATTCAGTAGCGTTTGCATCTCGTTCAATGACCCCAGGTGACATTTTTGTTCATCGTCACGTCATAGGTCTTGAAATTGAAAACCAATCGAAGGTTCTATAAATACACAAAACAATTGTAAACAATATAACTTTTTTTTGTTTATATTTTTAACTTTTATATTTTTTTTGTGATTATTATAAAATAAAAATGGGTGGATGGTGCATTCGTAATCTGCACTCTCAATACATGTGACTGTGTTTTTGCATCCACAACGGCAAAAATTTAATCCTATTCAATCATCCTTTGATTTAATGTTTCTGAAATTGAGCGCCAAATTTACCTTATATTCTCGAGTATAAGCTAGTTTTTCAGCACAAAAAATGTGCTGAAAAAACCCAAACTGGCTTAATATCGAGTCAAAAAATAAATAATATCTAAAACTCACCTTTCCGGCGACCCCTATATATCTTCTGTGCAATCTGTCCGCATGGCAGGATCATGGGAGGGCTGGCAGGCTTATCATGGGCGCAGCAGGCTTAAGGGCGGCTGGGGTATCACGGCGGGGGTTAAACGGCAGGCTCATACACTGGGCAGTGGCAGGCATACACGGGCGGGGCTGGAGGCATGGGGCGCAGGCTATATACACTGGGGCAGGGGTGCAGGTGATACTGGGGCAGGGGCGCAGGCTATATACACCGGGGGCAGGGCTGGCAGGCTATAACATGGGGCAGGGGGCAGGCAGATTACACTGGGGCAGGGGCTGGCGGCTATATCCACTGGGGACAGGGCTGGCAGGCTATATACACTGGGGCAGGGGCTGGGCTGGGCTATATACAGGGGCAGAGGGCTGGCAGGCATATACACTGGGGCAGGGCTGGCAGGCTAATACACTGGGGCAGGGGCGGCTGGCAGGCTATATACACCTGGGGCAGGGGCTGGGTATATACATGGGGCAGGGGCTGGATGGCTAGATACACTGGGGCAGGGGTGGCTGGCTAATACATGGGGCAGGCGGATGGCTGGATATACACTGGGGCAGGGATGGCTGGCTATAAAACTGGGCAGGGGTGGTGGCTATATACACTGGGGCAGGGGGCTGGCTGGCTATATACACTGGGGGCAGGGGCTGGCTGGTAATACACTGGGGCAGGCGGCTGGGTATACACTGGGGAGGCTGTGACCAGTGCATTTCCCACCCTCGGCTTATACTAGAGTCAATAGGTTTGTTTAGTATTTTTGTGGTAAAATTAGGGGCCTCGGCTTATACTTGGGTCGGCTTGACTCGAGATATTCGGTAATTAATTTTTTGTTAAATTTGGCAAAACTCAATTTTTAGTTTTAATAGCTATGGAAATTTTCATGCAGTGTTTGCAACCTTGAGAAGTGTTGGTGGGGGTCTCTAATGCGCACAGTTGTAAAAATATACTGGTTAGATGTTGCCTATAGAACCTATACCAGTCTGTGAAGGAATAAGTACAGTTTGGCAAAAGGTAGTACGCAAGTGGGTTTAGCAAAGTCCAGACCAACATTGCCAGAGACCGAGAATCACCTTTCCAGAACCAGGAACTGTTTTCTTTTTGGCTACCCTAGGCTTTAAAGGGGTATTCCCATGAAGACAAGATTCCTGAAATAACTCAGGACAACGAAATAACATTTTCTAATTTACTGCAATATAGCATTTCATAGATATAATTCCAACCCATCTTTGCAATTTTGGTCCCTGGACAGACCGTTGAATCTTTTTGACTATGATCAGGTCTCCCATGATATTTCTCTTGTCTGCACACTGCATGCTCTCTGCCTCCGTCTTCCCCCGCATACAGACCAGTCAGACACTGGCACTTCCTGTCTGCAGCAGTGTCAGAGATTACTCTTCAAGCTATAGGTAGAGAAGTATTTACTCGGAGGAAGAGATAGCAAGATTGCTGTTTGGTTATAGGTGAGTTACAGAGCTGAGGTGTCATTGGGTTTTATTCATCTCATGGATCTCATCATTGCCTGATCTGTCTAACTTCTTTTGTTTCAGAATCTAGTGAATGTTCAGAAAACTAAATAAAAATGTAGATAACCTGTACCTGATAATCTAAGCACATTGTCAGCCCACAGCATCTCATAGCACAGAGGAATCATGAGTTTCTTCTTAGAGATTCCCCGTCCCACACTTTGAACATTAAACTGACCATACTTGGTGATGGCAGCTAAAATAAAATAAAACTGAGTGTAATTGTAATTAAGGGGGTTAAAATGATTTTATAGTTTAAACATGACTAGGGGATAAAATTTAAGAAGTTTCTCATGGCATATCTTTTAAGGCATTACTGTCAACAAGAGTCCGCATTCCCGCTGAGATTTCAGGTTAGAATTATGTAGATCTCAGTGGAGCCCATTAAAACTCTATGAGGGGGCGGATGCAGCAGTAATGCATCTCAACCACCGGCCTCTGCTGAGTGCATGTGCCACTGAGAGGAGGGAGGCCCCAGTGATATAACAATCCATATTTGGACAGTGATATCACTGGGAAAACACCCTGAACATGTTAGGAGCCATCATGGCTGCTTCCAATGTCACACCTCTTCCCATTCGGAGACTGTTCCTTAGATGGACTTGCGAACTGATAGACCAAATCTTTCAATGTCTGGTGTCCCATACGTTACAAATTTCTCACCTGAACTATTGGATATTCCCTTTTTGCAATATTGGAGACATCTGATCTTCCTCTCTGCCACCTGTAGCTGAGCTTCACTTTCTTAGATGTTCGTGAACTAAGCGAACATGATTGAAAGATGGCCAAGCGTAAGCATCTGCCGTCAGAACACCGTGTGGATCGCCCTGCCCATATGCTGCTGCAATCTTTTACTAATGCTTGAGAAAGACTCTCAGATCTATAGCAATTGTCAATGAAGGTGAGCACATATATACAGTCGGTCCCCTACTTAAGGAACCCGACTTACCGAAGACCCTAGTTACAAACGGACCTCAGGATGTTGATAGAATACGTATTTTATCCAAGTATCAATGGGTCTGTATGAAGATTTATGTTAATCCGGTTCTCATGGCAATCCAAAAGTTTATTAAATCAATTGCACAGAGACCAAGACATTTTGGCTGGGGTTACCAATTATCAAATATACAGTTTCGACTTGCATACAAATTCGACTTAAAGACAAGACTGCCTGTATGTATATCAAGGCTTAAAGGGATCATGTCGTTTGGGTTTGTGTCTGATATGTGATGGTCTTGCATGATGTGTGGACTTGGACAATGTATCGGAGATCACCAGAATTATTTTGGAGAATTTTGTCTCATTTGTTCACTTCCAGTAGAGAAGTCCTTTTATGTGCTTTGTTAACTGGTCAATAATAGACAAATTTGTTAGGAAAGTTTTATAATTCTCATCAGTGGGAAAAAATCTTCTAATACACATAGCGAACTCTTTCTCCTGTTCCCCTTCCTGTTAAATGACTTCGGATTTCTGCTGGATTCCGTGTGCTGTGCAGTGAGGACAGAAGCTATTGGGGGTCGGATTACTTGCTTAGCCATATAGTAGGTCTAAGTTACAGTAGTGGATCTTTATCCACCTGTTTAGAGGGACCGGAGAATTTTATAAAGAAGGCGTGCAGAGGGGAAAAGTGTTGGGAGTTCTAAAAAGGTATGTTATTACCTATGTATATAGAATACTACAATTTTATACAGGGTCTTGTCAAACGATTGCAGTGAATCAACCATAGTTCTATTTGGGAAAACGTCTACTACCAGCGCCTTTTATTACCATTATGTTTTAGAAAACAAAATAGAGATGACCATATGGTAAACCTATATATTGTTCATATATAGTTTTAAGAGGCCATTTTAATCAACTTTATACCTTCCCTATCGTCCCGGTGTCCCGTGCCGAAAACTTGTGTTCACCCGGGACGTATTGCGATGAATGGGCATATTGCTGATTGAAATGCATGTGGCGAATGCTTCCCATTCCAGTACGGTACGGGTACCATACAACGAAAAAAAAAAGCCCAAAAATCCTTTGATGTAACACAAGTTTGTCTAGAACAGTTACGTCGTTGAAAATGATTTCAAGAAGCCACATCCTACCGAGGTAGCAAGGTCACACTCGTGGTTTGCTTCTAGAAGTGGCCTCAAAATCCTTTCTGCTACTATGATGTTGTATATAACAGAGACGAGTGGACCCAAAAGTGTCACAAGGATTCAGCGTTTAGGCACGTTCCTCCCATTTTGCCGAATTGGTTGTTCCGCATAATGGTTGTGATTGGCCAGGGGGTCCCACCCAAATCCGAGCCGTAGACATGGGGTGTTAATGTTGCTGGAATGGTTAGCTCGACAGGTAATGCAGCCATAAGTCCAGAGGACTACACTGAACTACACTTCGGGTTCCTTCACTCTATGTATACAATATGGTCGATGGGTCCGAGTAAGGAATTTTATTGGACCCATTGTATGTTATCCCTTTACTTAAGAGGGTCAGACCCTATTTTTTACTGAACTGCCTCTTCCAGTTTTAGTATACTAATGTCCATTGTGTGACCTTGTTGACCATCATTCTGCTAATATGACAATATGTATCCAATATTCTTCATTATAATAGTTCCTGATCAGTTTTCCATTAGTATTTTTATAATGACGGCTTTATAAATGCCAGATTGTGAATGGCCCAGTTACGCTGACGCAATCAAAGCCCAGATTTAGGCGTTCACCCATACAGTCTTCCTCTTATTCCCGACATTGATGCTTGTAGAAAGGATATAATTCGGTTTCTATGTAATGTAAGAGAAGTGTAGGGATCAGGGGTCATGCACTTCATTAGCCGCCGTGTGGATTGAATATTGTACATGTCTCCCATTTCAGGATCGATTATGGAGGAGGAAACGTGCCTCCCCATGGGATTCTGTGGCAAGCCGAATCTGAAGTATTAGGGTGCACACGGATGAGCAGGCACTCCCTTTGCACTATTCAATAGATAAAATTGCAGTCCGTCACGAGCTGATCACTTCTATCAATCTTAAAAATAAAAAAATCATATTTTATTAGAAGAAGTCTTAGATTCCCCAAAAGACGGCAGCGATACTTACAATAAGAATCTCGTGTTATCGTAGATTTTCTTTTGCCCTTCCATAAATTGTTGCTGGAAACCACATTGCTGCTGTAGAGATTTTACAAGATTACAGAAATATAAGGAATCTCAGATAGAAAACCAGCTACCCTGTTGTATGCCTTTTTGGCTCTTTTGGATCCTTAGTGTCTGTAATCCTTCCTTGGAGCTTTCATTAAAGGGAACCTTCTATCAGGAGCCCTTATCTGGTTGCATAGAGAAATGGCACCTGGAAAAAGTTTTATATGAAATTGCTTTTCTGAAAAAAAAAAGAAAAGTTAGTTAAAAGTTTACCTTTTTTCTTTGCAAGAGGGATCCTGTGTCCTTGGGAGTGGCCAGTGAGAAACGTTTCCGCCCCACCCTCAGAAACTGCTATGCCGTCTATTTTAAATAGTATGGAATGGTTGTTTTTTAAATTTGGAAATAAAAGCATGACCAGTGATTAATGAGGTGGGGGGTGGGGGGGGGTAAGGGGAACCGCTTCTCAATGGCAACTCCCATGGAATTGGGGTACACAGTCTGCAGAGAGGAAAGGTAACTTATCTAACTTTTTTTTTATCCGAAAAATGTTTTTATATATGAAAAAACCTGTTGACAATGTGCACCCTAATGGTATGAGGGAGCAGAAGTTAAGGGTACCCTTATGACAGGTTTCCTTTATAAGAATGGAATCCGAGTACCAGAAGAACGCCTAGTTGATATGAAACTAGCCTACAAAAGAGGACCATGAAGCGGAGGGGTTGTATAACTATACACTGTATCCTAATACAATCACTCTGCCTGTTAGACAAGTTTGAGTCTTCCAATGGAGTGTAAAATTTGGGTATCCTTATTAGTTTGGCACCCGTATGTGATCCTGGGCTCACCATTTAAGGCAGAAGTTATGAAATTACAATATGAACAAATTGCCATTGTCAGTAATTCTCCTATGCAGAGATCGCCACAATAACGCCTCTACAAGCGTCTCTGACGCATGGCAGAGGCTGATTTAACTCGCCAAAAAAAAAACACCAAGCATATAAAATACGCTTGTTGATGTAATTGTGAAAGCGCTGTTGGCTCTGGCTTCTCCACAGATGTGTCAGTGTCACTCGTATATAGGGCAGCAGGGGATCACTTACACGTACAGAGGGCGGGGCAGGCACAAGCAGGAGGAAAGGACAGTGTCCAATTACTTGGAATGACGTAACCCCTCAGGTGGCAATTTAACACTTTCTAGAGAAGAAAAGTGCAGAGTATGAAAATGAGGAGAGTAATCTTACTTTGAAGATGAGTAACCCGAACTTTAGTTCGGCATCACTCTATTCGGTAAACGCTAACCAGGACATGTGTGCTGATGGAATGCAGAGCAGTCAATCGGCAGTTTTACGCCACTAGCAACTAGGCCTGATGCTGTGATTGGTCAAGGTGGACCCCTGGTGAACACCCCATGCCAATCACAGGCCCTGCCTAGTGCTAGGGGCGTAAACTGCCGAGTGACTGCTCGCATTCATAAGCAACATGTCGGGTTAGAGCGGTGTGTGGGACGATAGAGGATGGCCGAACTCTAAATTTCGGGGTCACTATCTTGCAGTAAGATATCTCATACTGGTCATTTCTCTCTAGAAGTGAAATTGCCACCTGAGGGTTTACGGCATTCCATGTAATTGGTCAAAACAGACACACAATGGCGACCATTGTATAGTGGAGGGGGGTGGCATTTTATTTTTAAGGGTTGTTGCCAAATTGAAGGGAAATGATAAAAAACATTAACTTAGGTGGCAGGATTGTTTCTCCTCAGGGCCGTTTCTATTGTAACATACAGATAAACTGCACGTATATCCTAAGATTTTTATTTTCACATTTTGGAGAAATTCTGTAATGAGAGAAGTCACAAAAAAATTAATCATCGAAGAATACAATTCTAAGAGGAAAGGGGGAGGGGAAAAACAAAGAAAAAAAAGGAGAACATTGAAAAAAAAGTTTTTTAGCAAATAAGTCAAATAAATGTAAAAGGCCATTAAGTGGTGTTAACGGAGAGGTTAGGTGAGAGCTTTTGGTTTTATAAAGAACACCACCTCTGTTGGGGAAACCATGTGTAATCGGAATTGCATAGACAAAACAAAAAAAAAAAAACTGTTTTTGCAACGCCAGGGGAGGGAGCTACCGAGAAGAAACAGTAAAGATGTGTTTACACTGGAACAGATTTTCTCTTTTCACAAAAACAAATGGGGTTCCTAAGGGAAAACCCAAGGCATTCTTCCGAAAAGCTCGACATGGTTAACGTTTTTTGAAATTTCCTTCAGAGTAAAATTAGGTTGGCTGCGTTGTCCCTTCTAAATATTGTGTCCAATGGTATAGACGGGGGGGGGGGGGGGAGGGTGTGATTGACACAGGTCTCCATTCGATATGTACGGCTTCTCAATTGTGAGGGCTAATTAATCTGGTTGGTGCAGTGTTATGCATCAGAGAGTGAAACAAGTGTCGAAATGCCGAGAATGACAAAAGAAGTCAGCCGACGGGCAGATCCCCGACGTTGTGCGAAACAGAAGAGGAAAATGGACTGTGTATGGTAGATGTCTGTATGCAGATATATACAGTATGTGTGTATAGATATATATTATATTTATATTTACATACATACACATACTGTATATATCTGCATACAGACATCTACCATACACAGTCCTGTTTTTCATGGAAATAATTAATGACAAATTAATGTCATTAATTGTAGATTCACACATTGTAGATTCAAGTAGAGTGCAATTTTTTTATGGACTTTCGTTAAAAAAATTTTTAAAAAAATCATGCAGTTGACTGTTTAATGGGTCCATGTGCAGTACAAAACCATTTATCTGCATGCATTACTATACAGTGTAGTCAGGAAGGGAGGGGAATAGAAGAACTTTTAACCACAAAGCCATAGTAACCTAAACCCAAGCTATAAACTAAAAACAAATATATATATATATATATCATAAAGCACATAAAGCAACCATCGTAATTGTGATGATTATCCCCTTTAAGCACATAAGCAACCATCGTAATTGTGATGATTATCCCTTTACACCACCTTCCAATAAAAGGTGGGGCATGAAGGGCCGTAAAGGGGGTGGTGCGCTCTGCCACTACCTATAGCCTGCGGCCTCTCAGTACAGAGAAGGCATGTTGTAGTCATTCTACGCTAGGTAGAATTGCTGACAGTGGCAGGCGGCCACTAAATACATCAGGAGGCGGAGCCTACAGCTATATTGGCAGCGGGAGGGAGGGGGGAAAATCATGGCATGTATTAAGCCCTATCCTCACCTGTGTCTGGGTTTTATGATATACAGAGGAGTATATCATCGGAATCAAAGAAAAACAGAAACCTTACAACCTCAAGCGGTTTCCAAACACTACACACATACACATCCTATTGGATTTAAAGGAACTCCAGTCATAGCCAATCATTGAATAATGCATGGTGCAGGCTAAAGGGAGCAGCAGGACTCCATTTTCACGTATATTCCTAGAACCTCGCTAAACCGGAGTCCTGCTCCCTTCTGGCCCTGACAAGGTTATAAATTCACGAATCAGTGTGACTTGAGTGTTCATTTAAAAGGGTATTGGGAATGAACTCCGATATAAAACGTCATTCATCACAAAACACAGCTAAAATAGTTGTTTTATGCTCACCAAATTTTATGGCTTCTCTAATGTATGAAAGTTAGTTATCACCAAGATGGGCCACTAGAACTACAAGTCCCATGATCCTTAAGTTTTCAGTAACTCCTCCTCCTCTTAATATTGCTCCCAGGATGATATAACGACTGTCCTGCTCGGATACCATAAATGATGTGAACTGCCCATCACGCAACATTACTCCACAGAGATGGCGTCTCACCACAGCACTGGCCCAAATAGTGGTGATCACATGAACCTGCTCAGGTAGGTCAAGAAAATGTGATAATGGACAGCCAAAATACACCAACCAAAGACTACGCTAAAAAAGAAAAGACTCTTACTAATTTTCTCTGTGGGATAGACATTTTACCATCACAGGATGAATCATTCCAGCACTCTTGTGGGCACCAGCATCCAGAGGAAGGCCAACACTGGGCAAATTCTTGTCCAATACAAAAAACTTGGCTTCGTTATAATCCAGATTTTTAGAAAACTTTTGAAGTTTAGAACCAAAAGGGTCGTGGTGAATTTTTCTGGGCAAAATAGGCCAACAAACAGAGGTGAAAGTAAACCTTAATATAAAAATATCGCAATGTCGTGCCACAAGCGATGCCGCCGAGAAGAACCATTCACTTGGGGATTGAGGAGGCAAAGTCAAAATCCAAACCAAGTTTAAGTAATCTCCCTTCTGAATCTCCCCAGTTCATCACTGCTGCCGTCTACTATCCATGCCTGCCCAACAGTACAACTTGTATACAGAAATAGATCAACGAAAAACAAAAAAAAAAAAGAGGCACACTGTCCAAGTATTTTAGATTTTGGTTTTTAGTGGTTTCAATTTTAGGGATACATGAGATGTAGAGATAAGATTATGTGAATACAGGGCGTCCCCTATCTTAGAAACACTGACCTACATACGACCCTAGTTACAAACGAACCTCTGGATTTTGGTAACTTACTGTGTACCCTAGGCTACAATAATCCGGCTATACAGTATCGGTGCTGTAATAAGTATTGTTTATTATGGTTCTTATGACAATCCAAACATTTCCAATGACAAAAAAAATAAAAATTTGGACTGGTTACAATAATAAAGTATATGGTTCCGACTTACATAAACATCAAACTAAGAACAACCCTATCTTGTATGTAACCCGGGATGCCTGTAAATCTGGGAGGCGGGTATAAAACGCAGTCCTTTTAAGCTTTTTAAGGCTCGTAGTTATAAAGATAGAAGTCGTCATTTGGCCATTTTATTTTTTCCTAAAGAGCGAAAATGACTTTTTATTGAGGCCGAATTGCACACAAGTGAGAATACACCGCTGAGAACCACCCGCTTGACTTAGGATTCCAGGGATTTCTTTATATATACTTTTCTGACAAGTTAAAGCCCTTAATCCGGCAAAGATCAATTTATGAGCCTCGTGACCTGTGAGAATTAAGGGGTAGTGGAAATACTACAGCTGGATGCATTATTTCAGTAGCAAAAAACGCCCGGCTCCCAGAAAACACGAGGAGTCCTGGCATTCAAGGCTCCACGGGGCCAAGAAAAAATAATCTAATGCAATTAAGGGGACTCAATTACTGACCAAATTAACTCCTTTAGTGTCGGGCACAAACAGAGCCTAGAAAACTGGTGACACTACTGTAATACATACACATAGCACAAGGGTCTGCAAATGTAATTAAAAAAAAAAAAAAAAATGGGGGATATAAAGGTAAAGAAAATGAAATGGGTCCACAGGGACAACACACACCGGGTCAGGTGTTTATCAAAACATGCTGCGCTATGTAATTACCTAATGCAAAAGAACTATGATCTCCATATTAGAGGCTTATGCTACAATGAGGGTGGTAGGGGGGTAAGGGGTGGTTACATTATCATAAGCTGGACATCGGCACCAGCTCTTGATGTTTCATCGCCTCCCCCACAGAAAGTGGTTCTGGAACTGGTCAGTAACTGGTACAGGCTATAGAAATGATCCGTCGTAGGGCATCAGTGTACGGCCAGTGAACTCCTCATCCTCTTGGCCTGGAGATTCATGTGGGGAGGGGAGGAGGAAACCAGTAAAGTACAAGCCCCAATAAATTCCCCAATGACATGAATAGGACACAAGATACAATATAAGAACATCATCTAAAGCATTTTGCGAGATGCTCAAGGCTTGCGGATTTGCTGGACTGAACCTGAATCACTAAACTGAACGGCAAGCTTAGTTTGATTCATCATCACTCCTTGTAAATTCCCCTGTAGAAAGCATTGGTGCCTTTTCTGTCCATGCCTGATCAAAATTGTCATACACGGATATAGTTACTATACTAACATCATAGATATCCCCATAAAAATGGTTGCTGGTGGATCACCAGGGTTCGATGTCGGCCCTCTCCAGGGAAGCCACCTTTCGGATAGCAGTGCAAGGTAACACAAGGATGGAAACGCAACACCTAAGTGCAGCTCCACTAAACAAGGACTGCCCGACGCAATTCTATAGGACGTAACTTGATCATAGTGGACAGGGTAAACTATCATGAGACAACCATTTAAACCTTTGACATAGGTGTCCAAGGCAATTACAATCCTGCAGGTCTAAAAAATGACTCATCTTTGTGAATTTTACTTTGGTTAGGGGTTGAGTAGTGCTGGTTGAGTGGGTATTGATAATTCTCTAAAAAGGAAATAAAAACAAAGTCAAATACCTCCCATAATGCCTAACAAAATACACTTCAAAAACATTAAGGCAACTACTTCAACCTCAGCAAAAAAGATTCACGTGCCCAGAAAGAATACAGACCAAACAGATGTAAAGACCCTACAAAGGTCAAGCCCAGACATTGACTGTATAAAAAAGACAAGACTCCAAAGGAGAAGATCAAATAGAGACATCAGACTTTCGAGATTAGTTTTCTTCTGTTGTGAGAATACCAACCCGAGCCCGCGTCCTTCTGATCTGACACTGCGTTTAGCAAAAACTAACTGGTAGGTTTCAGCGGAGCATCTGGATATCGCAATTGCCAAGTGATTGAAGTCAGGACGAGGCAATAAAGATTGGTGGAGGGCGGGCGTTGACGGCATGGTTTAATTAGCTGATACCATTCAGCCCTACAATACATCAATATTAGACTATTTTGAACTTACACATGGACAACTAGGTAGAAGGAACCTGGGCTATGAACTGGTGGAGCTTTTATCAAAGTTTTACCTTTTTTTATTTAAATTTTGTTTACTTATAAAAACAAATACCTAAATATTAGAGATGAGCAGACTCCCTGGCAATAGTAGGATGGGTAGTTGCTAAGGCGTCTATTTGCCGGATTGGGTCGTCTCCAATCCGGCAATTGTCCAAGTTAAGAGGCCAACCAAAAGAAGCACACGGTCTTGCTCATCTCTACTAAAATTTGTTAAATTCCTGCAGCGCCATCCAGGTCAAATGAAGCATTACACAGTGTTCATTCAAATCATGGTTGTCCAATGCGGGACAAGGCAGGTCCACAAAATAGGGAGATGCTCATTGAAGCTGGTCTTTACGGTAGCCAAGAGAACCTTAACAACCGACCACCATATTAATAGAAAGCAATATGCACATAACCTGCAAAATCACGATCCAGTGCTCAGTTTGTTGTGGCCCATGTGTCTTGGTCGTGAAGCCAGAATAAGGGAGGAATTGGCCTAATTAGAGAGAGCAGCCCAATGTTGTGTTTGGGTGCAGCCAACTACCCAGACATAGTTGGATTGGGGTCACAAACCAATCGGCTTATCTGGCCAAATTCGACGCCCTAGTCACGAGGCTATGATTGGCCAGGGGGAGAAAAGTGTTTAGAAAGGGATTTGCTGGACTGATATGGATTCAGCCACGTAATGGCCAAAATGAAAACTGAAACAAGTTGGGTCCCTCGTCGCGCACTTTATCGGCTTTATACAAGGTTTTACAGCTGGACTAGGGTGTGCATGCGCCATTAAATACACGATGTGAGCTATCGTAGAAACAACATAGCAGCAAAGGTCTTGTGCATGAGCGCTAAAGATCATTCCCTTTAACAAACTTTTGTAAATAACACTACAAAGTAGAGGAGAAATTTGTAACTTCTCAACGGGAAAAATGCTATCTTTCTCCAATTATCATGACCTAATGGCATCAGCCTACACATAGTCAAGCTCAGGATAGGGGGTAGCATATTGACTATAGGGAGCACAATCCTGGCACCCCATAATCAACAAAAATGGGGTCCTTGAGTCGCCGGTGTGACATGCCCACTGCCCTATGGCTCCATCAGTTACATAAAAAGTGGAGGGAGGACGGGACATGTATTATGCGTTTATACTTAATGGGGGATCCTTTTGATCATGGGGGGCACGAAGCAAGATCTAGAAAGCCTAGAACATTCTGTTGGAATTATAGGATAGCACAGGATAATGACATAGGGTCGAATAGTAGAAAAGAACATTTCTATAAAAATATGCAGGACAGCCTCATAAAGGGTTAATTGTCTAATGACAGTTCAATTTTTGTAGTATTTTAACGTAATAATATTTAGAAAATGGAATTTATAAATGTTTATTAGATTTCGTTGTAATCGGATTTCTTGTTTTGTCAGGACATTGAGGGTGCTGTTATTTTCCATGTAATTGTATAATACTGGGAGATGGATTAATAAATTGTTTTAACTGGTGAGTCCAGTAAAATGTTTTCCCGTGACTCAGTATGTCCTGGAATTGGCGTAACCATGAACGCATTATCATCTATCAGTAGCTGAGGTTAAATTCCTTAGGACAATATTTTCTGTCCTTTCCTGCCTGTAGGATTGAGCTGGAGCGTGTGCATGTAAAACATTACACGGAGAAGTTTATATGTATTGATTGCTGTATAACTGCTCCATCTTACACATTTATTGAACAAAATGGACCAAGATTGACCAAAAATAATGACAAAGTTACTGGAAACTCTGTGATATAACACATTAAGGATGTGATTGGACCCATATCTGACCGGCACAATTTGCAGCTGGACAACCGGTCATGGTGTGTTGAGGGCCAACGTTCCACCATTCGCGAATCGGCACTGAAAATGTAGTACATGTCCTATGGTGCAGACATATCTGTCTAGGCGAGGGGAGAGTAAAGCTCCGTACGGCAACATACAGTGCGTGTAGGAGAGGAGCGCAATATTACATTTATTCCAGGAGGTTGAGGTCCCTGTTGGTCCGATTGTATCAAGAGTATATTGGTTTTGATAGGTAACCCTGGTAAGCTGGGCCTGTACCTCTGCAGTTTTAAAGTTCCAGCCAAACCCCAAATGACTTAATTGGTGATCTATTGGGCCACACAGCCAGGGATGCTTTGAGGGAACACATCGTGGAAAACTGTTTGTTGGCGTGAGATGATGCTGAAGTTGGATGTTCTGCCCATGAGGAGGATTCACCGTCCATTTGTATTGCTGGCTGACACTGAGCCTTGGTACCCCGTAGTCACCGGGCATGGGTTCCCAATCATCATACCACCATCTGATCCCAAACAAGAAAGCTGCTAAAGGGGTTACCCAGTTCCAGTCCTAAACAGTCCACCATAGGGAGATCATTTTATAAACTTTCTTTCTTTTTTTTTTTTTAATTTCTTCTTGCAACATTTTGGGACATTGGTGGTAAGGGTAATGATGAAATTGGTGACGGTATCTTAAAGCATTATGGACATAGTTTCGATCGATAAATACCGCTAGTGAAACAGTACAGTAGCATAAGGAAAAGGTGACGCACTCAGGACTGGATACGACTGCAGACAGATAAGTTGTATACATCACTATCATAGCACAGGCTTAACATCCTCGTCCAAAAGTGAGATTATCATGTTCCGGATCCCCATCCAAGACATGTCAAGGGTTTTGCATTCTTCAGGTAAGAAGCTCTATGGTCATGGGAGCACACTTTGGCCATTGTGGCTGCAAACAGATGCCAGAAGTCTCCCTGCACACACCGGGTATCCGTCGGGACGGTTGCTCACTCTTGTTGTAAACACATAGTGAAAAAAGAAAGAGAAGCAGGCGGAAGGCGAGGGATGCGGCTCTCAACTCCGCTAGGAACCGAGTGGGCCCGTCTGGCAGCACCGAATGACCGACTAATTCCCTTTAAAAATCAATGGGGGCCGAAGCTAGCTGTATAAAACGTTACAGTACAGCTATGCACATGGCAAAAAAAAAAAATAAATTTACGTTATGTGCAAGGGGGGGCCTGCGTAGTGCAAAAGAATGGAAACCAGGGCTGAATACTGGAAATGGAATAACAAGGTTTTATAAATGAATGGAAATATTACTAGGAATTTTCCATCTAACATATTTCAATACCACTTTTCCCTGATATTCCTTCATACCGATTGATAGATGATGACCAAGTAGACATCATTAATCTAAGATGCGGGAGCATCCATGCCTACAACCGGTGTAGGATTCACCCAGGATGACATTACAAGACGATCGACTTACTGACATTCCAATAGCGGTAATCAGAAATTGTAGCTGTCACTTAAAAACTTTGCAAGTTGTCTCGGGAGGAAAAAGCGATTATCTGATCAGGGGCCACATCGTCCGTATGAGTCTCCGTGTCAGCATTTTAAGTGAAGTTATTTAATCGTTTTTCTTACTGTTGTTCTACCTTTAATCAATGCCCTAGTGGGGATCGGCTTTTGTAGAAACTGTGAAGTATGAAGAAATGTTATCTAGAAAAAAAAAAAATGGCTAGTTTATTCCCCCACCCCCCCCCTCAAAAAAAACCGACCGCAACTTAATTACGTACAGGACATTCAAGTGTGCAATGCAGCTCCGTTCCCAGCAATTTACAAAACTATATCTTGGTAGTGGAGCCTGGCACGGTATGTTACATGATGGTTACTTCACAAAAGCATTAGAAGTCTTTGCGTTGGGTGAATTTTGGTTAATCTATGTTGTGTGTGGCGATAATGGCTTGTAGATCCTAAAAACATAAGTCAAAAGAAACAGGAGCTACCACACTGGAAGGGACCACTCGCGAATATCACGGTTGGTTTTACCGCTGTTTGTGGATTCACCGTGTTCTCTATTAGTTCTGACATTTTAACACAAGGCATGGTGATTTTTTGGTGGTTACGAATCATGATAATGTAGAGTATGCACAATCACAAGGAGGATGGCCGGCACCAACGTAAAACTAACTAACGAGGATTATCCATTGTCTGGAGAGTATGAGAGAAACATGCACATGTGTTGATGCTGGAAGGTCATTTGCAGGGCTTCGGCAGTGCTCCTCCTTGCACAAAGGCGGAGGTTTAGCGGTATTCTGCTGCTGGGTTCTTGCCCTTCACGGGCCCCTCCACGTCTCCTGGTAGCACTACAGCCTTTGAAAAAATCCACGACAGACCACCAGCAAACCTTTGCGCCGCAGCTTGCATTGATGTGCCAGCCTGGATGACATACATCAAGTTGGATCAGGTGTGCTTTTCGACTTTAATTTGTAGGCGATTAGACATCCAAAAATTTGACTCAAAATCCAGGCCTCCATTGGTTAATAAATTTCAGTTCCATTGATTAATTTTTTTTTTGTGTTTGTTGTCAGCGCCTACAATTTGTTAGGAACAAAAATTCACTGCATATTTCATTCATCAGATCTAGGGATGTGTATTGAGCAGTGATGATGTATCGTAATTATGGACACACACCTGTCATACAAAAACTACATAAACAATTACAATTGAGCCACGGAAAAATGCCACTAATGTACGCATAAGACAGAATTACTAGTGTGTCGCTACAATTAAACGATGGGAACAAAAAATATGAGCCAACAAAAAGGGCAACAGTACAGGCAGTCCCCGGGTTTACAATACAGAGATAGCGTCCGGAGGTTTGGTCTTAAGTGAATTTTTGCAAGTCGAAAATGTATATTTTATCATTGAAGTTTAGACAAATATTTTTCTTTTGTCCCCGTAACAATGGAGTTATCAAAATTTTTGTTACGTTGTAATTGGACAGAATATCAATAAATCTACATTACAGACACCTTACAGTGATCTTGCAGTCTGGCGACTATAGTAACATCCAGAGAGCTTCACCAGAGTCACAGGGGGCAAAGGGGTCCGACTGTAAACTGGGTTGTCTGTAGTTGGAGTGTCCTTAAGCAGGGGGAAACGTCTGACATATTTTGTAGCTGGATGAAGAGAGGACTCATTAGAGGATAAACAATCATAGGGTGTTAACCGTTTACGTGGCATACGTCAAACAGCACTCTAAGGATGGCAGCAGTGCCAGTCGTGAAGGAGTTTGGGCACGACCGTTACCTCACTGGGGGATGCAGATTGAAGGCTTAGTGACCCAGAAGTTGTCAGAGACTCCAAGAAGATCCCGTGTTCAGCCTGATCTTATCCATCTGCGTGTGCAAACAGTCATTTACAAGTATCCTTAGCCCCCTTTGAACTTGGCTGCGTGGGGAATATATGACGCCCGGCAATGGTTAAGGGCAACACACTTCTATATCTCCTGTACACAGGGACCAGGTCGAAACACGGCAAATGTGAGAGTGCCTTCTAGTGTGGCCACCCTATAAGAATTATGTAATGGTGGAGCTCATACGTATAACCTCCCTTATCAGGCAAGCAGTCCACTAAAGTTGGCTCGTGACATGTGGATTGGGTTTGGAAGGACGTGGACATGGACATCTCAAACTTCCCCAGGTTTGTGATGGCCTCAAGTGTACCTTTCCAAATTTTTTAAATAACCCTAACAATCTGAAAGAAGAACCTAAACCTTCGGATATTTCATTACAAACCCATTTGCTGCTCAAATAACATACAAGCTGTGAAAATCCTTGTGTGATGTGACGTCGGCTCGTCGTTCTTGAGAAACCCCCCGGGTAGTTCAAAGCGTATGACCGGCCTGTACGGGGGCAATGGAATGGAGGGCTTAGTCTCCGACCTCTTAAAACACATTATGTTTGCAATGATTTCTGTGAAGACCAGATAATCTCTATGTCAGATTATAACATCGTTATATGAATAAACATTTATTCACGAGTTCTATGATGTGAGCTCCATGGTGAAAGAAGATCTGTGCGGTGGCGCGGGCTCACAGGATCATAAGCTATTAGGTTTCATAACAATCTTTTATTGTGTGTCAAAATTTGTCAAATATTTCACATACTCTTTTTTTTATTTTTTTCTAGGGAACGAGGGAGGAGACAGGAAGCCATCTGTGGTGGCATGAAACGCCCATGTGCTGGTGGTGTGACGTAGGCCACGTTGTGCAACGTGTCCTCGGAAAAGCAATTATTAGCCGATCCGCCCATTACAGGAGTACAGCTCCGGATATTCTGACGAGTCCTGATGCCCTTAAAAGGCATCCACATAGCGGTAGGAGTGCAAAAAAACTGACTATTTACCTCCTAACCTATTTTTACTCAATTTCAGGGTTTTCTATTGAAGTGCTTTTCCACTGCACGGTATGTAATACTTAAGTTGATTCAACCACTTGATCACATTTCTGTACAAAAGGATCAAAAAGTACTGCCACAAAAATCATCCTGATAAACCAGGAAATAACTCATAGATCCAGGCACCGTGATTGTGGTATTCTTTTTATATTCATATCCATGGGCCTCCTTCCTTCTCAAATTCAGTTGAAAATTATTGCTAAGGAGCATGAAGTGCTATGGGGGGAAGTGATCGAGCTCTCATGAGGGGTCTCGTTGTTACCAGACGAAAGCTTCAAAGCTGGTACAGGTCTCTCCCCAAACCCCATCCCTCACCATTTCGCTACCTCTACTTTGAGTAATCTCCACACGAGGGGGTGTGGGGACATGCTCATGCACAGTTTAATGCCCATGAAGCAAAATCACGAAGCCTCAAAATAAGACCCCCGATAGCATTCTGGTAATATTTTAAAGCTTAGCGTTAAGAAAGAAGGAGGCCACGGTCAGAGGGCCTGGATCGAGAAGTTGGTGCCATGGTTTATCATGATGGATTCTGATTGTAAATTCCTGTCTGTCCATTGATTTGCGATCAGGTAAAACCCCCCACAGGTCCTTATTGGATCAGCAAGTGTTGGGCTCAAATCCTCTTTACCCAACCCTAAGTGTCACTATTCAAATAAAAAGATTTCATATTTGCCTTGTTCCTTTTTCTTGTATAGTGCCCATGGAGTGCCCATGTCAAAGGGTGATTTGGGATACTACTAAACATGTCCTGTGGAGCTGTTTTGCGTCTGAAAACCACAGGACAGGTTTTTTTAAGTATACAAGTGGTTTTTTTTCGGGGAAATGTGGTGACATAGAAATATCAGGAGCAGCAGACATGAAGACAATGAAGTCTGTGATGGGATACAATCAGATGGCCTCTATTTTCACACAAGTCCTTTAAGGGACAACACCCGTCCAGTACATTAGTATAAGATTCACTAATAATCTGAAAGAAGAAGGGCAGCTTAACATTAGATTAGGAACAAACCGCACCCAATGATTTACATTTGCAAGGGACGTCACGCAATTCTCTCCGCCGCCGTCCCGAGTCGTTACGTTACAATCAAATGGCAGAAACTACACATCTGGCAATTCATCTACATTTATGTTTTTACTTAACACCAGGGACAAAGCATTCTTCACGTAATTAAATGTAGACACCCCCAATTTGGTTCGACTGTACACTCCAGGGGGTGCGAGGATCAGAACTGGCTCTGTCTGGGGCATCCGAGTGGAAATGCTCTTGCTTACCGGCACAATCAGACATCCATGAAGGCAGGATGTGACGGCCCGTAGGAGGGAGGTTACACTTCTCATGCAAGGTTTTCTTTTGGAGGAAGAAAAATAAAAAAAAAAATGATGACACCAGAATTTTCGCCAATTGAGACGCGATGGATCTAACTTTTCTCCCATCTCGAACTTGTGGAAGGAAATTATAAGAATTTTCAAGAGAGGGCAAAAAAAAATTTCCCGATTGAGTGTTAAACGGCTTAAACTATAAAATATAAAAAACTACTGACCTTATGTATCGCCTGCGCTGCAATGCTAATCTCTTAAATTCAATTTTTTCGGGGGGCACTAGGAATTCAGTCCTGTCGTGAGGCTGTGATTGGCTGGAGGCACGTGATGGTTGCAAGTTAAACTGCGGTTATGATTGATCGGTGGGGCTGGGTGGTAGCGGGCGAAGTATTATAGATTGGTCACAAGCTCATATGCACCAAATCAGTAGGACAATTGTACACAAACAAATCAAGTAACTTTCTGTATCAATTCTCTCTCCGGTTCATAGAGCTCTGGTTACTGTATTCAATTTACTTTCATTGATGTCACCACAGGTTGCATAGCTCGTGACATCCTCTGGTCATATGATGTCACCAGGTGATCTCCAGTTACACCCCGGTATAGATGTCACACAGGTGCATGGTGCTATCCCTGGTATGATGTCCCACAAGGTGCATGGTCAGTTAATCCCTGGTCATATGATGTCACAAGGTGCACGCGCAGTTACTATCCCTGGTCATATGAGTCCACGGTGCATGGCTCGTGACATCCCTGGTCATATGATGTCACTCAGGAGGTGCACAAGCCGTTCTTCCCTGGGGAATGTGATGCCACCACAGGTGCGCTACTGTTAATCCTGGTCATATGCTGTCAAACAGGGGCATAGTCGTTTATCCGGGTATAAGAGGCGGTACCAGGCACATGCTCAGAATCTTCTGGTCGATATGATTGTCACAAGGTACATAGTCGTTACTCCCTGGTCAGATGATGCCACAAGGTACAAGCTCGTTACATCCTGGTCATATGGTTCACCAGGTGCCATCGCGTTACAACTGGTCATCTGATGTCACTAGGTGTCCCCAGATTAATCTGTATATATCATCTTTTCACACAGGTTTAAACATGACACGTTCTATTCCACGGTTACTCCTATGCTGATGTAAACCACAGGTGTTTGCGCCCGTAATTCGAAGGTTTATTATGAGTCACCACTGGTGCATGGTCGTTAATCACCTGGTAATATGACAAGGGGATAATCATCACAATTACGATGGTTGCTTTATGTGCTTTATGTGCCACCATACACAGTCCTGTTTTTCATGGAAATAATCAATGGAAAATGAGGGTATTTTTGGAACAAAATATGAGTTTACAATAGTTTTTTTAAATTTTTTTTTACAATGTTTCTGTGCATTTAAATTTTTTAGTAGGAAAAATATAATGCGACAATCTATAACCCCCCCCCCCTAATGTTCAGAATAGAAACTTGTCAGGTCCAATGTCATATAAGCAGAGTCAAACAAAATGGTTATAGGTTGGCAGAAAAAAAACTACAGTGTGGGAAAGCCCCCCATGAATGTTTTTGCTGCTCTAGGTAACGCTGGCCTTTGTTTGATTTACAGCGTGTCACTATTTATAGCAGTGAAACCTTTAAAAACCTGGATTATATCCGCAGCTTTCATATGGATTTTTACTTGTGATGTTCCCCACAGAGACCTTACCCCGGGGAATACCCTATAAACTCTTTTATTGGCTGAAAAAGTGGAAGTAGGACCTGACTTTACAACTTTTCATTAATTACTTTGTACACCTTCAGGGGGATTTGTGGGGGTCTTTTTTGTTTTTTTTTTTTTTTTGTGTTTTTGCTTCTACTTTTTTTTTTTTTTTTAATCCATTAAGGCCTTTTCTCTTCAAAGCAATTTGTACTGTAGTTTTTTTTATTTTTTTTTTTCTACTGTCATTTGACCTGCTTTAATTAATTTGGGATAAACGCAATGAATCCAAAACGTCTTTTGGGGATTTCATGTGCATCTGCGGGAAGATAAAATATAATAAACTAAATAAGGATCATTTTTTTTTTTAAATAAATATTTGTTACTTTAATATAAACCTAAATTGCAGTACAATTAAAATTACTTTACATTTTTTTTTTTTCTTTTTTTTTTCTTTTCATCTCAAATTTGATCTTTTTTATTCTCTCTTGAGATATTGGAATGCTTGCTCGTATATATAAATATTATGTGTAATAATCCACAAACCATTGTAGTTTTTATAATTCATTATTACCGTATATACTCGAGTATAAGCCGACCCAAGTATAAGCC